>CALNXK010000020.1:760000-972500 GCA_942486035.1 Porites lobata | reverse complement strand
TTTGCTGTGTCAGTGACTTAACTGAACACGTCAAAGATAGAGACAAATGGAACTGTGATACGGTATTCCTCGATAAAAAAGGTAGGTAATATATAATTGGCTAAAGGCAGGATTATGGCTCTCGAGTTGTTTACCTGCATAGACAAATCAACTTACCATTCACCGTGGTCAATGTTGCAAATTAAAGCTGCTTTAAGGGACGGCTTATAGAAGATGTTTGCGATACCCGAAAATGTCTTAGAACAGTGTTATCTTTAGAAAAACAACTCGTTATATCCTAAATAATTGCTTAGGAACAGGCATTAATGAACTTAACACCGATCAAGGTATCCACGTTTTAGCTTCCTTTTAAACTAGTAAGTAGTATAGGATATGGGGGTAAGAGAACAAAGGAGACTTTTGTCTGATTAGTTAATCTCATCTGTGATTTCATTGGTCAATCTGTAAAAAGTGATTCTAAGAGCCGGAAAGAACGGGAAAGCGAGAGGCAACTTTGGAGGCGTCGGTTAACATTTTCTCTCACTCAAATTGATAGTCTGTTTGTGCAAGAAGGACCCGGTTTAAATGGAAACTGTTTCGTTTCCCGAAAACATACATTGGTACTTACTTTTTGTGGCAGAGGCTTGGCACTATAAAGGGAAATCGTGACGAGTGATCGACGGATCAATCCAACCCGGTGAGTCAAAACCTACCGTGTTCGGCGCAGCGAAACCCGCGAGACATAGAGCAAAATTTCGCCTTTCCTGAACTGTCCGTCATTATTCCCGGAGTTTTCAGCACAGGAATGAATTACTGTTAAATAAAGTAAGTTGTTGTACAATGAAAACGTGTGACTTTCATCGTAGTGATGATATTTTAACTAAAACAGCGATATGAGCCTATTCACTGACGCTGTGGAAAATTTGAAAGTACATGATAATTCGCACGCAACTCACTAATAATAGCTTAGTTTAGCTAAACGATGTTTGATGGGCCCCTAAGCCAAGACAAAAATGCACGATAAAATGAGGAAGTCGTTGTAAAACGAAAATAAGATGGTTTCATCGATAAAATTGTGATAAGTTTTCAAACACTGGCGGTTTCAAGAGTCGACACCAAGCAGAAGGAGAAAAATTCACAGTTTTCAGAAAAAAATTGTTGAAGTATTCGAGACTTTTGTCGTGGGCTTTGGGACAAGAAATCCCTTTTGTGAGAGATAGTACATTTATCTAGGAAGTGGTTTGTACAAATAATATGCAATATGAAGTGGCATGGCACTAAAGAAAAGCCAAAAAGTTGTATCTTCTCAACGCAAAAACCACCAAAATGGCGTCCCATGACTATTTTTAGTGTTTCTAATTATGTTTACAGTGTCACTAATTTTAGAGTCTGAAAGTCTTGGCCCTGCAAGAGTACAAAATGTCAAGTAATATTTACTATCATTTCGATGCATTGCCTTGAACTGTGACGAATAAAGAATGTTTTAATGTTGCGCGCATAGAATTTTTAACGAAAGAAAGGGGAAATTTTCTTGCCGTTAGGACAATTATAGCCAAAAAGTCTATTTACAGTTCGAGGGACGCAGATCGCTTTAAACCTATAACAGACGAGTGATGGAAGAACAAATAAAGCGAAAAATAATGAGCATTTAACTGGCAAGGTGTGCGCAAACCGGTATTAAAAATGAAAGCGGTCGCTGGTAGAAAACGTACTTGTACCGTGCCTTAAAGCTTTCTCATAAGGTTGTTTATGGTACTACGAACGAATACTGGGCAAATGTACTTTAAAAACAGGAACGATAAAAAAACACCCTGACTAGTGAAATGTTTTGCCATGATATCTATTGTTATTCAATTTAGTGAAAAAAAATCTGGTTTTGTTTACTTCAGACGCCATTCTCCCTGACTATTAATTATTACAACTTAGTGTCATTCAGACTGGTCCATTCCCTAAAGTAATTCTGGCCAGTCCATTCATATTCTTTTAACTACTGTTCAGGTGGATCAAAGAAAAAAAAATTGAAAATGAACTACTTTAAAACCCTGGTTATGCGCTCCTCTAATTTTCCATCCATCCATTTGCAAATAAGAAGAATTAATGTCTTCCAGTTCTAAGCACCCCTCTTCCACCAGATAGTTTCAAATAATTATCATTTATGTATTTTTTATTTGTAGCATTTTTATCATCAGTTGGTTTGGCAAGATGAGTAATTTTATTATTGGACATATTTAGTGGTCCAGTGATTACTCCACTGGACTTATCCAGAAATTTATTTTCTGACCATATTTTTGTAGCTGGTTGATTATTACCATTTGGTTGAGCTACATTGTATATCCTATTGCTATTCATATCCAAATTGTCGGTCATTAACCCACCAGAAAGTGATAGTTTAGTATCAAGTTGCTGTTTTGCTATGGCATCACTGGAAGCAGTCCCCTTAGCGATATTTGTTAGTTTTTTGTTTGTCATATTATAATTGCCATCTGATGCGAGATTAAAACCAGTGCCTGATGCACCAGTAGCACCACGAGGGCCAGTGGGGCCAATAGGACCCGCTGCACCGGTAGGGCCAGTAAAGCCACGAGGTCCACGAACACCAGTCGGGCCAGTAGGACCATGAACACCAGTAGGGCCAATGGGGCCAATAGGGCCACCCTGAGCACCAGTGGGGCCAGGCGGGCCAGGAGGTCCTTGGGGCCAGTAACACCGCGTTTTCCCTTTGGTTGATGATAATTGGGTTGCTGACTAAAAATTCCCATTTTATATTATTATATTAGATATTTCCATAAAAGTTTCTTTTGACAGTCTTCCTTAGTTTGTCAACATACAGGAATGAGTATGGTTGTTTGGTGGCTTTAATATATTGATCCTTTGTCACATTCAGCTCTCTAGAGATCATACTTCTCTCATTACTGCTCGGGAAATCATAAACAACATAATGACTGCAGTTTAATCTGATATCTTTTGGATACTATTACATTAGATAACTTAGGATAAGTTAAAATAAGTTGAGATAAGTTTTATATAACACAATAGTATAATGGATATTGAAAGATTCAAGAGACTCAGTATTCCTAAAATTGAAGCAGGGAAAATGACTGAAGTTGTTAGGGATGTTATGAAAGAAGTCCGAACTAGAGATCAGGATGCATATGGAAAGGTGGCTAAAGACCTGAAACCTCTAACGGAAAAGTTTGATAAGGAAATAGAAGAGATTAGTAAATTAAGAGAAGATGTTTCAAAACAAGTTGTCCCATACGCTGAGCAAGTTCAAAGATTAGCATTACCAGGCCCAAGTGGTGAGGTGGCGCCTAAGATGGTAGCTGATAGGAACAAGGGATTCACTCAAGAAGAACTGGCATTCATTCAAAACCAGCAATTGCTATTGCTAGCTGACATTTTTTTGCAAACCTTAAAAGAGCCAAATTATGCGAAACAAATATCAGATAAATCTGGTAAAATAAATAAGGACTTAGGTCAGAAAAAAGCCAGTTTAAGCACAACAAAAACTAATAGAAAGAGAAATAAGGATGAAATTGCCGAGTATAATGAAGGAATTGATATCATAAAAAAATACAGACAAAGAATTGGTATTTTAGAGGAAGGTGCAGAAACATCGAAAGTTGGTCAGGGTATTTACACACAAAAAAAGAGAAACGCTTATAAGATTAACTCCAATACTGGTGTTTATGGAAATGTAAACATTGATGTGCCCAACCTTTATGGCCAGCTTAAACTAATTGCTCATAAAGATGGTAAAAAAGTCTATGATAAGCAAGTGGACTTTGATACCCTTGATCTGCTCACAAAGAGATTCAACAGTAAAAAGAAATATTCACCATGATCAAAAATGGTATTTGACGACCTTAACAGAATAAGTGATATTCCAATTCACCGAACAAGTAATAAATACAAAAAAATCGGTTCAGGGGTTGTTAATTATAATAACCCAGCTGACCTCTTGAACAGATTGGAATTGTTAGGTGGATCCATATTGGCTGGAAATAATGGTGTGAAAAATGAATTTTCCAAAATTGCTCACACACTGAACAAATTAGCTATTCTAATTAATAACCAGCTTAACAATCTGTTGAGGGAGTATATAATGTAATCAATAATATAATGCGAGGAAGAGCAATCCATATTTCATGTGTTGATAGACAGAAAATCGGGAAAAATAAAGCAGAGGATTTCATAATCAAATTCGATCCAGTTTTAAAACTCCAAAATGATATGACACACGAAATAGCATTGGATAAGGTTACAATGACTTACAGTTGGCACAATATTTCAGATCAGTATCAAAATAACAAGATAAAATACTCAACTGATGGTGGAAATTCATGGGAAACAGTCAAATTTATTGATGGGATGTACACTTACTCAGACCTGAATGATTATTTACAACAGTACATGAAAAAGAAGGGCCATAAAACTACTAATGCAAAAAAGGATGATGTATACTACATTACTACTATTATTGTCCACATGTAAGATTCTCATTCAGATTGACAACAATTACCAACTGGATCTCAGAAATAGCAAATTTTGCGAGTTAATTGGATTTACAGAGAAAATTGTGAAGAAAACAGAATATGGGGATGGAAATCTTCCCAATATCACAAATTCCATCGATATGATTTATATCAATACAGATGCCATTACAAATAGTATTTTGAACGGTGTTAACACCAATACTCTAGCTGTTATTCCAACTGACAATTTGACAAGAAGCTTTCCATTTACATTTGAACCCAGAAAAAAAATTGTTTAATGAAGTTTCACAACTAAATATCAGTCAAATGAGATTTTATATCACAGATTCATTGGGACGACCGATTGGTCTAAATAAGATTGACTGGTCTATGACCCTAATATTGCGATCCAAACCAGTATAATAATCTAACCAAATAGTATACATCAAACAATCAGAATTCAAGAGACGTTATGATGTTAAAATGGGTAGATATGTTAAGAAGCATATTTATGGGGAAGGTATTACCGATGTTTTCAAAACGATCGGCAAAAAGTTGTTTGGAAAGACGGTAAAAGAAGCTGCTAAAACAGCAACCAAAAAAGCTGTTCAAAAAGCTGCTACTAAGACCGGTGTATATGCTGGCGAAAAAGCGGGCGATAAAATTATTCAGTTATTAAGCAAAAAGAATAAAAACACAAAAACACCAGTAGCGGCATTACCAATAGAAAGGCCACAATCAAGAGAGCTAAGCGATTAGTATGTGTCATCAAATGGTGACGAGTGAAATTAGGGAATAATTTCACGTGCGTTTTGTCCAAATCCTTATAATTATTATTAAATTAAATTATTAGGATTTGGACAAAATACAAGTGAAATTATTCCCTAATTTCACGAGTACACCATTTGATTACCTATTAATATCATGGGTGACGAATTACGTTAGCAATCTTGGATTCAGTCTGACATGTTTATCCTGGATCATATCGATCAAGAACTCCACTCTCTCAACCTTAAATTTGGCTTGTAAAGTTCAGAATTGTTCAGACTTTTTCTGCAAAATACCTGTTAGAGTCCTTCTTGATGTTCTCTTGTGTGTTCGCGTTTTCTAAAGCGTCTTTCTGTGCCCTGACATCTTCATTCGCGGCATTTTAAAACTTCGTCGCCATCTTGACACTGAGACGTACTGAAGGGTTGCCATGGCAATCAAGTAAAATTACAAATTGACGCTGAAATTTCGCGCCAAAATTAAGGAGTAATTCGTCACCTATGATATTATGAGATTAATGAGAGGGTAAAACAATTATTGTCTGGAGGCCGGATGAGAAAATTTATATAATCTATTAATATATGAAATCATTTAGAGATCCAAAATATGCTGAAGATATGAAGAGATAGATAGAGAGAGAGGGAGAGGAAGAGAGAGGAAGGGAGGAAGAGAGAGGAAGATCGATACATTTCCTGAATTAACTTGTTTTAAAATCGGGAATGAACGAATGGTGATTTTACTGAAATATCCAGTGTCAGGATTAAAGTGTTCCTCACTAAGATCTCTTATCTCTTATATATATGTGTACCGCTTTGTTTATTCCATCAAACTGTTAAACTGGTGCTCCTGGCGAAGGAGGTCCATCATCTAAGGAAAAGATGGTGATTGCCAGCGGGGCTGGTGGTGGCGGTTTGCTGTTACTTCTCCTTACCATCACGACCATTATTGTCGTCTTTCGCTTCAAAAGGTAGGTTAATGCCTTATTCAAGTTAACTTAAAAAGTTACCAATCTGAAACATTTCTACGAATTCGAGTAGCGGTAGCCCGGGTAGTGGTAGTGGTAGTGGTAGTGGTCATGGTCATGGTCGTGGTCATCTTGTTTGCGGTGATAGTTGCGAAACAGCTGTCAACGGTTACAACTCCACTCTGATTTGGATTCTATTGTTGTCATGTTTATGTCTTGCAAAGTTAATTCTCACTTAGTACAATCAGCTTTGCAGAATTTAATATATTTAATCAGTACATCTTTGCTGGTCAGGTTTTCCTACCTTTATCTACATAGACTCTTCCTTGTCGCTGTTGTTTTTTCCTGATTGTTTGCTTGTTTAATTGAATTTTTTTCCCCTTTTTTCAGGAGGAGTAAAAGACGCAAAATGGAAGACCGCACGCAAGAAAAAGGTACCGGGCAAAAATATGTCCATCCAAACGCTAACACAGTGAAAGTTAGACCGTTTTTTAAACAAGGGTCAGTTTTAAAATAATCTACTGATCGCAACTGTACCAAGTAACGCTACAGTAATTAAAAATGGGGTTTCGAACAAGAGATTTGAAAATAGATTGCCACATTGTGGTTGGTAAATAATCTCGAACACGCTTCAAAGCCCCAATACCAGACACAATCTTTTAGGCTAACTACTTGATGTGTGCATTTCAAGATAAGTTGTATTATCAAAGTACACACTTAGGGATTTCGTCTGAGTAACCTGTTTTACAGGAGTGTTGGCAAAGCATTTTTGATTGCGTCCATTTAAGAATGACCTAACCCAGTTGCTCGCACACCCCAAATCCCGAAACCGTATATGCATTGAGTTTTGATAGCAGGATCTCGTGAACAACAGTATCAAAGCTTTCTTTGAATCTAGAAAAACTACTGCATTAACCTTGCCGCGGTCAATATTACATGACCAGTTATTGGTGGCCTCAAGGAGAAGTCAGTAGAGTGAAGGCTTCGAAACCCAGATTGACTGCAATATAGCGAATTGTTCTCCATCGCAGATAATTGTAGCCTTGGTTATCCACTATTCTTTCGAAAACTTTAGCTATCACTGGGATAATTGAAACGGGGTGATAACAGGTGCACTCAACGACTTTTTTCTGTAAAATATCTGTTCGGAGAAGCAAGTATTGCCTAGAATTTTCTTTTTCTTGAGGACGGATAAATATTTCTAGATGTACGTTCCATTCATGTTCAATTTTCAAAGCTTATCTAAGAAATTCCCTAAGATTTTCTGAAGTTTAACTTTTCATATTTTTCTTCCCAGGATACACTATTTTTCTTAGAAAAAGGAAACCTAAAATATTCGGATTCTAAAATGTGGTGCAGAGAGGAATCAGAAAAATCCCCAATTTTGTAAAAAGTTAATTGTACCTAAAATTTTCGGAAAAATAATACTGAAGCCCTGGTAATTTCGAAAAGACTTGGATCTAGATCTATAGTCACCTAATAAAGGCGTGAGATAATAATATATAGATTTAGCGACAGCTAAAAGCGAAGCTCCCATTGATAAATTTATAACTTAAATCAAACAATAATTTTTTATTCCACAAATCAGTTAACTGAAGGGCACATTCATGTGACTTTTGAGGGAAAAGCTAAGTGATTTTGGAGTGAAACAAATCTTTTATCGAGTTGATATAGCCTTATATGTACACCCAAAAAATAGTCTTCGGTCACATTTAAGAGTAGTAATGGCTCTTGATCACAGTAGATAAGGCGTGGAAAACAAATTCTTGGAAAACAAATCAGGCCGAATTTTTTGCGTTCGTCAAGTTTACAAATTCTTGCCAATAAATTGGGTGCGTGCAAACCAATCTTATATATATATATAGCAACATTAGCAAAAAATGTAATCTTTGTCTTTATGAAAAGTTTATCATCATTTGTAAAAAAGAGCTTTGTAGCCTAAACAGGCGAAACGAACTAGCGAGTTCATGCCCCCACAGAAACAGATATGTACTTCAGAACTCTAGAGTAACGTAACTAAGACACAATCCATCTGTTACCTAGATACTATCTCTTAACGCATCCCTATATTTACTGCCAGCTTTTAATTTTAACGGTCAATCGTTGAAGTTGCCTGATGAGTGTGGTCCTACAATTTCGGACCATACGAAACAGCACTGTCGCAATAAACGATCAATGATTACTCCTGAAGCCTGAACTCCTGTGATTATATATATATATATCTACCTGGAGTTATGAAAACCGGGTTAGCAAACATTTTGTAATTTTTCTCAACTTCCGCTGTCTAATAGCTTGTTTACTGTGCTGTTTGCTTATGTCGTTTGTCTTTTTGGCTTGTCTTGTGGTTAGAGATTTGTGTAGAAGCGGATGTAGACAGAATAACTATCTAACCCCCCTCCCCCCCTTCCCCATTTTTTTCCCTACCCACAATTCTTTCTTTAACACAAGTGACAGTTATCAGTTTGAAATCAGGGGGCGCTTAAGGCTGGTTTCGGTGCTGCTTAGCAGTTTAGTTTTATATATTGGTCACCTTGAGAAAAGTTTCCCGGAGAGCATCATGTAAAGCTCTGAGATGGGACAAAGTTATTACGATTCGCAGAGTCTGCATCGTCCAATATCGTATTATATTCTCGTTTCATTTGGCTAAACGGATTAATCTCCCTGATCCGGGCTGAGACAGAAAGGTACGATATTGTTCGCTTTTCTAAGGTGACCACTAAGTCTTTGGCCTCGGGAACAGGCTCTTAGGAGTCAAATGAATTAGTTGAGAGCAAAATTGCAGCTAAACTTTGACCCGGGCCAAGACTTAGTATTTTTCTGGTGTGAAAACAAGGCTAAGGTGATCCGCCGACCGTGTGACTGTACATCCGGGATCTTGAATAAGACGAGTGTAAGAGAAAGGTCCAGAGGTGTTTATCTGGCAATAGGCTGAGTTTTTCCGAGTTATTCGATGATATTTCGCTTATGTTAAACGTGAGAAGATTATGTGTGGTTGTGGATAGTCTTATCAGTGCCGCGAAAGTGTGTGATTGTGTGATTTCCGCATGCTGTTGACAGGTATGTGATTGCGTGGTTGAACTGCGGTTTCGCCAAAATATTCTGTGCCAGCCATTAATATTGTTTCGTCGGTGTTTAGCTTAGCTGATTGTACCTTGGAAAAGCAACTCTCGACTCAGGAAAATTAGATCTAGGTCTAGTTTCAGCAGGCTCTAATGGCATTGCACCATAGGCCGGTTTTTGCAGACAAGAAGGTGATAATTTGTGCACTATGTTTCATTCAGTTTGTAGTCTATTCCATGCGGAATCCTGTTGTTTATCGGACCGCCAGAAAAGTAGTGTTTTGCTAACTATTTAAGTTGTTATGTAAGCCTTAACCAGGCACTCTTTCGCTGCAGCTCACTCAACTTAAAAATTTCTAGACTGAAATGACACCGGTTTGAAACTTCGCGAAGTCAGTTTACTGAATAAATGTTCTAAAATTTGCGTCATTCTAAATTTGGACTCGTTGGAATGCTTCTAGGGACCATTAACGCACTGCCCGGCGTCATATAAAGGCTTTTAATCGGCCTTTGAATGAGTTTTGTTGTTTTAAATTGCCAAGTAGTAGAATGACTTGATATTTTTGCTAACCCGGTTTTCAAAAATCCAGGTATATATATATATATATATATATATACACACACACCACATATGAGGAGAAAGAGTACTATGAGGCGCTGTTTTTATCATACAGACCTTGTACAAAATGCAGTATTTCTCAAATTTTCAAGACAAATTGCATTCATTCAATACTCAGGACCATCGAAGCACGCGTGGACTTTTAATTAGCGAAACCATTCAAAAAATTTCGAAAATCACCCATACGGCCAGCCGGTTCTAGCTTTTGACAAGCGCCAAATTTGCGAAGAAATTTTAAAAGAGTTACGCTTCAACGTGATAAAGAATTTATTGAGTCTATTTTTTATTAATGGTTTTATAACGATGTGTAATCTTAAAATGCTTTTGATACGCTCGGCATTTTGAGTACTCCTGCAAGCGATGTTTATGAACGCCTGAAAACAAACGGCAAAGCGATGAAAATTACACTTTTGAGACTACCAACAATCAATAAAGAAATATAATTCGGTAGAACATTTACAGAGACAGCAATTTTCATTCACGAAAACAAATGAGTATTTAAGTGTCTCTAAGAATCCTCAAGTCTTAACTAGTAAGCTTAAAGATTAAGTTTATGTTTTAAGCCGCCGGTTTCCCGGTGTTTGCTGTTTTCAAAGATGAACTCACGACAAGAAAATAGCTCAAAGCTTTCTTTCTACAGCCAAAATTATAACTAAATATTCTTCGGAAAGTTTTTTCTTTCTATTTACGGTGAATTAATATCGACTAAAGGCTTTTTAAAGTTCTGTAAGCTTAAAGTACCCATCACCTAAAATTTATTATTTTCTTATCTGAAACTACACCTTATTAAAATAACTTCTGCGAAAAAAATTTGCGATTTGAACCAAAGACGATTTTTTTAAAACTTTTTTAACACGTTCAAATTTGCTGCCATTTTTGCACACCATTCGTCTTAGTCTTCTCTCGGAGTATGGCGTCATATGACGTACTTTAAGGAACACGTGACCTTATCGAAAGGAAAACATTAAGAGTTCTGATAGGTTTTCTTTTTCAGGAAAACTTTCTTCTTGCGAAGACATTGTGATTCAATCCTTACTTGTAATTTATCTTTTTTGTGTACCGCTGGGTAATGCGAGTTCCTTAATTTACGTCACATGACGTCATATGTGAGCCTGCTAGTTTGCATGATCAGCGGCGCGGGTGTACCGCAAAAATGTAGACTTCAAAAACTGGTAGAAAAAATCGCGTTTTGTTCACACTGCAAAATTTTTTTGGAAGAAGTTATTTTAATAAGGTATAGTTTCAGATAAGAAAATATAAAACTTTACGTGATGGGCACTTTAAGCTTATATCAAACCTCATACTAGGTCAGATCAGTGTCTCAGTCAAATCTTAATACAAACGTGCATAAAATAGCCTCATAAACTGCGCCGCCGGACTTCATGAAATTAGATATAAATACAATAATTACTCTGGCTTACCATATTTCGAGATGAGAAGCTGAGAAGCTGTTTATTTGAAGTCGTCTTTCAGTTACTGTTTCGCGCGTGGTTTGTACTACTGACTTTTGTACGCGAGCCCCAGTTTTGTTCCCTGGGCCACCAAATACAGAATAATCGATCAAATACACAGAATACTGAATCGATACTAATCATACGTGGAATTCATAATCGAAACAATGACGTAATATGGCGTCATTCTGACGCTGTATTGTCCAGGTAACAGGCTGAACCCATATTTCAGCATTCTTTACCTTAAAAAATAGCTATAAAGCGTGACATTTAAAGAAAACTAATTGAATCATCCATATGTTTTGAAGGGAGTACTAACGCATATTCGGTGGAAGAGTTTATCCCTCTTGAAGTTGTGGAAGAAAGAAACGAAGATGACGTCATAAATGTGCCTGAGGTGATTACTAACACACATTATGTAGAGAACCTTAACCTACTTGAAGATGAAGAAGAACAAAACGAAGACGATGTCATAGATGTTCCTGAAGGGATTATTGACACACATCCGATGGAGGAGCTTAACCTACTTGAAGCTGAAGAAGAACGAAACGAAGACGATGGCATAAATGCCCGCGAATACTTGGAAATAATTAACAGTCCCTCTTTCGAGCTGAAGCGTGAAAAAATAGAGATAGAAAGGCTAATAGGAAGCGGTAACTTTGGCGTAGTCTATAAAGCCACTTTGGACAACAATACTGTGGCAGTCAAATCCCTCAAAGGTAAGACATTTCACATTACCTTATCTTTGTGGGAGCGTCATCCGCGCTGGCGATGACCGCGAAAAGGGCAGAAAGTGCAGACAATTTTAGTGTGTTTGATGAGTGAAATAAAACTTTACTTACGTGTTACAATCCCTTTTATGCGAAAGTATAAAACTAAACCTTTCGTAGGGATCAAAGTAATAATAATAACAAGACAAGAACAACATTAATGATAATGATAATGACAGTGATGGTGATGGTGTTGAATGGTAATAATGATGGTGATAGTGATGATGATAATGAAGTTTATGCTTCAGAAGGGCACTTCACCAGTTTCGCAGGACAAAGAGGAGTTTTGTTTAACTTTGATTTCCGTTAAATTCACAACGCGAATCGCTATTGTTTACTGTAGAATGTAAACGTTACCAATTGACGTGTCGTGCGATCGTGCATCCTCGGAAACTAAGGAATAGTCCGTCGGGTGGGAAGAAACAATTCAATGAAAGACATATCATTTTCTATTCACAGCTGCCAAAATTGGATACCCGCTGAGTTGTTAACTGTGTGGCGGGCTGAGGTCTATTAGTTACGTATCTTTAGTAGCTTTTCAACTGACTAGTTAAGTTAAAAGTCTTTGTTCAAGTTGTTTGTGTGTCTCAGTTATTTGTCTTTGCAGTGTTTTTAAGTTTATTGCAGTATTTCGAGTAAAAGGATAAAGGTGAGAAGCTTATATTCACTTTTTTTTCATATGAAGCAAACGCCACAGGTAATGATAAACAGGATATGATTACAGAATTGAACGTTATGATGAGTCTGAAGCCTCACCCTCATGTCTTGAAGCTGATTGGCTGCTGTAGTAGTAGTGGTAAGTCAGGTCCCATATGATAATAATAATAATAATAACAATTATTATTATTATTATTATTATTATTATTCAACTTTGAAAATATGTACATAATTTACAGAAATATATTTTTATGATTTATACAATTGTTCATGTCATTTATGACATTAAGAATTGTATAAATCATAAAAATACAATCACTGTGTCAATAACGATTTCCCAAATACATTCTTTGCGGCTCAGGTGCGATCAGTATCTCTTGCACACAGCCCAGTGTTTTGAATTAAGTCAGAACAAAAGTAAATTTTCGTTTCTGATATCAAAAAGTAGCATTATTATTAGTAGTAGTATTAGTATTTACCAAATCAGTGAAAAGCAATTTTCGCGCGTTTTTATTGGCTCCCGTAACTCGGAATATCCTTGGCTACTCACAGTTTTGCGCCAAGATGGCGTCTCATTTCGAGACATTTTTGGAAGTAAAAATTTGTGCGATAAATGAAGCAGTCGCACAAACAAATACGAAGAAAGCGACCAACTTTGGCTTGTCGGTGTTCACTGGTAGGTAGAAAATTATTTTCATGCTGAATTTGCAACAAAATCGTAAAATGCACTTGACAAAATCCCCGAAATGTTTGTAAATTGTAAACAAAGTTCCTACTAACAGGCGTTTTTAATTTACAAAAATTCACTATTTAGTCAGTTTTATCTAACTGATTTGGTAAATACTAAAGACAACTATCCCCCTCAGGGTCGGTGAACAGCGTTAGATATATACCTCGACGCCTCGCATCTCGCTATATAAATCCACCACTATTCACCTCCCTTTTGGGGGATAGTTGTATGTTATTGTTGTTGTTGTTGTTGTTGTTATTATTATTATTATTATTATCATTTTAGTTTTTTTTTATTTATTTCTATATCTTTTTCCTCCAATGGTGTATATATGTTTTAAGTAGCCAGTGCTACGCGCACGTGATTGGTTGTTGCCCGTGACCTAGTACAGTACAGACACAAAGATAACTTCACGGGTAGATTGTTTTTGTTGTTGTTGTTGTTTTGTTCAGCATGGCACGCGGTCTTGAAAGTGTTTGCAAGAGAGAAACGAAGCAACTCTAGGTTCTCCAGTACCCGTCAAGCTTCTAAATTGCATCCATAACACGTCGTCATTTATACGCCAGCTGTACGTGTACACTCAGAGATATTTACCATAGCGACTTAATAGCCCATGGCAAGCACGCTCGCTAGTTTATTATACTGAAAAGGTGCACGGCAACATGAAAACCTCTTTATATATTCCATTGCGTTACAAATCAAGTATGACCTCAAAAACGCTGTTCAAAGGGACACTGTCACGAGCTATGAACAAACTAATTAATGCATTTTCAACAAAAGAAAACATAATTAAATATGGTGCATTTTTTTTTTCAATATACCAGAATTGCCGTCGCATTTACCCGTTTGGTTTTTTAAAGCTTAAAAGTGCAAGGAAGACCAGGAATCTCATTAATACTTGTTGTGTGGTACAAAGTGCTAAAAATATATTTTTTTAAATTACCTTACTTCCATTGATTTTCTTCAACATGTGCTCTTATTAGTGTTTCAGGTGCCGTTAATTGGTGCAAAAGAAAATAGTACTCGCTCATAATCTTAAGAGGCTTAAAATAATGACAAGAATTTCCGTGGCACCCCCTCTTAACCTTTGTGCTCACAGTGTGTTAATTACTGCGAACCAATACAATCCTTACTGCTGTGTTGACTCGTAGAAAGGGGCTAGGTTTATCGGCCCGTGAAAAAATTATTGGAGCTAACTTCTTAAATGCGCACACTGCCCGTTTAAGCGGGCTAGGTACAGGGATACTCGATCTGCAAATTCAATAAAGGTGAATATTTTGCTGACAAATTATAAAACAATATACATGTACGTCTTCAGGCCCCCTTCTAATCGTTTTGGAGTATTTACCATTTGGTGATCTACTGGGATACCTGAGGAAGAGCAGAGGACATTCTGACAACTACAACACAGGAGAGAAAAAACCCGAATCCAAGCTTACAGCAAAAGATCTCTTATCCTTTGCATGGATGATAGCTGATGGAATGCATTATTTGGCCAAAATGAAGGTAATCTGGTATAATAGTCTACAAAGTACTTTTGCTTAAACTCATAATAGCAAAGCACAACGTATACCCTCTTTGCGATTTCACATGGCGCAATTCAATACCGGTCTCTGGTTCGAAAGGTCACCTTTCTAGATCTGTACAGATCATTCAATCGAAAGAAGTATTGTTTTGACATTGTTGTATCGGTTTTGATTGTAAGATAACCCTTCACAAAACCAAAAATACTATGAAACTACCTTGGATGCCTGTCTCAATTTTTAGACAATATGGGGAGTCAGACTGTCAGGTGTTTGTCTTTTGGGTGCGGGAGAGCTTAAAAACATATTGCCATGCAGGTTTCAAACACCTTTTCCTTGTTATTTTTATTAATTATTTTGTTTTTTTGTTTGTTTGGTTTTCTGAATAACTTTTAGGTCATTCATCGTGATTTGGCTGCTCGCAATATTCTTGTCGGCGAAAACCAAGTGTGCAAAATTTCTGACTTTGGACTTGCCCGTGACGTAAATGATGACATTTATGTGCGAACATCACAGGTAGTATTTAGCAGGAGGAAGGGGGAAAAGAGACGGGGTCTGGGAGCGAGAAACGATCTTCTCATAACTTGTAAAGCGGTCACCTTGCGTGGTGAAAAGCGGATAATTGCAGTATTTTTCCCAAATCAAACATTTTAGAAGCGAGAAGCGAACCGCCAGAGGAAATAATTCAATAATCAAAAAAATAATATCATGCCTCTTTGTTTTTCTTGCATATCGTAATTGTCCTAACGAAATTGGGAAACTAAACCGTAAGCGACGGACACTACCGTGCAAATTCTTAACAGACAACGCACGCTGAGCTATTGATCGAGTTTATAGGTTACACATTTTTTGCCGAGCGAGTTCATCGGAAGATTACAGAAGTTATGACGCAGGTAAAAATTACTGGAGAAAGTGTCAAATTTATCGGAACTACGTCTATTCTGCCACAAGAGCTTATAAAATGAGCTTATTACCTAAATTTATATAAAACAGATTTACACTTCATAACATTTCACTTCGTTTGTTATAGTCAATTCGAAACCTTAAATTCAAAGTTTAAATCTAACCACGCTAATAAACTGATAACAATCTGTGGCTGAAAGCTCTGTCCCTTGAAGCGACTTAACTTTCATAAGATTTGTTTTACACTCGATAGATCAACTTCTTCTTCTTTAGAGATTCTTATAAGTCATATGGTGTATATTTCAAATATGACATAACAGAAGTAAAGCGCGCTCTGATTGGTCAGTTAACCATCTACCATTTCCACAGTGATGCACACCAACGAAAAGCTAGGGCGTTAAAATTGAGGCAAATTGGCAGATCTCCTCTCTTGTGAGGTTTAAAATGCACCGATGAAATATACAAATGAAGAGTAGAAGTTGAAAAAATAAATGCTTCAAGGAAAAGTGAAAAGATCAAGCGACAAATTTGCCCAGGAGGACTTCATCATTGTCAGTCTTCCAGGCGGAGTCAGCTCAAAAGGACACCCGAGAGAGCGAAGGTTTTTAAGGATTTCAGCGCGGGATTTAAGGTTCATTTTGTGTGTTTTTGTAGACAAGAAAATTATGTTTTGAAATGGAAATGCATCAAGTGGGATTCTGTTAATGATTTTCCAGTCAAGTTAATGTTAAATTCAAGTATTTTGCGACACGCGTTCAAATTCGAGACAGCTTTGTCGTGTATTTTGTCTAATACGGACACATTACACTGGAATTGCCCCCACCACCCTCCCCCTGGCATTTAGTCTTTTTTTACTTTTTAGTTTTTGTCTCAACCTGCACTAAACTAGAAAAAATCACTAAGACCAATCTAAAAGGAAACTGCTACTTTCTATAATTAGTTTATTTCTTTATCGTTTGCTCATCATCTGCTATCGCTTCTTCTTTTCTTTACAAAGGCTCGTCTTCTAGTCAAGTGGATGCCTCCAGAGTCTATCTTTTACGGTGAATACAGCGCCATGAGTGACGTGTTAGTAGTTAGCTTTCTATCGTCTGTGGAGTCAATTGTTACGAAATAAGCCAAGTGCGTGTCTTTAAGGACCTATCCAATTTTACTGCTGCGCCATGCATTATTGTAAAGAATAGTGGAAAGAATCCAAACGGGCTCAGTACTTACAAAGTTTAACCGGCCAGCCCTTGTCTGGCTTACGTATCCAGTGGGTCCCTTTGTGAGTTGTGCTAATGTGGAAAGATCTTGAGAATCCCTTTGCAAGTGGGAGCTGAAACCATTTCCTTGACCAAAATCATTTGTTTTTTTCTCCATAATCATTGGAGAAACAAACACTGTACTCCGTTGATAAAAAGGTAAAGGACCGTAGTGACAGACATGGTAATGGTTTCATTGACACTGGCAAGTATAGCAAAGCATAACGTCAGCAACGTCAGATTGATATTTCATATTTAGGAAATGAGTTAAAGATATTTCTGAAAAAGAGTACTTTGACACAGTCAATAAAGGCTCCTAAATAAATTCTTTACAACCAATGTACTATTTACAAAAATGCTTGATTTCTCTTTTTCAGGTGGTCATACGGAATTGTTCTTTGGGAGGTTTTTACAATAGGTAACTTCGAATCGATTGCACTAATATCCATTTCTTGCGGACAGAATAAAGATTGTGGACGCTTTCCATTTGTCAGAACTGGCCAGCCGGACCAGTCAGTTAGCATATAAATTCAGCATTTTTTAAAGGAATTTTTGCTGAAAAACCATCTCCTTCACGTATACTATTATTGACTGATCTGTCTGGATAGTGTTGGTACCAAGTAAAATTCTCATTATGACGGGAATGCCGTCTGGCCGGTCAGTTCTGACAAATGGAAAGTACCCTGTACAAGAACTCTCCTAAACTCTATTATACAGGTGATTCACCCTACCCCGGTTTGAACGCCGAGCAGACGGTGTATTTGCTTAAAAGAGGATATCGAATGCAACGGCCAATCCATATTTCTGAGGAACTGTGAGTAATTTATTATAGCAGCAACCTCAACACATGGTATCCCTTAATTCCTTTTTGAGAGTGGGTATTGTGGTCGTCAGTCGATTGATTATTAAAAGGGTGGATTGACAAGTTGATGGGTAGATTGACAACAGTGTAGAGGGTTAAAAAACATTAGTCGATCATAGACTTAACATTTCGTTCACCCTATTCCGCTCGGAGCCCTCTTGTCTATAACTTCAAAACAGCTCAAGCTACGGCCACCAAAATTACGCAGGATAATGAGCTCTTCATTTCCAGCTTTTGAGTATAACTTTATTGACCCAATGACTCAATCTGACGTGATGATGACGTCATATTGTTGGATTTATTGGCAGACTCCAAATTTCCTTCAAACTTTAAAGCGTAAACGACTGAAATAGTAAGGTGTTTGATAAAATTAATAAGTCGGCTAACACCTAAACAATAGCAGTGAGGTCATCATGACGTCATTAATTACTAAAAAGGGAACTCCGCCATCTTGGATCCGACATTTTGAATTGTTTGAATGTATTCCATTTTACTTAAAATCCGTATAAATCGAGGTATTCTTGATAGAAATAAACCTTTTCACATTTTTTTCAGGTGGGAAGGTAAATCGTCCAGTATATAATAAAAGTAATTTGGAGGGCGACAATTATCCTGATTATCCTGTTTTCCAGATTTTCTATAATGTCTGAATGCTGGTCTGAGAAACCTAAAGAACGCCCGAAATTCAAGTGGATCCGCACTGCTGTTAATAGGCTGATAAAAGATACTAAGGTAGAGACAGTGATTAGTTTCCTTCTATAGCCTTTCAGAATATGCTTTCGCACGCAAAGCCATCCAAGAAACCCAGGTTGTAGAGAGCCAAATCAAAAGATGTGGCCGGGGGCGGGGAATAGCAGATTGAGCCTTGCCGACTAAAATCCTGGAACATTTGATTGCAAACCCTGTTTATTTGTGTTACAGCAACTTCAACATATTGCGTTTTAACCCTCAGACGCACAAGGAAGGGGGGGGGATGGTTGCCCTCCCCCTTTAAGGTTTTTCTGATTTTCTTCCTAGACGATAAAACATCAGCACCTGAAGTTTTCAGTAGCTGTTTGTCTATCCCTCGCGCACATTTTGAGATAAGTTAAGTGATGGTCAGTTACTATGGTTGCGAGATATGACGTCATAAGTAACACAGGTGTTCAAGCCATTTTTGAGTGAAAGCGCATATTTTTTTTAACTTCTTTCAACAATAAAAATAAAGCTTGTGGATAAAATGATGCAAAGAACTTATTTATGTGTTAATAATAATAGTAATAACGATTTTATAACAATGCTATCTATTAAAATCCTATTTACAATTAATTCAGTTAAAAACAACTATTCCGTCAAACACCATTTACAATTTCTTCCCTTTAAAAAAAAACACTTAGTTTTGATCAGAGAAAAATTATTTCATTAAAAAATATTCTAATGAAAAACATTTCATTTCAATTAAAACAATCCATTTCGATTAAAAAAGAGACTATTTTCAAGGTCAATTGCATCCTTACTAAGAAAATCACTAAAAAAGAGGAAAATTAAATAGCGTTCTCAATGCGTTACTGACGAATATTTGCCATTTAAAAGTAAGGAAACACGTCAATAGTCCGATTGAATGGTTCCTTCAACAACTTCGATGTTGAATTTGATGTTGTATTACTTCCAGGAGAGTCTATTGGCAGTCTGCGCTCTTGTATTCCTTAAACTAATCTAAGTCCCCCAACTCCTTCCCAATACTTTATAAGCTGTTTTATAATTGTTTGTTAGCTTTAATTTATAAAACGATAGGGAAAATTCACCGTCCCTACCCCACTGCGCCACAAGAACTACTTTCCCATCAAATATCAAACTGTCAGCGTCACGTTTAAGTTGATCTGGTAAAGGAGAACCCATTTTTTTTGTCATCAAATGTAATATATCTTTTTTTGAATAACGCATTAGGCTTCATCTTGTATTTTAACAGATTTACATCAACCTGGATGCGTATAATGATGCCGATTACGTTAACTTTGATATGGCTGAAGGAGCTCAGTGACATGAAAGCCGAAAGAATCGGCCAAAGGATAGAGAGAGTGGCAACAGTAATTACATAATTCACCTAAGTAGCTCATACTATCAAGGAGCGTAGCCAGCCCATAGACCTGTAGGCCCCGGCCTACAGATTTTTGGTTTGATCACTCACTTGCAGTAAATTATGGGTTGTTGGGGTGAGCTAATAAGCTTAAGAGCTCAAAGTGTTGGTGAGGTCAGTGCGTATTGGTAATGCAGGCAATTTTCAGGATATGTGGAAATGAAAGTCAGCCAGGCCTACTACTAGTCGAAAAGCTGGCTACGCCTCTGCTATCTGCTTTAGATAGAAATACAGTCGGATGTTTTGAATCCAGACGTTTTGTTTAGAATGTGGGTGACCCAACATTTGATGAAAAAGTAAGATCGGTGAAGTCTGGTTTAATTTCGAACTCCTCTGACTCTTGCATTGGCAAGTTGCCGTTATTTCTTTTTGTGTATTTGCTTTGCAAATTCGGCGACACTTTCTTTATGAAAGTGGGAAATTTGTGCGAATCGCATTGGCAATTGTCCAGTTTCGAATTCGTTGTGGCCGCTGAATAGAAGCACTGAAGACTTGTTTATACAGGGTTAGCCTCGACCTAAAATAAATATATTCACAAATTCCAGACAGAAGAAGACATTTTTACAACTGTGTGTATTGGTTTTAAACTCAAATTCAGGCACCTACTTGTCGGTATTTGTAAATATTTCCCTTTAGGCCGAGGCTAACCCACACAAATAAGTCTTTGGCACTATTATTCAGCAGCCACGACGAATTCGAAACTGGAATCTAAGAAATTTGGAACACTTAAAATTAATGTTAAACAGACAATAGCTGTTGCTGCACTCAGACAAGAACAACCTCGTTCCCAGGGTTGAGAGAATACTGGGATCAAGGTTGAGAAAAGAATAGGAAGCCAGCCATCTTGGCAGTGTACCCTCTGCAGATACTCTCCAAAGTACACAATTACATTGAAGTGACAGATTCACGGTCAGGCGCATGCTCATTAATTACTTTTTCCAATTTATTATTAATTCTATCGGTTAATAATCCCACCCACATGTATCTCAGCGATTTCAGAGTGTATTTCATAGTAGAAGTGTATTTCAGAGTAACCTGAAGTAGGATGGAGGAGTACTAAAATCGCAGAAAAAATCAGTGGATTATGCCAACACTACCAACGTTGAATTTATTGTTGACCCGAAGGTTTTTATTCCATGGTTGATTAATTTACAGCTATTTGCAAATATTTAATCTGATCAAGTGCAGGTGACTGCCAGGGGAGTGTGCAGATTGGTTCCGTTGACAACATTATGACATGATCATAATGCTTGCATAGACGATACAGCATGTCCCAGCATAAAAACAGCATTTTGATAAATGAGCATGCGCTGAACCTTGAACCTGTCCCTATAAGTATCAGTCATCACTAACTATATTGCAAGTCTTACTACAGAATACTTGGTTGTCTTGGGAAAGAAAAAAACGATGCTGTTACGCTGTTGTATGTGTACACTTTACAAGTACTTGCTTGCTTTATATGTCACAACTAAGAATTAGGTGATATTAATACTGTAATTTTATATATTTTAAACTTGATATTAACCGGTGAAAATATGCAACCCATCTTAAGTTTTCATAAGCTACCGTCCACATTGCCACAACATGATTAGTATTCTATTCGTGTGTATGCATCAGTGTGTATAGTTGGAGCAATGGCGACTTTTCCAATAGTAAAACATAGTCGCCTTCTTTTATTTTTTGTTATTTTTATTTGTTTCATTAAAACAATTATAGCCTTCGGTATAGCAATCGAGTGAAGTTAACTGTTCGTAATTGTTCACTGTCCTTTTTCGGCCTTTCCTCGTCTTTGTAACCGAGGCCCACTCAGTCCTCAGTTATTAAGAGGCTGTCCGCGTAAGAACCGATAAGGCAAATTTGGGTCTATCACGGATTGCCCTGATTTTTTCAGTGAAAGATAACTATCCTATGCCATGAAGAAATATCACATTTATTTGGACCAACTCAGTTTTTTCTCTATTTTAGAGAAAGATTTTCTAGGTCACCTAAAACTGGCCAGTTTGCCGTCGGAAGTGGTGCGATTTTAAGGAAACTTTAGGGCTCTGTCAAACCTGTCTTACAAAGCCGAATAAGCTGATTATTTTACACACAAATGTTTTAACTCTGATTAATAGTTTCAAGGTTTAATTGTTGCATTCTGTGGAAAGTTGGCTGAGATATGATTTTTTGAAAATGACCTTTAATTTGCTTATCGGGAAAAGTAATTTGCATAACTAGAGGTAAACGGTAATTTCGCAAAAGTGGCACCTGACCCAGACTCAAGTCTATGATAAAACAGAAGTACTAAGGCCAGTCTACTTCTTAATGTAATAAAATTTGTGGGCACTCTTCTTTGCGTGCTGTACAAAGTTCCGTTAAGGTTCCAAAATTCGCCATTTTGACAGCAAAGCGGGAATTGTAACGGTCTGCATCTGGTCGACTAATTTCCACAGCTACGTTTCTAGTCATCACTAACTGTCATTCGACCCTTGAAATGTTGGACTTTCGAAAACATGTGAAGAAAACTTGGTAATCGCTTTTTCTTGTTTTTTTTCTTGTCGACAATGAACATGCAATGAACATGACTTCATTCTCTGTATGCAAATTAGCCTTAGATGCGTCGTTTCAACAACTTGACATGAAACATAATCCTTACATTTCACATTTCTAAGGAGAAAATTAACTCTCCTTTCCACAGAAAAACACGAACCATCACTTAGAATCCCCTTAAGGTCTTTTTTTTTTTTTTTGTTTAACGAGGACGAAGCAGCTGAATAATATATCATGATATATGTTTGCGTGGCTTAAAATAATTCAATTACTGTGGCCTGTCACGCATTCCTAGAGGGGCGGTCGATTAGAAAACAATAGCGTTGAATCGATCATTTTTATTATATTATTATCTCTTTTTAAATGATAGTTTTTGATAATAATAAAAAATAAGAGTTAACTTGTAAGGTAGGTCCTCTTGTCAGCACAATAAAATTTTTGGGCACTCTTTTTTGCTTATGAGATCTTTGTACACTGCACTATGATAAAAAAAAAAAATGCCCCACACTTTTTCTATTTTAAAAGTTTTTTTTTTTTTTTTTTTTTTTAAGGGAAAATCCAATTATAGCTTTGCAAAAGGCAAATTAGCTGTAAATTTCAGTTTCATTCAAAGATCTTTAAAGGGTTTATCCGATAATCGGTAGCAGAATGAAACGGGAAAAATAATTTCTTTTTTCAGTGAATACACGCAGAAGGGATTATCTCAGTTTTTAGTTTTTGTTAGGGTATAACATCCGTATTCCCAAGATGATCTTGTTTTGGTTTCAATTTAATTGAATTATAATGCAACAGGTGCCAGTTTCAAATATAATTATGTCAATGAAATCGCCGAAGAGATCAATTGTGAAAAATGGCTTATTCGGCTATTTCATATGATCAGGCTGTTCTTTCCGCGAGATCGTCAAGACAGAGTGTGGTCCCAGTAGGGGTGTGGAGGGAAATGTTTTTGTCGCAGAGTGCATGAATGATATTACGACGCACTTAGCCAGCTGTCACTTGTCTAAGTGTAGCAAAGTCAATGACTGAATGAACTCATTTTAGCGAGAGTAGAGGTTTGGTAGGTATTCGGAACTGAAATGACAATCTGCCCAAGGCACAGACAATAAATAATAGCCTGTGTCGACCCCCCCCCCCCCACCACCACCCTCCCTCCCCTTAGGAAAAATCGTAGAAGGGGTCCCTTCTCCTAGGGATTGGGGTAGGGGGGTGGGTGGTGTGTACACAGGCTAACACTAAAATCACAATCTGCCCAAGGCACAAACACCTACTTGGCAGGTTTTTTCGAGAGCCAAGGTATTGTTAGGCTCGATTGTAAGCCGCTGTGCTGGAAAATGAGCCCCCAAGGGATCGGGAGACGGCGGAAATCGAGCCTAAGGTTTTGTCAATACCCCGGTCACACTCTGGATCATACTGGCAAAATAATTACTGCGGCAGGAAGTAAGTCAAAGTTTTTCTCCATCATGTAAGTCTTCTTCAGGCAAAAAAATTTCTAAACGTACAGAGATATTCTAATTTCTCCATTTAACATTTTATCTTGCGATGTTTTCTGATGTTCGTTTCCAGTTTATTTGAGCTTGCAAAGATAGTTGAATTATTTCTATTCTTTGACAGCCGTGTATCTTGCTCTAACCAATTCTTACCTATAAAATACTATACATAAAGGTTAATCCGTGTGTTGTAAAAGATAGTTTCCTGATGATTGTTTGAAGAGCACTATAAATGGGAAAAAAAGAAAGAACTTTCTACACGGAGTCAACCTCGTCCCCAGGGCTTTCCCGCCCCTGCCATTTTCTAAGAGGAATGTCCTGGGGACGTGTGTGAAAAGTATTTCATTTTTGCAATAAAAGCAATTTTTTTTTAACTTGAACAGTGTTTGAAACATGTCTCTGGTTTTGTAAAAATTAGTGAGACTTAAAGTACCAAAATGTTCAGTTCAACTTTATATAGCCGATTTGCTCCTCCTGTCGCAAGAAACGTGAAAAAACTTGACGCCAAAGGGTCGAGAAGAGTACGATTGAGCAGTCAGTAACCATGTCCACACATTTGCCAGAGAGGTTTATTGGACAAGATTTCTCCGTTTTTCTTGTTTTGATAACGTTTTCATTAAGTCTTCAAAAATGCCTCCAGATTGCTGATTCTTTTTTTGTATTTATACCCTCTTGAATAATGTGCTCCATCAACGTGCTCCTCTCATCTCTCTATTTTTAACCTACTTTACCATCCACCCTCTCTCCCTCCGGTTCCACCTCTACTTTTACAAGCATTTATACTTAAAGGGGTGAAATTTCTCCTGTGTATATTAATTTCTGAAAAAGTAAGTCCTTCTACTTTTTCCTTAGATTCTTAAACTTAGTTCTTTCTTCTTTAAGAAACGCCAAAGATGCTGCTAAGGCTGCAATAAGCGCAGTCGCCCTTTCATATACTTTATCTAGTGAAATGCCTACACTTTCATATACCTGAAGCCTGAAAATAATACCCCTTTCGGGCGGAGCCTCCCCGTATAGGCCATCATAGGGAGTTCCCCCCACCCCCGTTCCAATTCCGTGCTCACCTATTGCCAGCCCATGTTGGACTCTGGGCCCGTTTGAGTCAACACTTAAACATAGTCCTAAGTGTAATTACAATAAGGCAATGGACGAAATAACCAATGTAATGAACTTGAATATAAACTGAACTTGACCATAGAGATCTGCTGCAAGGAGACGAGGTGTTCGAAAGGCAAAAGCTTGTTGCAGGAATCGCTGAAGAATAAGTGAGACCACAACACCCTCAATCTGAAGCTTTCAACCTATGTGTACGTCAAAGAAAGATCAACCTAGTCACTTCAACGTGGTAACAGAGCCGTAGGGCAGCTGCCTCCCCTGGACCTGTTGAGCCAGACAAATCAAGTCTGTGGATGGATTTGTCTTCTTTAGACCCAGTTATTTTGATTATAGTGATTTGCAATTGTTTGCCATTTTCATCTTGGAGGTCTATTTTTCGGAGACATATCTCATGACAAGTGCTGAAAATAGCATTTCGGAGCCTCCAAATTTGAAAATTTTTCTGGGGGAGGACACCCCCAGACCCCCCTACAAGGCTCGTGCTTTCGGCTCTCGCGATAATGCCCCTCGTTACAAAAAACCTAGCTACAGCCCTGGGTAATGCTAAAAAAAAAATAAGTTGTGTCCCTTTGAAATACCATTCAAATCCATGGAAAGAAAAGGAGACCTAATTTACAAACCTTCGTCTTTCATGATCATACACTGAGTGCACGTGCTTTTCTCCATCAGCTCAGTAGTTAACATAGACAACATAGGGATCCTTAATTTAGTGTGATTAACAGCCGGCAAAAACTTTTGGGATTTAACAGGAGACGGACCGTAAACAAAAAACTATGCCTTTTTCTTTTTTCCAAGTGACTACTTTTTAGCTAATTGTCGTGTATTACACCATGGGCCGTCATATTAAACCCTATCCTAGTGGCGTCCGGTGATACTGACTCAGTTAAAACGGTCGTAGAATGAATAAATACAACGGCACGGTATTTCCCACCCAGTAAAGAATCGGAATTAACAGTGATTAAATTGTATGATTATCAATAACTATCACCTCAAAAAAGATATAATAAGGTAAAAGAACTCATCGATACACGGTCACTCTGCGGGAATGCGTGACGAGCCACAGTAATTAAATTATTTTAATTCGCGTAAACATATCTTCTTCTGCTGCTTCTTCCTCGTAAAAGAAACAGACCTAAGGGGATTCTAAGTCATATATCGTTCGTGTTATTCCGTGGAAAGAAAAGATATTTTCCCTTAAAAATATGAAGTACAAGTATTATATTTCCTGTCAATTTGTTGAAACGACGCATCTAAGGCTAATTTGCATACAGAGAATGAAGTCATGTTTATCGTCGACAAGAAAAAAAACTAAGAAAAAGCGATTACCAAGTTTTCTTCACATGTTTTCGAAAGTCCAACATTTTAAGGGTCTAATGACAGTTAGTGATAACTAGAAACGTTAAAGCTGTGGAAATTAGTCGACCAGATGCAGACCGTTACAATTCCCGCTTTGCTGTCAAAATGGCGAATTTTGGAACATTAACGGAACTTTGTACAGCACGCAAAGAAGAGTGCCCACAAATTTTATTACATTAAGAAGTAGACTGGCCTTAGTACTTCTGTTTTATCATAGACTTGAGTCTGGGTCAGGTGCCACTTTTGCGAAATTACCGTTCAGCTCTAGTTATGCAAATTACTTTTCCCGATAAGCAAATTAAAGGTCATTTTCAAAAAATCATATCTCAGCCAACTTTCCACAGAATGGAACCATTAAACTTTGAAACTATTAATCAGAGTTAAATCATTTGTGTGTAAAATAATCAGCTTATTCGGCTTTGTAAGGCAGGTTTGACAGAGCCCTAAAGTTTCCTTAAAATCGCACCACTTCCGACGGCAAACTGGCCAGTTTTAGGTGACCGAGAAAATCTTCTTGTAACATAGAAAAAAAGTTGAGTTGGTCCAAATAAATGTGATATTTCTTCATGGCATAGGATAATTATCTTCCACTGGAAAAATCAGGGCAATCTGTGATAGACCGAAATTTGCCTTATCGGTTCTTACGCGGACAGCCTCTTAACGAGTAATTTTTTCTAATGTGTTTGATAAGTAGATAAATCATTATATAGATAAATAAACTAGTAAAAATAGAGAAATGGTGCGAGAAAGAAACAATATAAAAAAAAAATGAAGAAGCAGTTGAACAAAAACCTTAGTTGCTTAAATACAACTTCATCTATCCGCCAGACCACGCCGCCAAGTTCACCCGCGTGGAAAAGACCTATTTACCTTAAATTTCTTGTTTTACCAATGTGGGACATTTTTTAGTACTCTGGATAACCTTTTCTTTCAGATCTCGTCATGCGAAACAACTAAATTCAAAAGAACAATCGTGGCAACTAAAAATACATTCAATTATGTCTCAATTCACAACATTGAATGTCAGAGCGATCGATATTGAGCGTGCCCGACAGCGCCACCATCTGCGTTCTTCTCAGCACCTTTTTACTGGGCTGCCTGTGCGCCCAGTCATAAAATGGGCTTTCGGTCGTCTGCGGCGAAAAACGGCCTCCCGGGGGAGGGAAGACACGAGGGTCTGGTACCGAGAAACGATGTTCTCACAAATGGTTTCATATGAGTTTCTCTTGCACGGAGCCTTGCACGGATACTTTTTGTACCTCGTCTGCGCTCCCCCTGAAAAACCCACAAAGCGTTGCAGACCTGAAGAAGGCTATTTGCGTTGTTCGAAGCGATTCGATCATAGATCATGGGAGTCACTCTATAATTTTTTTATTTTTCGAGTTTAAGTCAGTTAGATGATGTTGGCGCTGGGAAACTCAGAGAAATGCTCGCGTTGCATTCAAACCGACACGCTGTTCACGGTAGGTTCACACTAAAAGATGACTGTGAGCGTCAGGTTTGGAACGCCGTGGCCGCTTCGTGAACTCAAAGAGAGAATTATCGATCGATGTAGTACATGAGCAATTAAGAAGCACAATTTATGAGCAAGGTATTTCACCAGTTGACGACACTATGGCTGAAGACTTGATTGTAAGCCTTCGTAGTCAGTGAAGCGAACAACTTAGTTGCCGATGAATGGCACTACGCACGTCCATGAGCGAGGGACGTGACAACTTTGCCATGTATAAATATTTCCTTCTATTTAATGCAACACACGCCACTTTGGAGGTCTAAATTTCAATTCGGATACTGAGGATAAAAAAGACACGGACAAAAATAGGGACTCTGAGAATTTCGCACACAATTGCAAGTTTAAAGCTTCACCGGGACATCCCATCCGGGAGCTTCAAAGAGAGCGACTTCAGGAAAATAGGAGCTATTACTGACAAGGTTTGGTGACTGAGTAGAGCATACAAGTGTAGCCCACGGCGAGGTTTCAGGGGGTTTGCTTTTGTTTGTATTTGTATCTTGCTAAGCTTTTATCATTAAATTTGTACATGATCTTGTGATCACAATTCTGTGTTTTCGCCCATTCAGCAAGCACGCTATATTGATGTCAGCATTAGGTCCATTAGCGAGTTTCAGAAACATGCCTTTGAAAGTTTTCAGCTCTCGTGATGTTTCTTGATATTTCTTTTACCATTTTATGAAGATGTTAACTGAAGTCACCGCAAAATGGAAACTTAAGAAAGCGTATAATCCATTTATCTCGAAACATAACACACGACTTATACGACCTTTATTTTCGTAAAGGTGTTTGAATACGAACGAACACAGTCAATGTGGGGGGCAAAAAGAGCATTAACAGGGGCGGATCTAGGGGGGGGGTGCAGGGGGTGCGCACCCCCCCCCCCCCCTTCTTGAGATGACCTGCAGTTTTCTAATACAACTGCTATTCTGCAAAAAAAAACTATGTGGTTTATTGGCGTTGAAGTAGAGCAAGAGACGAGAGCACCCCCTCCTAAAAAAAATCCTGGATCCTCCCCTGATTAACATAAATGAACCATAGGGTTTTAACTAATATAAGATAAGGGTCAACTATTGTGCACTGAGATGAATCGCTTGAAAAGAGAGACTTCGCTTGAAGATGTGATCAGGAGTAAACAAAGGCATAATAGTGCGTCACGTTCAGTCTTTTTAACATCCAAGGAGTTACTGTGAATAGTGTTTCCATATTGTTTAGCTGGCACAAAAACTTCGGACGAGTTATAAAGCGGCATAGTTATCTTCCATGAAGAAAAGTTCGTCTTGGGTGAGACAAACAGAACTGGAGCGAATTTTTAACTCGCATCGGTATCAGGTAAAAAATATGTTATCGATCGTTTCATCTATCTACATTGTTTGAAGTGCGTGCTGGTGAATGCAACATGCGAGCGAGAAATCTTTAAACTTTTTTAGGTGTCAAAATGCAAAGGATTTTATTCCTTTAAGTTAGAGAAAAATACCATGAGGAGAATCTTAAAACTGAATATTTTTCTTCTTGTGGAAAAAATAGTGCGTTTTCTTATAGACTGTGGACCGCAAATTAGGATCGCACTGTTCACAAACATGCGAATTCTGAAGTTCAGAAGCCAACCGGCGATTGCGTTTTACGCTGCTGTCAATCATCTCAACGGACCTCTTAGGAAACAAAACTTTACTTCACGGGTTCGAAAGGTCATGGTTTGTGATTTGTGGATTTCGATCCGTTTTGTGTGTTTCTCTGTTTCAAGGTTCGTTGCTTGTGATCGTGGTTATGATTGACGGCAGCGATAAACACAATTGTGAAGGTGGCTTTTGAACTTTAGAGTTCGCATGTTTGTGAAAAGTGCAGTAAAGTCTCCGTGCAGTCAGTGAGGCCCCTGGATCAGGCGGGATCAATGGGCAGTTAACTGTCTGTTTTAGTATACTTCTGGTTTTCATACAATACAATATTTCTGTCTAGTGTAAATCAGCTCATTATACTCGTAGAACGACAACAATTTTTGGAATTTCCAGTTATGTCAAATTAGTTCACGTTATACTGTCACGCAATATTTTTGGGCACAGAGGGATTAGGGGTACGTGGAAATAATGCAAATTGTTTCCTGCTTAGAATTAATGGCTAACTTGTCTATTTTTATTCATAATGGCGGAATTTAAAAGTTATTATACAGCCCCCACTTAAAAATGGTACTCTTTTTTTTGGTTACGAAAGTCTTTCAAAAGGGTACAATGTTCTGAATGAGTTTATGTTTCAGTCTCACATTGGGTTCTGTCACATGCAATGGTTGCCGACAAGGTTTTATGGTAGCCCGGGTGTGTATAGCCGCACCCTCCCCTCAGAAAAAATAGCCCCTTGTCAGCCCAGTTAAAAATCGCCTTTCGGCGATTCTTGTTACTTATGCTCCCCACAATCGTCCATCTCCCGTGACCACCCCCAAGTGGCCGTTGTAGAGAGATAGCAGTTGTGGAGAGGTGGTCGTTAGTGGAGGCTCGACTGTAATAAAATACCTGTAGAACTGACGTGACTAAATGAAGTTGTGTACTTTTTGTTGTCATTTTTGCATAAGCATATTGCTCGTAACTATTTATTTATTATTTTGAGTAATTAATTGCTTAAAATAATTCAATTTCTAAATAAGGAGCTAGCAGAAGCAGTGGGGGTAGGTTCTGTGGCTAATATTATTGGCTGTGGAGTATTACATACTTTATGAGAAATGAGAAATCAGATGCATTCTGGAAATAGAAAACCAGAAAAGTAATAACTATGAGACAATCAGCTTTAGGCGATTTAATACAGGTTAGTTGGCAGAGTAGGCCTCCCGCTAACTCGAACTGTTTTTCGTTTCCCTTGAGAGTTCGAGTTTCCGGGTTTCTACTGTAACTAGTATTCAGTTGTAGCCGACTGATTATGTGAAGCGTAGATATGGATTTGTTCCACGCGGTGAACGAAATAAATCGTATTTTTGACTATTTGATGACGGCTGCAGTTTTTTTCTTTTCTTTTTTTTTGACGGTTCAAGTTAGTTTTGAAGTCCAACAACTCAATCTTTCTCGATCGGTACGGAACAACAATTTAGCCCAAATGATAATGGTTGGTGTGGCTTCCTAAGTAAAACTTAACTGAAAGAAAACAATTAGCTGGTAATTTTGCCAAAGTTATTAAAGGGGTTTTCCCCGACGAAACCGGGTATTGTGCAGTAAGAACAGGAAGTTTTTCTTAAGACATCCTGCAGCTCTGATCTGTTCAGAGAACATGTTTTAGATATTCGGAGTCGATGAGATAACCGGCAGTGAAAGAGATCCTGATAGATAGAACAAAATAATACAATGTACCTCAAAAGTTCTACTTGCACGTGATGAACTATATTTGGAAAACTATAATTGTAATAATGTACAGTAGAATCCCTATAACTCGAGCTTTGAAGGTAAACTAAAGGGAGCTTTGAGTTAGCGGGGGCTCGAGTTATCGAGGTCGATTAAATAATGTTATTCAATTTGCGATGCAGGAACTGATAGCTGAGTCAGTCAACTGATTTTTCAGCACATCAATATCTCGTCAGATGTAACATCAAGCATTCTTTTTTTATTCTGATGATTTGGTATACTTCATAAGTTTGCGAAATGACTGTCAAATACTTGATGCGTTCTTTGCAATAATTAAATTAAAATTGCAGTAGTCTGCCGAGTTTTAGGGTTTTTACTTACTGCAGACAAAAAGAGATAATAGGATGGCATCTCTGGTTACTTATAACAGCCGGAATTCGAGTTATCGGGGTAAATCTGGATCAAGGTAAACAAAATAGCTCTAGCTAGCGAAAAATTCGAGTTATCCAATGTCGAAATACTGAGCCGAATAAAAGTGACTGAAAAACTCCAATGGAAATGGTTTCAGTTAGCGGTGAGTTCATGTTATCCGAGTTCGAGTTACACTAGGGATTCTACAGTATTTTTTGAGTTTATTTGCAATTGATCAGTTAAGAAAAATAAAGTCCCACCGCATGCAAACAGATTCTCTCCTCCCCCGAAGACAATAAGTAATAAATGAGTAGGAATTAAGAAAGACCAAAACAGTCAGTGTTTTCAGTTCAGTCCTTTCGATTTAATCGTTGAAGACAGGATGCCACTCTCTCTTTATTCTCCCTTGGCCTACCCCTCGATAAAGAATTACAACCACTTCCGGCTACTTAACTTGAGCATTAAAAGATGTTTACCGCCTTTCCTTTTACTTCTAACATCAGAATATTCGGCACGCCCTGTGATCTTAGTTGTTCCTCTTCCTGTTGATTTATCATGATCAAACTCCATTCACGATGAATTTAATGGTTTCGGTACAGTATATAATAAGCAGGTTTAAATTGATTTAACGTTAATCAGCTGGTCACTGTCTCTTATTTTTAAAGCATATTTCTCACTAAATTATACCATTTTGAGTTGTAATGAACGAAATACCATCATTATTTCGATACTGACAGTCAAGAAAGTCAGAACTCGATGAAAAATGTACTTGATTTGTATCGGACTGACACTATCCTTATATACATTCACCATGAGTTCAATGGTTACGGTTCAGTGCTTGGTGGTACTTGATTCATATGGATTGACACTTAAGTCGACCCCAGCTAGAGTTACGGGAAGTAGTGTGTGATTGAGATCTTTTAATTCTAACTTCAATTGTTGCGTGACGGAACATGTCCTTCGGAGCAGGAAAAGGGAATTATTAATAGCACTTACACCGAGTGGTATCAAGAAAAGCCTAAAACGAGCAAATTTCATTGAATAAAACAAGCAAACAGAAGAGGGAACATTGTTTTTTTTCCTTTCATTGAAGAAAATGTGAACTTTATATATCAAATCTAAGCGCTTCCAGATTGCCAACAGTTGGAAGAATAACCGGCGATGCCACTTTCCTTATAGGCCCAGTCTCTCAACTTCGTCTGGCGTAACTGGTGGCAGAACTTGACAATTATCTCGGCCTCATGAGTTGGGCTGTCTATGATGCAAAGAGTTTCAGTTCCACAACTGTACACTTACCTGGAGTCATACTGAAGGCGCCTCCAAAAAGTAAAAAAAGTCAGATGTTTATAAGTTAAATTTGCAAGCCAGTCCGTACACGAATCGCATATTAACGGTAAACAAAATTTTGGTCAGGTACGTTCGGGAGTCGCATCTACCAAAACAGGTATTAAAGATGGGTTTGAGGAAGAAGAACATGGGGATCGACTATTTACCAAGTTAAGAGTTGAGTTGAGTTTGAGTTGAGTTTGAGTTAAGTTTGAGTTAAGTTGTAGTTACCGTTTTTACTTAAAATGTCGTTAATACTATCCACACGACATAAAATGTGCGGATTATTTATATAAAAATTATTATTTTTGAGGTGGTATTTTAGTTTTTAATACCCGATCGAGTTGGGTCAACCAAATCTGCGAGCCACGCGAGCCACGGTGCGAGTCATGCGAGCCATGCCTGTGAGCCATTTTTGAGTAATTCCGTTTTTCTTAAATTGGTCGGGGAGGTCGTCGATTATTCCACCAGCAAACATCCCTGGAGTTTTACCTGCGACTTGCCTAGCCGCCATCTTGTAAACGGAGTTACCTCGCTCCCAGGTTCCTCTCTCTCTGGCGCGACGCGAAGCAGTGTTCCTCGTGATGGCTCAATTTCGGCTCAATACGGAGATCCAACTAGCCGTCAATATAGTGCAGTATTGCCGTCTCAACAAAAATTCTTGCTATACGCGTTATCAGGTTTTTGTTTTGCAAAAAAAGTTTCGAAAAACCCGACTTTTCACGCCATAAATTACTCATTGAAACATAAAAAATTCGAAAGAACATCTTTCTGAAGTTTTTCAAAGAAACATGCGTCGAACAAAATGAGTAAATAACGCAAGTTTGCCAAGTTTTTAGCGAAAACTTTTTTTCAAAATTATGATGGCGTGATTAGCCCGCGCATAGCTCAGCTCGATGTAAACAAACCGTTCAAACCAACAAAAAGAGATTTAGAACTTATCGTATCGTTCACTTTTGATAGAAAGGATCGCTTCATTGAATACAGTGTTGCTTTGTCTACCAAACTTGACAAAGATGAAAGATGAAAGATGAAGACTATCGTCTCTATCAGAAAGCATTGACAAAAAATGAATTGGACGACTTATTTAGTAAGCTGGATTTGAAATCTCCCGTAGTGACTAAACCAACAAATGTAGCCATTTTTAACGCACACCACGCTGCAAAAAGGAAGCAAGTTTGGCAAGTACAGCGGTTTAAATCACAACCTGGCCCAAAACCAAGGTGTGCTAAACCAGGCTGCGAGACTCATTTCTCAGATGGAGACATTTGCATTACAGTCGAGGGGCTGTATGTCACACCAAATGCAACCGCGGATGGAAATCGCTTCGCGGTACTACGTAATTTTCGATTTTGCCCCCAAAAAGATTGCATAAGCACGCAACCAAGACAAAGCAATTTGACTGTTCCTCCGATGGCTGTCGCACTAGACGAGAATATCAAAATATCTCCCGATGAATATCAGAAATTGATTGACGAGGAGATAATGTAAAGAAATGTAAGGACCTAAGAGCGACAGGACATAGAAATCCCGTTTGGTGTTGTTGTTTTCATTTGAGTTTCCTTTGTTGTTGGAATATACTCTCTTTAGTTCGAATGATATTTCAAAACATTAACTTAAAGGAAAAAAATTAAAAAATAAACGTTCGTTTTTCGCCCATCACGCCGTCGGAAAAAGGAGTGCGTGACAAGCCCAAAAAACATTTGAAGGCAGGCGCCTGTCTCTTTCAGGTCGTGGGGGAAAGGTTCCGCTCTTCAGTATGCATTTATGAAAAGAGTATGCACGAAGTGCGACGGCTGATACCGAAAATGCGCGAAATACTCACGAAGAGGCCCCGAATGTTTCTGCATCAATAATGGCATGTGCAAAACGCTGTCTGGTAAAATACACTGTTTTGCAACGCATTGTTGTTTTTGCATGAAGTGTTGACAAAAGTCCGTGGATTAAAATTAGCAAAATTACCATATACTTTTGCATTCGTGTTTCCTCGGAAAGCCTTCGGAGCGTAAAAACAAGCACTTTTGTGTTCAAGAATTCAGACTGAACATTATGAAAGTGATCTACCGTATTTTGATTTTTCTGTAAATAATTTTAAAAAAACTGTTGACCATGTCATTGTGAAAACATAAGCTTACCGCAATATTGCGTACGTTAGCATTTCTTATTCACGGGCTGGCTCTTATGCCAGTATTTATTTACAAGAATTTAACCGAGATATCGCAAGTTTTTTTGTCTCCAGTGAGTTCAGGTTAATTTACATACGCAGCGACTAAAGCGATACTTTAACCTTTGATTCGAAACGTACGTTGTTACGCATATATATCTGCCTCTCAAACGGGGAGGTTGAATGGAATTGTCATTAATTCTATTATTCTTTAAGTTAATGACAGAAAAGAAATACGAAGAGAAAAAAACACAGCGTGCATAGCCTGTGTACAGACGCCCCTCCCCTCCCCTCAGATTTTTTTCTGAGGGGAGGGGAGGGGCGTCTGTACACAGGCTACAGCGTGCACGGATTGCTTTAGTTTTGTCGGACCGTAATAACTTTGCATACCGACAAAAACAATATCAAGCGACACCTTTAATACAAATGCAGTCACTTCATTCGCAATGCTATAAATAACTAAAAGACCCTAAAATGTCTCGCTACACAGGCTTAAAAATTCATCCTTTATCTGCTGGAAAGAAATACATAAATTCAGGACTTACGGGTTTTGTTAAATTTGAGACCGGAAGTTCGCGAACCCCGCGCCGATTTCTGTTTCAATTCGTGAATTGTAAGTAAACAACAGTTTAATTCAGTTCACTTCTACTTCATTTTTTTAGATCAAAGTTCCCAATATAGCCAGGTGTATACTGGTAGTAAACAACAGCATAGAAAACTTTAGTTCATTTCAATATCATCGAATGTGACCGGTCATCTTGACCGTCAAGGCCAACAAAATGAGGACAATTCAACGCTTCACGTTTGGGAATGTAAAATTATTAAACACTTTTTCATTCGTGAAAAAACGAACAGTCGGTCAATTTTGTGTAAAAACGATCTGGATCTTCCATTAATCACTTTTAAGTTAACAAAAATGAAAGCAACGGTAACTCAAACTTAACTCAGACTTAACTCAAACTCAACTCAAACTCAACTCAAACTCAACTCAACTCGTAACTCGGTCATTAGTATCTCTCAAGAACATGCATTTCTGTCTGGAACATTCTTTTTCAGGTGATCCCGTTTTTCCGGACTCGAAAGTTTCCGCTAAATTATAGGTGGTCCCAGGTTGTCCTAAAAAGACTCAAAAGTGGTGTTTAATTCATTTACCCTTTAACCGGAATTTTCAAAAACAGTTCGTTAACCATATTGGTGTTCTCTTTTTTCCTGTTTGGGTATACGTTACAATAGGTGACAAAAGTTTTATTTATGTTACTGTCGCCGTGTATCGGTAAAATGGTCACATGATCATGTTTATAAAACACTTGTGAATCATTAAAGAAGTCACTTTCAGGGCGCAGTCCACAACTAGCGGAAAAGGGATACTAGGAGAAGGTAAGTTGGTCATATTAGTTGGTCCATTCCTTTGTAAGAATAGTTTGTTTATATTATTTCTCTGTTGTTTGCGATTATTTGGTCGATCACTTCATCATTATCGGTCAAAGTAACCATATCGAAAATTAGCTGAATCAGTGTTAAAAAAGATACCGCCAAACATAATGTCAGAGCCTGCTCGATATTGGCAAGGATGCCTCACCGTGACAAAAAGGGAAAAAACCCCAACATAAAAAGAAGTTGTTATAACGGTTAATTAAGCCTAGTAGTACTCACGTACGAAGGATTTGACCTGGCAGCTCAAGCCTAAAATGTGTTTAGGAACGAAAATTGATGAATGCACTTTGAAATACTTTGTTGGTATTTCCACTACAGTGGTACAATTTTCTCTTACGATAGAATTTCGACATTAAAGAGGGTACATTTCTAGCTATTGATCACAGATCCCAAAGCTGACTAAGCAAGAATTCGAACTGCCTTTTGAAATTGACTATTTTTAGTACGTCGCGCGGCGGCAAAGATCATCAGTAGATTACGAAACTTGAAAAGGGTGCCCATTTTGGCGAGAGAAGCAGTCAGTTCTCTCAGAAAGATGGAGCACGAATAATTTAGTAATAAAATATAGGCTCAAACAATATATTAATCAATGTGGGTGCAAAATTGGACTCAACATTAATTCTCTAGATTGCCGTAAAACGTTTCTTGGTCACTTTCACTCAGAAACACCTAATTTCTTCACTGCGTTAAAGCATAGCGAGAACAAAACAATTCATTAGCAGAGGAAATGAAAGAGAAAGAGTGGATTTCGAAAGAGAAAGCTCCGTTTGGGTTTCTTTACGATTTCAGTGATGACAAAGTAATTCGTCCCTTTTTCTTTCTTGCAGAATCGGTCTTATTATTCTTGGTCGGCGAAGCATTACAACAGCGAAACTTGTTTAGCAACTGCAAGAATCATTTTAGAAAAAGGTCAACATGAGCTCTAGTTCAGCTTTGTGGTTATTGCTACTTTGGGGTAAGTTGAAAGCACCCGTGCACGTGACTTTTTTTTTTTCTTTTTTTATAACAGCTTGCTTTTTTTATCAAGACTAAGTTGGATTAAATTACGTGTTCCGCTCATATCGACGAACTAGTAAGGCGTGATCCTTAAATAGTACTTCCTGTTAGCTTCAGTCTTTTAACTAAAACAAGTAAAACAGATATTGAATAAATGAGATTATATTTTCACTTTACGATTGACAAAGTTTACTGTTAAGGATGCAAAATGTTATTTAACGGCGCAGACAAGGACTGTCTAAATCTTATCCTGTAGTGAGTGATATGGTGAAGGTTTTCTTTATTAATAAGTGTGTGGTTAAATAAGTAAAATACTTAAATTAGAGGAGAACTGAACAGGTGCCCCTCTGGTCCCTTTAGACTGCATAAGCGCTAAACGGGAATGTGAAGCGCTAAAGGATATGGTCTTTTTACTCAACTTTGAGTCTGAAATAAGTATATTTCTTCGTCACTTTAAGATCGGTGCCAAAGTGTGAATTAGGGAAAGCGGGTTACGGTTACAGGGGGCCTTCCAGAAAAAGCCTCTGCGAATTGTGGATTGTTATGCGTTTCTGGGCCTGATCTGCTCACCTACAACTTCCCTAAGACGACAATTTGTCCAGGGGTTCACTCCCAGATCTCTGTACAGCTTCAGTTATGCCTGTATAACGGAATTGGTCAAGCTATTAATTACTAAATGCAAATTGAACGTCAATATAAAACGTTTGACTGTTGACAAATAACGTAATCATGGTTTAAACGAATATGTCCAATTTTCACACCCTAACAAGAAACGGTGTTTGTTCCTAAATTATCGGTAAATTCGCGTTGAGAATATATTTTATAAGAATATCGAGGCTGAAATTTGCAAAATTTTAAGAATATTGCAAGAATAAACCCGAGGCAGAGATTTTCGATAGGATATAATTTTATAATGTTGTTTTTCTGGTCTAGGCTAAATATTCCTATTTTCTGCCGAATTTAGGCTTAAATATTCTTTTATTATCCTTAAATTGAAGCTTAACGGTTGAGAAATCTGAAGTTTATGTCATTTCCGTTTTAACATGTATTGCATAGAGTATCCAAGGTACCGGTTCAACGAGCTGTTATCAGATTAGCACTGAGGATTTGGCATTATTTGAAATGCAGTGTTTTTGAGCGTGCTTTCTAGTTTTCCTGGTTTGAGAAAGAAATAATTAGTTATACCCCTTGAGTTAAAAACACATTTTTGATGAACTATATTGAAAGGCCTTGAAAGGGAAAACCCCCTTTATTAATATCGCATCGCCATTTCTCTCCCACTGAGTAAAACTTGAAAATATAAGAGGAGATATACGTCTTCCCTTTCAGAGAGAAAAAAGGTCGCTTGAGCATCTGAACTATTCAAGCCGGAAACTGTAAATATGCGCTGGAACTATACTGAAACCAAGCTTTCAGCGAATCTTTTGGCTCAGGCAAAGATCATGCAAACGGATATGAAAGTACTTTCGATTTAAGGTTGATCTTTCTTTCGTTAGCATGATGTTTTCAAGGTTTCATCGAAACAGTTTATAGGTTATTCAGTCTTTAACTCTCTGTGAGTTTACAAAAAGTCAAATGAATTTATGAAATATAGCTACAATAGATTGATCTTGGAGGGTTTTACATGTAAAGGGGGCTTCATGAATCCACCTTTAGCGGGGCCCTTAGTGTCCGGGTGAAAGCGATAACTATTACATTAGTAGCAGTTCTTTGCACCAAATACTGGCTAGTTTGATAGTTCAAAACTTTTGCCTGATGTAAGAGGAAAGGTATCGCTTTGCCGTTGCTTGAGAATAGGTTATGTAAGGAATGTCAATGCAAATTATCGTTGGGCCATTTCCAGTGCCAGTCTACAGCAGTTTCAATTAATTACGCTCTGAAACAGACGGTTGTCAAGTGTTTTACTAAGCTATGTTGTCTAAAAGATGATAAGAGTCTAATAACTGTCGGAGACTCGCGAAGGCAGACTAGAGTATACACTGACAGTTACGTATTAAATATGATGTGTCTAATTTATTATATATCGGTATTGGTTTGCTTGTGAAAGTGAAAGTGTTAAATTGCTATTTTATGCTCTCCCAACAGGAAATTTGCTTCATTACACATCAGGTAGGAATGATGTTTTACATGTTTCTCCGATCGCATGAATTCCTCACTGAACGGGAACTTCCTGACTGTATAGTTTTCCCGAGAAATTCCCTTTCCCGGTGCATTTCCGGCAAAGTGTAATCATGGTAGTTAGACTGTTCACAGGCCAGGCCCACTATTGCGTATTGTGTTACGGGCGGCCATCTTGGATATGTTTCAAATCAACTTAAGGGGAAGGGGACAGTTTGGAAGGAAGCGGGAAAAATACCTGGAAAGAAATTTTTCTCGCCTCCCTTCCCCGGCTGCGTCAAAATTTCGACGCCCGTCCCCTCTGTACATATATGAAACCAAGATGGCCACACGTACCGCGCGGGTAAGCGCTCGATCCTGACGATCTTACGCAAAGGGGATTGTGAAAAGTGTAGGTAATAGCGACCTCCAAGAAACCAGACATTTTTGCTATCGATGCAGTCATTTTTACAATACAGGAAACAAAGTAAAAGCAACAATTTACTCACTCAGGAGCCCATCCTGCTCACTATGATCGACTGAAACCAAGAGAGACTGAATCATTCTCTCTTGTTGAAACAAGTTTTGATGGTAGATACCACAGGTTAGGCAACCTCGTCAAACTTACAATAAAACATAAATAGGAAAAGAAATTTGAGGCTTATACAACAGTAAAAGGAATTGACTACTCAATACAGAATGATTAACAATTATCTTGATTTATTATAAGCGTACTGAGATGTACTTACTGAGAAGCTCTCGTGAACGTTCAGACTCGCAAATAAGTTATGGTATTTACAGCCCTCTCGTCATTTAATGGCGTCGGCATAAATACCTTACGCACACTTTTCAAACAGCTTTTTTACATTTTGCCATGTCTGCATTTTTTATTTATTTATTTATTTATTTATATTATTTTATTTTGTGTTCCTTTTCATCTCAGGGAGGGATCCGACTGTTTAATGTCTCATCAGTAAAGAATAATTAATTTTAATGGTAAAATTGTACAGTGAATTGAAAAAAAAAAACCCTTAGAGACCCCTTAAAGTTAGTATCACATCATTTTTATGACGTATTTTTCAGGTTCTGCCATAACACGGCAGGAGCGTTCCATTAGAGGTGATATTCAGACACTGGATTGTGATGCAATTGAAAAGGACCCAAGCAAATACTATGAAATGTATTGGAGAATAAAAGGAGCCGACGGAGACATCGGTTACTGTAACAGTGAAAGGAAATGTTGGAAAAAGAAAAGTCAGCTTCTGGAAGACAGGAGGATTCAGGTTGTAAACATGTCCAGTAGCAACTTGAGCATAAAACGCACCTTGCCACAGAAAACAACGGGTCACACTGTGACCATTACATGTGAAGTGCACAAAACTGACAACAAAATCGATATATCTGAAGTCATGATCGTTTATTCTTTAGAGTGTAAGTAAGACTATACGCAAAATTTTTCATAATAATTTTGATTATAGTGATACTGATAATGACAATATTGATAATGACAATGATGATAATATTAGTAATAACAATAATGATTGATAAAATGATCATACAGGATTGCCATCGAGGTAAACGGAACTTAAGCATGGATTGGGTGGATGTTAAGAAGGCCTATGACTATCCGTTGATCACAAGTGGCTAAACGAGATTGTGGAATTACACCGGTTCCCCAGCTAGCTCTGTAGGGCGATCTGGAACCTCTGTGCAAACTGGAATACTAGAATCGCAGTTCCTACAAAGCAGGGAAATGAGACTTCCTCGACCATCAGATTCAGTGAGAATCTGCCCGAGGAAAACGCACTTTGCCCGCGTCTCGTCACTCTATGTTTAAGACCCGGTTGCATGGAAACTAAATGTTACCGAGGGTATAGGCTTATAAGCTTATAGGGACTAAGGTGACCCACTTGCTGTATGTAGACGACCTTAAAGTGTTCGCTTCATCTGAGAGCAAGATAAGCAGGGTACTACGATCAACCAGTACCGACATGCAGGATAGGTTAATACTCATCTCCATACTCCAAAATGACGTTGACACGTTATGATTCATACAAAAGTAATTCTCTACAAAGGTAGGAACCGCATTGACTACCAGTACTGATTAGGGTTAAGCCATGAGAATAGTGATTAGGGTTAAGGTGGCTCGATACAGTTTGTCAGGGTCAATACCTCCCAAGTTTGAGCGTAAACTACGACGCCATAAACAAAGATTAGGAAAAATTAACACCACAGTTGTATTAGATAAAGATGAAAATTTGTTATGATCAGGGTTACAATGAGATCGGAGTTGTCATAGCAACGAAATGACGCCATTACCTATTTTACTTGCAGCAGTATTTCTCGGCACTGGGAACTGTTCTTCCAAAATCGTTTACTAGAGCTTTTACCTACGATAGCTGCCTCGATGTTCGTGAAGTTTAAGCGAAATCTGTAAGAGCGTTATCGAGATATTCTGGGATGAAGTTTTTCTGGTTAGAAATACGGTAAAAAATGGACAATCTTGATGTTGGACTGTTATCTGTACTAAACGACGCGCTTTTGACATGCAATTTCACCTCATAGTAGTTTCAATCTTTTTAAAAACGTGGGTGAAAGATCATGGAGTTGCCTTCAGCGGATTGCTAGAAAGAAGGATTTGATTAGTACGTATCGGGGCGCTCTTGTTAGCCGTAATGTAAACATTTCGGTCTACTTTAAAAAATTAGCGAATAATTTTTAGACCGCTCGATAAATTTTCTAAAAAATTTACAAGTGTTGAGATAAACCGTCCTTTTATTTGACCTCTTAGTTTCAAGATTATTGATATATTGTAAGGTAGTAAAATAAGGGCTACAATTCGCTAATATTTTGTCAGAAATTTTGTCTTTACAAGTGAGAGCCTCTTATTATTCAGGGGTATTGTCTCAAAGTTTCATTTTCACGTGAACAGCAGTAACTAACAATGCATTTGACATATGCAAAACTGCTAGCTATTGTTGTGCACGAAAATATGAAACTTGGAGACAATAGCCCTGAATAATGAGAGGCTTTCACTTGTAAACACAAAATTTCTGACAAAATGTTAGCGAATTCAAGCCCTTATTTTACTGCCTTACAATATATCAATAATCTTGAAACTAAGAGGTCATATAAAAGAAGGGTTAATCTCAAGACTCTTAAATTTTCTAAAAAATTTATCGAGCGGTTTAAAAATTATTCGCTAATTTGTTAAAGTAGACTGGAATGTTTACATTACCGCTAACAAGAGCGCCTTGATACATACTAATCAAATCCTCCTTTCTAGCAATCGGCTGGAGGTATCTCCATGATCTTTCACCCACGTTTTTAAAAAGATTGAAACTACTATGAGGTGAAATTGCATGTCAAAAGCGCGTCGTTTAGTACAGATAACAGTCCAACATCAAGATTGTCCATTTTTTACCGTATTTCTAACCAGAAAAACTTCATCCCAGAATATCTCGATAACGCTCTTACAGATTTCGCTTAAACTTCACGAACATCGAGGCAGCTATCGTAGGTAAAAGCTCTAGTAAACGATTTTGGAGGAACAGTTCCCAGTGCCGAGAAATACTGCTGCAAGTAAAATAGGTAATGGCGTCATTTCGTTGCTATGACAACTCCGATGTCATTGCGACCCTGATTATAACCAATTTTCTTCTTTATCTAATACAACTGTGGTGTCAATTTTTCCAAATCCTTGTTTGTGGCGACGCAGTTTACGCTCAAACTTGGGAGGTATTGACCTTGAAAAACTATATCGAGCCACCTTAAGCACTGACTCGAAAAACGGTTAGCTTCTATTCAGGGTTAAGGTTGATGCTATACACTTCCAACTCAAACCACTTCTTCCCCCAAATCCTTGGTAATCTAGTGGTTTGGGTGGTGGACTACAGATTCCATTCTCCGGGATCGAATCCTGCTCGTGCCATCCTAGACGAATTTTTTTTCCCTAAACTATTGAGACATAGAAAGACATAGAAATTTCGTGTAGGAAAAGGGAACTGTATTGTGAGAGCCACTAAGAGGGAAATGTCAGTTTGGAGTATGGAGATGAGTGCTAACCTGCAGGATATGGGCTAGAAGTGGAATCCAAATGAGTGTAAAGTTATCAATGTCAGAAAGGGCAAGCAAGTTGAACATGCAGCAAACCTCAAACTGGACGAGACCACTCTGGTCGAGAAACTTAAGAGTGGGACCAAATACATGTTTGTGGGTGTGAGAGAGTCCGTGATGGAAGACGAGAAATCAGGACTTACAGTTGCAGCAAAGACGTGCTTGGAAAGGCTCTCAACAATCTGGACAAGCCCTCTGTCTGACGCCAACCGCGTCAAGGCGAAAAATCAGTTCGCCTTGCTTGTCTTGACGTACCCCATGTGGACCCAACAATGGCCATTGGGAGAACTGCAAAGCATTGATAGAGAGACAAGAAAGTTGATCAGTGAGAATGGTCGGAGACACCCTCTTAGCTCTACTGCAATGCTCAAGTAGATCTTAAACCAGACGAGACAACTCTGGTCGAGTACCTTAAGACTGAGGCCAAGCATAATTTCCTGGGTGTGAGAGAGTCCGTGATGGAAGACGAGAAGTTAACACTTACACACTTACAGTAGCAGCAAAGACGTACTTGCAAAGGTTCTCATTAATCTGGACAAGCCTTCTGTCCCACGCCAGTCGCGTTGAGGCAACAAACTCGGTCGCCTTGCTTGTACTTGACATACCCAATTTGAACCCAACATTGGCTATTGGGAGATTTACAAAGCATTGATAGAGAAACAAGGAAGTTGATCAATGAGAATGGTCGGAGATATCCTCTTAGCTCCACTGCAGTGTTGTATCTTCCAAGCGGCTTAGTTCATTCCTTTTCTTCTTGCTGTATAGTGTACAAATGTATTACGTGTATTGTTCTTCGAAGTCATTCATTGACCATTTGGCTATAGCTAGTCCAGGTATTTTTCGTTTTGTTAGCTAGTTTTGCTGTTTAGAGAAAGGTGTACTTTTTACCCGGTTAAGTTGTACCGTAATTACAGATTTTCAACACATAAGTTATATACTTTTCAAAAGTTTCAACCTCGGGTTGAAGGTATTCTTTAAAACTTCGATTCTTATAAAAGACCGTAAACTGCCGCTGGGCTTAACAAAGTCAAACTGTGTTCCGCGCGAGGGTGTGTTATCAGTTCTTTCATTAAAACTATTATATGCAGTGGCTCTTTAGTATAATGAAAAAAACCCTGATTAAAGAAACTTTACATGTAAATGAAATCCGATATTTCGTTACAAATACATTCCAAAACGAGAGCAATCAAATGCACCCTTCGCTGGTCACAAGTCTGAAATGCACTCTTCATTCTGTCCTATAAAGAGAAGTAACATACTGAATCTATATGATTTTTAATTTTAGGCCCACAAGCAATTTCGTCTCCTAAGGTAAGTAGTTTTAACATTTTTTTCTCCAAATCTTTAGTTTTCATACTGATGCCGACTCAACAAAATTTTAATATGTATGCTACAAAAAAGGTTTTTTTTCAAGTGTAGCTCCATAGTTACTGTTTTCGTTGTTGTTGTTGCTGTTGCTGCTCTTGTTGTAGTTGCTTATTTATTTTGCTTTGTTTTATTAGGTATATTTTGATTGCTTGGCACCTTTTAAAAATAAACAGAACAAATGGAAGTGAAAATTAGGGCAATAAACGATTCTACCTTTAAAACGTACAAAAACTATAATTTGTAAATTTAACAGCATTTCCGTTTAATGAACTTTTTATATTTTTGGGCCGAAGATCTATTTTATAGATCCGATGTGTTGTACATTTTGCATTGCCTTGTCCATGTTTCTAAGGTTGGTTTTGTTCATCCTATACTTTCTTTGCGAGACATCCTATACCTTCTTTGCCCTCCGGGAGACACGTGATATGGTGTGATTTGCTGGATGTTGGAGTTTAGTGAGGGTCTATTTTCTTAGCAGAGCTTCTCTGTTTGTTACGCCGTCCTAGCGAGCCACAATAATGGTGAAACAGCTGCTCAGTTTTGGTTTCTTTCGTGTCGTGTTGATGTCTTGCAAAGTTAACTTTCACGTAGTACCATTAGCTGTTTCCTTTTAATGTCTTAAGAGTAAGTTTATTTCAAAATTGCCCGTTGTTTAAATACCGACATCCCGGCCTACTTTGAAGTCTTTGAGGGACCGAGTTTTCGTCAGAAATAGCGTCAGTTTTTCCTGACTCTTCTGAGTCGACCACGATAAAATCGTGAGGTTCCATAGAAATGGGTGTCACTACCTCCGAACGTGCCGGAGTGTCAGCAGCAAAATATCTAGAACAGGACACCCTTTTAAACCGCATAACCCTTCTAAAACGGAGGCCACGCCTGGAAGAAAGATGTCACCCAAAACTTCCTTCAAATCCCCGCACCAAGGCCGTTTGTGGGTTAAGTTTGATGTCGGTTCTCTCCTTAGTCCAAGAGATTTTTCTCCGGGTAGTCCAATGTTCCCCTTTTCTCAAAAACAAACGTTTCCAAATTCCAATTCTACCAGGAATCAGGTAGGTGAAAAACCACTGAGTGGATGAGTTACCGCCTTAAATCGATACTTTTTATTTATTTGATGTATTCATTTTATTTATGTACTTATCCTTCATTTACCTTTTTATTCATATCAGTACCTCGAGTTCCCAGGTCCAATGATCTTTCTGTTATTAGTAATCAGCCCCAGTCTTTTTCCATTTTTCTCATGCTTTTGTTTCACGAAATAAACCTTTTTCAGTTTCAGCCCAATGACAGCGCTCCCGAGGTAAACACCACATTAGGTACAATTGTTGGCAAGCTTGAGACGCTACCAAATGGCAAAACTGTGTATGAATATCTCGGTATCCCGTATGCTAAACCACCGCTCAATGAACTGAGGTTTGCGCGTCCAGAATCCTTAGAACCTTGGCCAGAAAAAAGGGCAGCGAAGGAGTTTGGATCGGCGTGTCCACAACCTGATACACCTAACTTTAAGAGGGAAATAGGAAAAGGTAAGAGGCGTATAACAGTATTATATTGTGAGATGTGTGTCGAGCCAGCTTTAGAAAGCTCTCACGGACGATCTTTGATCTTTAATCGGTTAATTGCCAATAGTACAGGCTAATCGTGGCAATGGATAGCACGATTAGGCAGTAGGTGATGACAGATAAGTTTTGGCTATGGACTTAAACACGGGCAACGAGGGAGCGATAACATCACCGTAGATGGAAGACTGTTGCAGACAGGTATACATCGGGGAGGGGGGGACCGTACTTAGAGGCATCAACACAAGCGGGTAAGAGGTTGTATGTCATACTATGGCACATTCAAAGATTCAAAGCTTAATCCATAATCTCAGCGAACGCTACGGTCCGAAAGAATATCTGCAAGTTAGGGCTCAAAACGTTTAAGATATACCTTTACTTGACTCCACACTGCGTCATATTCTTCCTTTCATTTCACGTTAAAAATACTTGGGTATATTATTAGGGATGGACTAATTGAAGCACATGTTCAAGGGAGTAGAGAGGTAAGTTAGGTATTGTGCTACGTCAAGCCCGGGGAGGAGGGGCAACGGAGTACTTGAGCCGCTGAAAAACCCTGACCCTGACAAAGAATTCCTAAAATAAATACTTACTTATTACCATGTTTAGGACAAAGGAGAAAATGTACGCAGTCTTGTTTTAAAGCCATTTATTGGCAATTACAATAGAACAAATTTACGTTATAGGCGTTTGTATAATTGAGAGGAAACGAAATTTATCTTGCAAATCAAATCAATCGTGCAGGCAATACCCTGTTGACAGACTCACACGATGTACACCTTGTTTAGGACAGGGAGGTCAAACACCACACCCTATCCAGTGGCATATGTTCGTATAGGCCTTAAAAGGGGGTACCTCCCAGGGAGGTCAAGGCAGGTTTGTGACGCACGTCCTGTTTGAATCATCATCATCATCATCATCATCACAATCCTTATCACCCTCATCATCAACTGAGGAAAAGACGTGAGACATATGTACGGTCTTCTCAAAAAGAGAAGGTAACTCCCTTACAGCAGAAATTCCCGTTGTCTTATTTTACTGATATGAAATTTTTTTTCTTTTTTTTTTTTTTTCAGAAAATGAGGATTGTCTTTTCTTGAATGTGTTTGTGCCAGCAACTAGTAGCACAGAAGGCAAGATGGCAGTGATGGTGTGGATTCATGGCACTGGTTTGGCCAGTTTCAGTTCCTCCCCTAAATACCGTGGCTTTTCCATTGGTTCCTCTACTGAATATCCGGCTCACGTTTTAGCAGGCTACAATGATGTCATTGTTGTGACATTCAACTACAGGCTAGGAATTCTGGGATTCTTAAATAGCGTTCCTGGGACAGAGAAAACGGGAAATTACGGAATGTTTGATCAGGTAACAAGCTTCGGTGAAAAATGGCCTATAATATGACGTAGAAACACTACAGACAACACCTTGTCCCTCCCAACAATGCAACGGAGCATGTCCAAGATAAGGTGTCCAAGACAAGGCCGGCTATGGTGTATTTAAGTGAAAGGCCAAGCTTATCTTCTTATTTTTATTTTTATTTATTTTTAAACAAACAATAGCAAACAATCCCCACCTTACCAGAAGGGTTAGACTCTGGAGAAAACCTAACCTTTTCCCCCTGGAGCTGACATTTAGTGTATATTTTCTCTATAGATTCAAGCACTAACGTGGGTCCATGACAATATTGCCTACTTTGGTGGTGATCCCGACAAAGTGACTGTGTTTGGTCAAGGTACAGGGGCCACGAGTGTCGCTTTGCATCTAATGTCGCCTAAATCAAAAGATCTGTTCCAAAGGGCCATCATGCAAAGCGGTGCAGCGTCAGCTCCCTACCTACCAAGAAAGGCAGCTAACGAGACAGTACAAAAGCTAGCTGCTGCTGCAAACTGCTCTTTTAACGACAAGCTCATCGACTGTCTTCGTGGTAAAAGTGCTGAGGACATCATTCAGTTGCAATCTTCGATCTCCTCCAAAGACGCCAAAGCTCTGATGGAACTCAGCAACCCAGTTATTGATGATGATTTTCTAGAAGAATCTACTCAGGAGCTGTATGAATATCACAAGAAAGGGAAAAAACAACCTCATTCTCGTTTGAAAAAACTGTTCCCAAATGTTGAAATCATGACTGGATTTACAACCCACGAGTCATCTCTAGATGTCATTAATAGGACAGAAGATGCGAGAAGCAGCATTTCAAAAACCCTCAAATATGGAAACATAGACAACAAAATTGTGGACGAGCTGGTTAAGTACCAGTACGCGGATCTTTCTGACACAAAAGCGAGAGACAGAATGATTGAAAGTGACTTTATGACTGTGGCACCAATGACGTTTGAGGCAATCGCTTTAGCTGAGGTATTCTCAGTAGCCATAATAATCAATACGTTGACTCATAAGCCCCAAAGCTGTCAATGTTTGGACATGGGGGGGGTATTCGGGCATAGGTGCGGCATTCGAACACTTCCCCTTTCCCCTCTCTGGGTATTTTACACCACAAATTTTGAACCAAACTGCAATTTTATTACCTCCATAAAGGGATATTTTATCAAATTTAAACTATTCTCCTATCCAAAAAAATGAAAAAAAAATTTCAAATCCCGCACCTATGCACGACTCTCCCCCAGGTCCAAACATCCAATTTAATACCTGGATGAATTAGTCGTTGGTGCGGTTAAATTGGTGGTGAACCTTGCATCGACGAGTAGAAATCATTTTGGGCACGCCATCGATATAACTTGGGTTTTTGGACGAAACAGATCAATTCATCCTTCAACTCAATTCTATTTTATATCCCAAAATAGTTTTTTCGTTATTCTTTCACGAGGCATTGGTTTCACGTCAAACTCATCGAACACGCTATAACCCTATATTTTCAGTACGGCGAAACATGTTCTTTTTCATGACTCCATAATGAAAGAAAACAGATGAAATTTATCGCCGGATAACTTAAATGGAAGTGAGACGTTTTAACTAAACGATAATGAACTGAAGACCGGGATGGGAAATGATCCACTTCTTAAGGTCGGAATAGGCCATTTTCACTATAACGGCATTTGACTTCAGCTACCAGAACTCATTTCGTTTTAGCTTTTACTCCAGCTAAGTTTTAAAAACCGGATTTGTAGAAGTAACAACAAAAGGAAGGATTCTGGAACTTACAGTTAACTGATGTCATCGTGCAAATGTCGCATTAACCGTGGTCCGGTTTCCCCCACTCTATTGGTCCATACAAACACCTGTACTTTGACCAGTCAAAAAATACCGAAGGGGCACCAACTGACTCTATTAATTGTCTCACTACTCTTTCTTCTCCAGGCTAAAAAGTCTGTTTATTTCTACGTGTTTGAGCATCGACCTGATTTTTCCGAACTTCCCGAGTTGACAGGTGCATTTCATGGGGAAGACATTGGCTTTGTATTTGGAGCCCCTTTCGCGAAAATTTCACCTCTGGTAGACTCTTCCACTCCCAAATATTCTGATATTGAGACGGGACTCAGCAGGTACATCATGAAGCTGTGGACAGACTTTGCTAAGTTCGGGTAAGAAGATCAGAATGGCGTTTTGTCCTAACACATTTCAGGCTTTAAAGTCGTCCCTAACAACGTTAACTTTTTGGTTAACAGTTTGTTTGTTTGTTTGTTTTTTACAATCAGTTAAGACATTTAAGGTAGGTTTAGTCCAGGAACATTTGAGACAATGAACAAAATTTTATACTCATAGTGCATGTGTCAGTGGAATGAAACTTATTTTCTTTTACACGATCTCCGTTGACAGCACCAACAGGTGTGTATTTTAAAGGTTTCAAACTAAGTTGGAGAAAGATTCGTTTTTTTGGTACTCTGCATTTCTTATTAGGAATTCAATAATCATTGCAATGCTGTTACACATTTCACTTCCAATTTAGAGATTCACGAACATGATAGCCTGTTCAGGCGTTCACCTGGTGGAGTTTAGCACCAAGTCACCCTACCCCCTCCCTGTTTTTCCTACTCACATCTTTTTGCGCCGTCCCACAACCTAAACGCTTGGACAGGCGACGGACATGGGAGACGACAGCCCCTCTTGGTAAGATGCGCTTAACCTTATAGAATAAAAAGGCAAAGGAAAACTCAAAAGTCCCCCTGGGAAGTCTCATAAAAGTTCTGCCCTGTATGTAGAGGGGTAAATTTTCTTTGTTAAAGTAATTACGTTACTTCTTAAATGCAGACTTGTGTGATCTACGCACGATCATAAACTTAGGTTATTATCATAGTGTCATTAAGTGATTTTGCCTCGTTTTCAGGGATCCTACTGGCCGCGATTCTCCTGTCAAGTGGCCAAAGTTCACCAAAGAAAACCAATCCTACCTGGCCCTTGACGTGAAGCCCGAGAAAAGGAACCAGTATAGAGCAAAAGAAGTGGCATTTTGGAACAACTTCATTCCAAGGGTTATAAGAAAATCTAAAAAGCATTGCTCGGCATTTTAACTCCAAGGCGTCACGTTCGTTTAACTATTGTTCAAAGAATTTTCTTTTTTTGCTGGAACAAGGGAGTAGGTTGTAATATCTTGTTCCTTTGAGTAATCTTAAAAAGGTTAAACTTTACTAGTAAACCTGGGATAAGCTCTATAAGACGATTTACATATTATGGGATTGGTTCTGCTGGGAACCGGTGACGTCATTCAACTTGGTGCCACTTTGTCTTTACTGAAAAATTAGCTTTACTGTTATGTCAGTACTATCAAGTCAAGAAACCATAAATATTTTTTCTCACATGAGGACTTAACTTCACTATTTTATAAAATAACTAATATAGAACGCGCGCTCTGATTGGCTGAGAGGCGTGTTTGCATAATAGTATGTAAAAACAGTTGTGACCTTGAGATGTTTTGCTTTTCGCGCGCTAATCACGCAAGCACGAATTTGAAAAAGGTTTTTGAGTTGAAAACTCGACAAGTCATGGATATTATCCATGGACAAGTTTACTTTATTTACACATTCTCTCGTAGGCTGAAACTTGGAACATCTTTACAAACATGCTGTGTCATTTTATTTTCGTTAAGTTGGCATTTTAACCGAGAAAAATCCGTATTTTGGAACACACCTTTTCGTATAACAAGAACTGATTACGCGTGCAAAACTTGGTAAGAATTTCTCTTTCAATTAGAGCCATAACAAAGAGTTTTGCGTTTTTTCGCGGGAAAATTGATTTATAAATGCGATAGAAAACTTTCTTCATGGATTTGCAAGCCCTGGTATAAACTCTGGAGGGGTTGGGAGAATTCTCGACAGTGATGCAAACCCGAGACGAAGTCTCGGGTTTGCATAACTGTCTCAAATTTTCCCAACCTCTCTTGTGTTTATATCAGGGTATGCAAACACGGAAAAATGTTTCTATTGCCTAAATAATCAATCCTTCTGTTGCGTTCAGTACTGTTCTGTTACATCTGGACACAAGGTGCTAAAAACCCATAATTTTAAACAAGGTTTACATGAACTTTTTTCACTTATAAAGCCCTAACTCGTAACCACAGCAAGACTCGTGACATGTGTTTAACCCAGCAGAAAATACCACTTTTTCGCTAGCTTAAAGTTTAGTAGTATTTGCTTGATTTACTAGCTGATTAAAAATAAAAAAATTAATAAATAACCAAATTCGTAAGCCCCAGGTAATAGTATTTGTCAGCGACATTCAATACACTAGACCACACCCTCTTATTAAGACTGACATCATATTTTAACTTTTCAAGCACTGCTCTGTAATGGTTCTCATCATACTTATCGGGCCTCTCTCTGAGAGTAATTTTTGGTGAAAGCACATCTTTGTCCAGGCGTCTAGAGTACCCGTTTCCCACAGGGGTGCACACTTGGACCTTTACTATTTACTTTGCATATTGCCCTCTTGAAAATGTGATACACGGTTATAATCTTAACTGTATGTTCTATGATAACGATAGTCAAGTTTATGTTTCTATTAGCTCTAACCACCAGAACAATGATCTCCCGATACCCTTCAGCATGAGTGTATTTTTTCATAGAACAGTGAGAACATGCCTAAGTAGTATTCAGTTGTAGCCGACTGATTATATACAGAGCAGATATGGAATTGTCCCAAGCGGGTAAACGAAATATATTCATATTTTGAACTATTTGATGACGGCTGCAAATTATAGTTTTGAAGTCAAACAGTTCCTTGTCGATCGGCGAGAAGAACAATTTAGCTCACTGTTAATGGTTAGTGGGGCTTCGTAATTTGAAACTAAAAATGAAAGCATTAAGCTGATATTGCCAAGTTATTAAAAGGGTTTTCCATCGAGAAACCTGGTTTTGTGCAGTAAGAACATTATTCACGCTGTATTCAGTTATTAAGTCAGCAAATTTTTTAAAAAGCTATTTGGTTTATAGTAACAAGGACCCGACGAGATAACTGGCATTGAAAGAGACCCTGATAGCTCGAACAAAACAGTACTGAATGGAAGTAGGTTGAGTTTGATCGTCCGGGTGAACGTAGTCCTGAATAGGACTGTTGTTGTGGACAGTGACTGACGTTTCGACAACCTGTGCGGTGGTCATTTTCAGAGTCAAAAGAACTTGAGTCCTATTCAGGACTACGTTCACCCGGACGATCAAATGAAATGACTCCTGCGTTCAAACCTTTCACAATACAATGTACCTTAACGAAAAGCAATTTGAGTTATCGGGGTCGATTGAATACACTGCATTCAATTTGCCAGTGACGTAGGTGCCTTTAAGCCATTAATAACAGACTTAACAAAATTTGGGGTCAGAATTAGCTCATGTAATTGCATGTGAAATGCACCTATAATGGCGAGGCTTCGCTCTGTTACAGAAATCGCCTTGACATCACCGAACTCATGTGTGAACAGAAGCCATATTGTTAGGCATAGAAATTTCATTGTTAAAAGCATTTGTATTTAGTGCCAGGCGTCCGTGCGCCTAAGGACTGGAAACCATATATGACGTTTTGATGACGTAAGAAAAAAAAACCATGCGCGAAAAAAAGTGCTAGAAAAGTAATCGGCGTTACGAACTCGAGAGTTGTAAAAGTTAAGGAAATTTATGAGCAAAATACACGTGGGATATTCTCAAGCAGTGTTTATATCCTGTGTAACAATATCCGGTATGGTTTTTCGTGCCGACACAAGAGCTATCTGGTTTAATGTTAACACTGAATCTGTCGCTTGACCATTGTTTTTCAGCCACGGTACTTACGGTGTAGGGGTCCCCTTTGTTTACGTTGATTACATATCAGAATCATGTTGGACAAAAACGAAGGGTCTCAGCTCGTAAGTAACATCTAGTAAACCGTTTTGTCCTCGTTCGTTTGTTTTTTCGAAGAAAAAGTCAATAAAGTCAATTAATTCAATTTTACAATTGTCAACTAAGAAGATACACTAAAGAAGACCTTAAAACTGAGAAAGTCGCCACCATTGTACTCGCCCTCATTTTTCTCCTCTCCATGCCAGTGTCCACTGCGACTTCAGGGACATGGTTTGTTTACCATTTACAAAAACTTTCCAGGAAAACCGGTCGGCAAGTAAATGGAACACGACTTTGTACTTTTTGAATCGTTTCATCGGAGAATTTTCGGGGCAACGGATCTTCTGAAAAGGAAGTCCTGTTTTTCCAGACAAAATGTTCCAAACGAAACTGAAATCGTGTTCCATTTCTTCAAAAGCCATGCACGTTTGATATCAGTTTTAGGTTTTCGCAGATAGAGTCTTCGGTTTCAAGTATTTTCTTGAAAATGTTTTTACAAAAATTACCCTATTAGCTATAGTTCTGAAATTATACTTGAAATGATTATAATAGGCTAATTCAGTTTCTAATGAGAGTGACTACATCTGAGAGGGGTATACGTTGAGAAAATCCCTCAAAGGACTTAAGTACAATAAACAGAAAGAACAAAGGCATTGAATGTGTTGCAAAGTTTATAAAGAGAATCAGAAGGAGCTTGAAAAATGTACAACTTTAATTGTTTGTGTAAGTTATGAATCTGATGTACAACTTAAATAAACAAAGTAAAATTGATTTTTTATCAACAATCAAAAAAAGTTATTAGAAGTTATTGTCCTTGAGCCCAATCCCCTCAGCAGTTCTCTCTACGGCACTACCCTTGGCTTATTAGGCATACATGGCTAGGTGCTGCTGAACAGGGTATGACTTAAAGGGTGGTGACCATTTCGGTCTTTAAATTAAAGTTTTGAACAAGGTGTCTGTTTGGACTGTGAAGGTTGATGAAGAGCAGTCTATAGTTACATTTTTGGTACCAACATTTTTTTTCAAGTCTTTTTCCATCTTTCTAAGTTTAAAAGCTAATTCTGTATGCTAAATGAAAAGAATCAGGATTATAAAATGAGGTCTCTTACTTGGTTTAAAAAGGGCAGGGAAATGAACAATGTGCATGTCCTACTACCCATACGCTCTTTCAGTGCAATTGCAGGGAGGTGATCTCACATTTTAAGACCCTTTTACCAGTTGTTACAACAGCAAAGTCACTGAAGGTTCATGGTCTCTAAAAAATGTTTTTGCCAGCCTCAACACAAGTTTTTAAGTGTTATTGTTGACTACAAATAATAGCATCTTAATATATCATTTTACATTCTTTATAGTGTTTTTCATATCCACTAGTACAAGGCAATGTTAGGTTGGGAGGGTTTGATTTCAGTAACTGAATTTTTACACAGACACAAAATAACTTGTAGTTCAGACTTGTTGTTCAATTGTGGCAGGTTGATGTCCAAAGGTAATTACAGGCAACTATAAGGTAATCATAGTGGCCAAAAGCCGAAAGGCAAAAATAGAAATGTCTCCATTTTCCTGATTTTACAAATTCCCTTTGAAGCAAATTTAGACAGATGTGGTCCTTTTCATAACGTGTAAACTTGAAATTTTATTTTCTGAACTTAGCTATAGAGTGTTTTCACTCATGTGGCCAGCATCTATGCAAATTTATTGGAACAAAGGAGAGCGTTTGCATAAGAAAAGAGTTCAACTCCCAGAGGATTGGTTTGGGACACCAACATGGCCGCGTTTCATTGTTTTGGGACACCAATATGGCCGCCGTGACGTCATGTGAAAACACTCTATATCTTTTTAAAACCATAATCTTGTTCCAAAGTAGTGTAGTTTTTGGAATTTATAATTTTCCCTCTTTGTTTGCAACAAAAACACACTTGAATGAGGACTCAAACTTAAGGCAGTGTCTTGGGGAAAATTAACATCAGAGGAATGACTGCTGTGAAACACACAAACTCTTTCATTTGCTTAAGCTTCATTTGATAGAAACTACGGACGGGTAAAGTTTAAATTTAATTGAATTCATAATTGTAATAGTTTAAAAGCAATACCATTTCTGTATATGGGAATGCTAATAAAATGTTGTGTTGTGTTATGTTATGTTATGTTATGTTATGTTATGTTCATAGAAAGCCGAAAGCGGCAAGATCAAAGGCCGTTGCCATCCTTCCTCCCCTGAACCCCTTCTGGGGAAGGGTAAATGTACAATACTGAGAAGACAGCTGATTCCCATCTCTAGTGTACACAACCTAGTCAAGCAGATAGACACTCGCGTCTCAATTTTTGTGTAAATAGAGATCTTTATAAAGAATTCAAAAAGGCTTTTGTTGATAACGCACTGCTTATTGCTAAGTGAAGGCAACATTTCAAGCATGGTTGTTAACGCCGGTTGTTAACAGGTCAACCGGTTCACGTGGCTTGCTATTATGTCCCTGTTTGCGATGTTCACAAATTAATAGTTTGCTGATAGTTCAGCACTCCAGTATCATGCAGTACGAACGGTGCAATTTATATCTATCTTATCAGAAACTGTAACACGATCATGCATTCTCAAGTCTGATGACTCGGTATAATTTATATAAGTTTGGGAAATGACTGTCAAATACTTGATCTGTTCTTTGCAATCATAAAAATAAAATTATTCACAGTAGTGTTTCTAGCCTGCATAACAGCCGCTTCATCAGCCAAGCGAGGTGAACGCGGCATTTTGCGCGAAACGAGTGTGAAGCGCGAGACAAAGGGAGGATTCGCACTTGTTTCGCGCTTTGCGCAAAATGCCGCCTTCGCCCATACTACGTACGTAGGCTCATAAAGCTACATTGTAGCGCCCTTTATGCAAGCTATAGTGTACCGGTTTTAAGGCTTTTACTTATTACAGGACAAGAGGAGCTAACGGGATCGATGGCATCCATGGTGACTTATAACAGCCAAAATTCGAGTTTCGGGGTAAATTTGGATCAAGGTAAACGAAATTTAGTTCCAGTTACCGAAAATTTCGGATTATCCAAAGTCGAGTTCGCCGAGTGAAAGTGACTGAAAAATCCAAGGGAAATGGTTCGAGTTAGCGGTGAGTTCAAGTTATCCGAGTTCGAGTTACACTTGGGGTTCTACTGTATTTTTTGAGTTTATTTGTAATTGACAGGGGCCCATAACGCAGGGACACCCTGATCGACTGTTTTCTGTATTTTTTTTTTCAGAGAAGCAAAAATTCCCTAGAATTTTCTATAGCTTGAGGAAGGCTAAAAATTTCTAGTTGACCATTCCATTCATGTTCAATTTTCGAAGCATATGTAATAAATTCCCCACAATTTTCTAAAGTTCAAATCTTCGCATTTCAGTCCCCAGGTTAGGTTATTTTTCGTAGAAAAAAGGAAACCGAAAATGCGATGGGGAGAGGAATCAAACAAATTCTCACTTTCGTAAAACTTAAAACGGCATCTAAAATTTTCGAGAAAACAATACTGAGGCCCTGGTAATTTCGAAAAGACTCAAGTTCCCCTAGGATGACCGAAAAGATGCAAATTTTATAGCGCCGCTTACAATGCATTTCTAGAGATTTAAAAATACTCTGGATAGCCTAAAAAGTGTTTTCAATGAATTTAAGAGGAAACCGTTGTTGGGTGCCCCTGATAATGGGTTCCTGCAATTGATCAGTCGAGAAAAATAAACTCCCACCGCACGCAAACATATTTTCTTCTGAGAATCAAGAAAGACCAAACCAGTCAGCTTTCAAAATTAAACCACTTCCGGTTTCTGATATTAGGAACGCCCTGTGATCTTAGTTGTTCCTCTTCCTGTTGATTAATCACGATCAAATCCATATCTTTATCCAATCACGATGGTTTTAATGGTTAGGGCAAATTTAAGCCGGTTGAACTAAGGTCAATCAGCTGGTCAATATATCTCTTATTTTTAAAGCATATTTGTCACTAAATTATACCATTTTGAGTTGCAATGAACGAAATGCCATTATTTCGATACTGACAGTCAAGAAATTCAGTGCTCAGTGGAAAATGTACTTGATTTGTAGACTGACACTTCAGAGTTACAAGTCTTACACGAAATAAATGTTTAATACATTCACCATGAGTTGTCTGAGTTCAATGCTGGTTACGGTACAATGTATAAATAAGAAAATTGAAATTGGTCTAAGGTCAATCAGCTGGTCAATGTGTCTCTTATTTCGAAGCATATTTCATTTGTCAATAACTTTTTTTATATAATGACGAAGGCATCACTTTCGTTATTTCGATACCGGCAGTCAGGAAATTCAGTGCTTTGTGGTGCTTGACTAATGTGGATTGACACTTAAGGCGACCCCAGCTAGTGTGTGATTGAGATTTTTTATTCTAACTTCAACTTGTTACGCGTGACAGAGCATGTCCTTTGGAGCAGTTCTTGGAAAGGCCAGGAAAAGGGAATTACAGCACTTACACTGAGCGGTATCAAGAAAAGTCTAACACGAACAAATTTCATTGAATAAAACAAGCATTCACAAGAGAGAACATTGCTTTATTCCTTTCACTGAAGAAAATGTGAATTTTTTATCAAATCTAAGTGCTTCTAGATTGCCAACGGTTGGAAGAAGAACCGGCGATACCACTTTCCTCAAAAGCCCAGTCTCTTCCAACTTCGTCTAGCGCAACTGGTGGCAGAACTCGTCTCGTGAGTTGGGCTGTCTATGATGAAAGAGATTCAGTTTCACAAGGGTGCTAATGGGGGTACCCAATTCTCAGTTAACTTCTAATTTTTCGGCCAAATATCAGTTTACTACTATTTTGGGGGACAATTCTCAGTTAACTACTAAACTTGTTTAACTATTAACTTTCACTTTCCTACAGCGAATATTATTCCGTCATAACCCGAGTTTTCTTTGCTTCAGCACGTCAATCACTTTTGGGGGTAGGCCCTACTAAAATTAACATATAAATTTACATGAATTCACATCCGCCATTAGTATAATTTATACGTAACTGAAAATATAGCCCCTTTTTGAGGGGTTTATGATAAGCCCCTCAAAAAGGGCCTTTGAAAAATATAATCCCCGGGGCTAATTTTCGGAATTTTACGGTATAGTCTTAAATAACAAAACCAAGGGACTGGCAAAAGTTGTTCGCTATACCGAGGACTTCGTTATAAAGAGGTTCGTTATATCGAGGTTCCACAGTATTCAGTATTGTATATAAACGATAAACAAAATTTCAGGAGTCGCATTTACCAAAACTGGTGTTAAAAAGATGGGTTTCACGAAAAAGAACATGCATTTCTGTATGTTTTTTTCCGGCCTGGAAAGTTTCCACTGAATTATGGGTAATCCCAGGCGGTCCCGAAAAGTCCCATAACTGTTTTCCATTTACTTTCTAACCGGAAATGTTCAAAAACTGTCCGTTACCCATATTGAATCGTTCTCTTTTTTTCCTGTTTGGGTATATTTTACAATAGGTGACAAACGTTTTATTTATGTTGCTGTTAAGGGGTGTATCGGTAAACTAGTCACATGATCATTTATATAAAACACTTGTGAATTATTAAAGAAGTCAGTTTTAGTGCGAAGTCCACAACTAGCGGTAAAGGGATAGAAGACGGTAAGTTAGTCATATTAGTCGGTTCATTCCTTTGTAAGTATAATTTGTTTATTACTTCTCTGTTGTTTGTGATTATTTGGTCGATCACTTTATCATTATCGGTGAAAGCAAAAATATCGAAAATTAGCTGAAACAATGTTAGAAAAGATACTGTCAAACCTAACGTCAGAGCCTTTATTTCGCTGCTCGATATTGCCAGAGATGCCTCATCATGATGAAAACGGTATAAATCTCGACATGAAAAAGTAGTTTGTTGGAAAGGTTAATTGAGCATCGACACAGAAGATGCAACCTGGCAGCTCAAGTCTAAGACGTTTCAAGGAACGCAAAGTGGAGAATGCACTTTGAAATAGTTTAGTTGTTATTTCTACTACTGTGGCACAACTTTCTCTTGAGGGAGAATTGATTGTCATTCGACATTAAAGAGCATACATCTTTAGTCTATCTTTAGCTATTGATCACAGATCCCAAAGCATGTTAAGCAAGAATCCGAACTGCCTTTTGAATTTGACTATTTAACGCCCCGGCAGTAATCATGAGTATAGCAAGAAACTTGGAAAGCGCGCCCATTTGACGAGAGAAGCCGTTTAAAACTTGTTCTTTGAGGGTTATTTCTCTCAGAGTATGGAGCACAAATGATTCAGTAATATAATATAGGCTCAAACAATATAATCAGTGTGGGTGCAGACTGGACTCAACATTGGTTCTCTAGATTGCCAAAAAACGCTTCTCGATCGCAGGAATCTTTTACTCTGATACACCTGATTTCTTCACTGAGTTGACTTCGAAAGAGAAAGCCTCGTTTACGACTTCTTGATGACGAAGTAGTTCGTCTCTTTTTCTTTCTTGCAGAGTCGGTCTTATTTTTCTTGGTCGGCGAAGCATTACACCAGCGAAACTTGTTCAGCAACTACAAGAATCATTTCCTTAGAGAAAGGTCAACATGAGCTCTCGTTCAGCTCTCTGGTTATTGCTTCTTTGGGGTAAGTTGAAAGCATTGCACGTGACTTGATGTTATTTTGTGTTTGCCAATTTTTCTGGGCTAAGACTAAACTGGATTAAAGTAAGTGTTCCCCTCGTGTCGACGAAGTTAAGGCGTGATCCCTATTTGGTATTTCCGATTAGCTTCAGTCTTTTAAACAAACAATGGAAAATAGATATTGAATAAATGGAAATATATGTTCACTTAAAGGCTGTTAAGGCCGGATGCATTATGTCATTTAACGACACAGATTAGGACTGTCTAAATCTTATCCTTTAGTGAGTCCTTTATTTTATTAAAAATATTGTCTTATCATATTCAAAATACTACCTTGACTTCTTATCTCCAGAGGACATTGCATTGACTGCACAGTGGAAACAATTTCTATCAATTGCCAATCTTCCAACGTCTGTTAGAGGCATGTCGAAAACATCCCTAAGTCCCTTTCTTACTGCCTTCTCGGTCTTGCTCTTTCTCTTTTCCCTACTGTGCTTCAATAAAAGGAAAACTGAACAGGTGCCCCTCTGGTCCCTTTAGACTGCATAAGCGCTAAACGGAAATGTGCAGCGCCTAAGGGTATGGTCTTTTTACTGCATTTTGGGCCTGAAACAGGTATATTTCTTCGCCACCCTTCCTCTCGCCCCCTAAATTTCCCAGTGATACTCTCTCAGTACAGCTTCAGTTATGCCTGCATATCGGATTTGGCCAAGCTACTTAAATGCAAATTAATGAAACAACATAATCATTTGACCGTTGACAACGTAATCATGGGTTAAACTAGTACTCCAATTTCACACCCGAACGAGAAACTATTATCGGGAAATTCGTGTTGTGGGTAACCAAAAGCTAATTTTAGCCAACCAACTCATTTTGTTTCGATACATTGCCGGAGTCACGATGGGATATATTTTGTTATATCGAAAGGAAAAAAACCCCTTTAGTGATATTGCATCCGCCATCAGCCACCCTCAGATGAGCACTTGAAAATATAAGGGGAGAGTATAAGTCTTCCCTTTCATTTAAGCCGGAAACTATAAATATCCGTTGAAATTCTTTGAACGAAAGGAACAAAAATGGAAAGTGAACCAGAAGATCTTTTGCCTCTGGCAAAGGTCACGCAAACGGATATGAAAGTGCTTTAATTCGCTTTAATAAGGCTGATCTTTGCTTCGTTAGCACAATATTTTCAAGATCTTATGGACAGAGTTTTTAAGTTATTCAGTTTAAAAGTCTGTCTCTCTGTGAATTTACAAAAAAAAGGATTATAGGGAAATGGCTTGATCGATCTAGGAAGGCTTGACAGTGGGCTTCGTGAATCCGATCTTGGAGGGCCATCAGTGTCCAAGTGAAAGCGATAACTATTAATAGCAAAAGTGAACGCAAAGCTGGCAATACGGCAAAGGGCTGATTCATTAAAGGCTTATATTTCGGCTAACACATTTAGCCTTCCTCAGGGCCAGAGCACACTGAAAAAGAATATTACAATGGCTCCTAAAATTTGAAAGGCTGATGATATATTAAAAATGATATACTAGAAATGAGAACAATAAATAGCATGATAGATGAGTAAATAATTATACAATAAAACGATCGATACGGTTCAAGCGACGTCTGGCATTACCATCTCTACATAAGAGATCCGACAAAAAAAGAACCAGTCTGCTTTTTTTACGCGTTAAGTGGACCTCTGCGTTCAAGAGCTTTTATCAACAGAAGCTCTTTGCGTGACTAGTCTGATTAGTTTAAAAGTTTTGTATATGAGAAAAAACGTGTCGCTGGCACTCTAACTTGCCGAGAATAGGTTGTGTTACAGGACTACTGAATACTAATTACCTCGGGTCACTTCCAGTACCTAGTGCCGGTCTAAAACAGCATGGACGAAGTAACTAGTTATTTCAGTTAAGGACGCTCTGAAGCAGAGGGTTGTTTGTTTAAAGTGATTTATACTGAAAGCTGTCCAAATAATAAGCTGATAACTGTCGGAGACTCGCGAAGGCAGACTAAAGCCGCTGACAGTTCACATGGTATTAAAGAAAGTTAGTATACCAACTTGTTTCAAATTAGCTTTTTTTTTCATATAAAATAATCAAATTTAGCAAATTCAGCACGAAACAGGTTTGTAACGTGAAAAGGAAGCAATTCAAATGTTTAGTTATGTTAATATGATATGTCCATTTTAAAAAGTATATGACATATATTGGTTTGCCTGTGAAAGTGAAAGTGTCACAGAGTTTCGTTTAATTGCTATTTTATGCTCTCCCAACAGGAAATTTGCTTCACTACACATCAGGTAGGAATGATGTTTTACATGTTTCGAGCGCCGACTACATGAATTCTCCACTGAAAAGGCACTTCCTGTCAGTATCGTTTTCCCCGAGAAATTCTCTGGCGGATTTCCGGCAAGGGTAATGGTCATCGCCAGATGATAGCGAACTCGAAGAGACCTCGACATAATTTCTATCGATGTACTATTATAATACAGGAAACAAAGAAAAACAACAATTAACTCACTATGATAAACTATCGAGTAAAACAAGTTTTGACAAACGATACCACATGGTGGGCAGTCTTGCAAGAAGGAGAAAAGCGTGGTTTCATTTACACAGAAACAGAATGTTATTTGCAGCCAAACACAGTTAAGTGACATTGCGCATGAGCAAACCATTATTTGCAGACAAATATTTTCAGGTCACGGGGTGGGATCTTAGCCAATAAAAGGAAAACAAATTTGCCCCATCGACTGATAACTAACTTTATTTATTGTATACATACTAAGACATGCTTACTGAAAAGCTGTCGTAAATTTTCATGCCCAAATAAGTTGGCATAAATACAGTTACGCGCGCGCTTTCCATGACGTTTTCTACATATGGCCATATCCACAATTTCTTATTACTATTATCTTAATTTCTCTTTTCTTCAGTTAAGAGTCAGTTTCGACTATTCTTACAGAATAATCAAATTTCTCAATCAAGATAAAATCCTATAATAAATTTTTCAAAGATCCTTTAAGGAAGTCTCACCAGCTTGTAATCACATATTTTTCAGGTTCTGTCATTAAACGGCAAGAACGTTCCATCAGAGATGAAGGTAATGTCCAGACACTGGACTGTGCTGCAATCGAAAAGGACCGAAGCAAATTCAAGGAATTGTTTTGGAAAGTGGAAGGATCGGAAGATGCTATCGGTTACTGTAACCGTAATAAATGTGGGACACCAAAAAGTTTTCTGGAAGACAAGAGGATTCATGTGTTGGGCATTTCCCTGGAGGGCACCTTGAGCATAAAACGGACCTTGCCACAGAAAATACCGGGTCAAACTGTGACCTTTGTTTGTGAAGTGCACACAACTGACTACAAAGTCCGTACATCTGAAGCCAAGATCATTTACTCTTTAGAGTGTAAGTAAGACTATACACAGAATTATAATGATAATTGATCATGGAAGTCATTAGCATTGAACATTTGGCTATACCTAGTGCAGGTTTTTTTCGTTTGGTTAACTAATTCTGTCGTTCGGAGAAAGGTATATTTTTATACGGTTAAGTTGTATTGTATTTACAGGTTTTCCCCAACCTAATTATATCCTTTTCTTAAGCTTCGGCCTTGGGTTTATTCTCAAAATATTTTTTAGTTTAAATATTCTTAAAACCTCGATTCTTATAAAATACCGTAGACTGCTGCTGGGCTTAACAAAGCCAAACAGTGTTACGAGCGAGGGTATGATTGTACCTCTTTTATGAGAATTATAATATGCAGTGGCTCTTTAATAAAAAAAAGACCCTGATAGAAGAAATTTTACATGTAAATAAAAACTGATACTTCGTTACAAATATAATCCGAAATAAGAGCAATCAACAGCGCCTTTTTCTGGTAATAAGACTGACATGCCTTCTTCACTCTGTCCTGTATAGAGATAGAAGTAATATACTGAATCTATGATTGTAAATTTTAGGCCCACAAGCAACTCCGTCTCCTAAGGTAAGTAGTTTTAACATTTTTCCTTTTTTCACCTCCATGAGTCCCCAGGATCCAATGATCTGTCTGTCAGGATAGTCGGCACCTGCCTCTGTCCGTTTTTAATGCTTTTTTTTTCACAAAATTAAACAAACCCCTTCGATACTAGGTCAACGGCAGCGACCCCGAGGTAAAAACCAAATCAGGTACAATTGTTGGCAAGCTTGAGACGCTACCAAATGGCAAATTAGTGTATGAATATCTCGGTATCCCGTACGCTAAACCACCGGTCAACGAATTGAGGTTTGCTCGTCCAGAATCCTTTAAACCTTGGTCAGGAAAAAGGGCAGCGAAGGAGTTTGGATCGGCGTGTCCACAACCGCGCTTTGATATACCTAACTTTAAGAGGGAAATAGGAAAAGGTAAGAGGCGTATAACAGTATTATTGGATGCGTCGAGCCAGCTTTTGAAAGCTCTCATGGACGATCTTTATCTTTAATCTTTATCGGTTAGCTGCGAATAGCATAGGCTAATCGTGGCAATGGTGGGTGATGACAGATAGGTTTTGGCTCGGGCAAAGAGGGAGCGTTAACAGCAGTAGACGGAAGACGGTTCCGCATAAGTATCGGGCGAAAAAAGAGTACTTATAGACATCAACAAAAGTGAGTAAAAGGTTGTATGTCAGACTATGGCACATTCAAAGATTCAAAGCTTAATCCGTCAATTCAACGAACGCTACGCACGGAAAGAGTATCTGCGAGTCAGGACTTAAAACATTTAAGATATACCTTCACTTGACTCCACACTACGTCATATTGGTTCCTTTCATTTCACGTTGCAAAAAACTTGACCCATGTTTAGAACAAAAAAATTTCTAAAATACATACCCTGTTTGAAACGCTACCCTCAATTTGATTATCCTGTTTAGGACAAAGAGGAAAAATGCTCGCCGTCTTATTTTAAAGCCATTTATTGGTAACTTCACGTTATAGGCTTTTGTATATTTGGAGTAGAAACAAAATGTATCTTGGAAATCAAATCAATCGAGACAGACAGACTCACATAGCATCATAAACCCTGTTTAGGACAGAGTTCAATAACCACACCCTATGCCCTGCGGCATATCTTCGTATAGGCCATAGGTATGTTGCGCACTTCCTGATTGAACCATCATCATCTTCGTCGTCATCATCATAATCATCATCACCAGCTAGAAAAAGACGCGAGATATTTACGGTCTTCTCAAAAAGAGAAGGTAACCCCCTTACAGCAACATTCCCGTTGTCTTATTTTACTGATATGGATCTTTTCGTTTTTGTTTTGTTTTGTTTTGTTTTTTTTTTTTGTTTTTTTGGGGTTTTTTTTTCAGAAAATGAGGATTGTCTTTTCTTGAATGTGTTTGTGCCAGCAACTAGTAGCACAGAAGGCAAGATGACAGTGATGGTGTGGATTCATGGCACTGGTTTGGCCAGTTTCAGTTCCTCCCCTGAATTCCGTGGCTTTTCCATTGGTTCCTCTACTGAATATCCAGCTCACGTTTTAGCAGGCTACAATAATGTCATTGTTGTGACATTCAATTACAGGCTAGGAATTCTGGGATTCTTAAGCAGTGTTCCTGGGACGGAGAAAACGGGAAATTACGGAATGTTTGATCAGGTAACAAGCTTCGGTGAAGAAATGTTTAATTAAATCGACTCAAGAGAGAGTAAAATAAGAGCAAATCTATCACCCCTGGGAGGGACGCAAGCACGTGTTCTCGGAGCGGGCGAGCCCCGAAATTCGCAACGGTTGTAACAATATCTTGTCCCCTCCCACTTGTTCTTTTGTTCTGTTGATCGGCACACCCCATTCTCCCCAATGTTCCTCTTTCCGAGTACCCGAACTCCAGGGGTGGATCTAGGGGGAGGGTGCAGGGTATGCGCACTCCTCCTCCCCTGAGAGTGCTCCTGACGACTGGTATCGTTCAAAATATGGAGATATGTATTATCAGCAGTTCACGTTATGTTAGTGCTTAGTCAATTCGTATTCGCTTTAAGATTTGTTTACATCACCAGTCAGTTACGCCATTTCTTAGAGGTGCAAGTTCTCCAGAGAAAAATGCTTGATCCGCCCCTGAACTCTCACTTTCAAAAGGAGGCCATGTGCAAACCTTTTGGACCTTGCGAGAGGGCGCTTATTCGAGGCTGAGCGCTTTTTAAATTTTCACCATTTTCAGCAATAGTAGTATGTTAATTTGGAAACAAAACGGAAAGATGTAACAAAGCAAGGTTTCTGTAAAATACTCTGAAGAAAGCTCCATCTTCGGGAAAGTCACTTGTAGTAATAACTCAATTTTTTGCGGGGGTGGTAGAGGGTGGTATTTGAGTTTGAGCGGGAGGGGGGCGGAATGGGGTGGGCGCTTATTCGAGGTTGGGCGCTTATTCGAATAAATACGGTATTTTTCTCTACAGATTCAAGTACTGACGTGGGTCCATGAAAATATTGCCTCCTTTGGTGGTGATCCCGACAAAGTGACTGTGTTTGGTCAGGGTACAGGGGCAACGAGCGTCGCTTTACATCTAATGTCGCCTAAATCAAAAAATCTGTTCCAAAGGGCCATCATGCAAAGCGGTGCAGCGTCAGCTCCCTACCTACCAAGAAAGGCAGCCAACGAGTCAGTACAAAAGCTAGCTGCTGATGCAAACTGCTCTTTTAACGACAAGCTCTTCGACTGTCTTCGTGGTAAAAGTGCTGAGGACATCATTCAGTTGCAATCTTCGATCTCCTCCAAAAACGCCAAAGCTCTGATGGAACTCAGCAACCCAGTGATTGATGATGATTTTCTAGAAGAATCTACTCAGGAGCTGTATGAATATCACAAGAAAGGGAAAAAACCGCCTGATTCTCTTTTGAAAAAACTGTTTCCAAATGTTAAAATCATGACTGGGTTTACAACCAACGAGTCATCTCTAGATGTCATTCAAAGGCCAGAAGATGCGAGAAGCAGCATTGCAAAAACCCTCAAATACGGAAACATAGACAACAAAATTGTGGACGAGCTGGTTAAGTACCAGTACGCAGATCACTCTGACACAAAAGCGAGAAACAGGATGATTGAAAGTGACTTTATGACTGTGGCACCAATGACTTTTGAGGCAATCGCTTTAGCTGAGGTATTCTCAGTAGCCATATTCAATACGTTGACTCATAAGCCCCACAAATGTCTATCTCATAATGCAGGTATCAATGTTTGTACATAAGAGGGATATTCGGGCATAGGTGCGGCATTTGAACACTTCCCCTTTCCCCCCTCTGGGTATTTTCACCGCAAATTTTGAACCAAACTGCAGTTTTGTTATTTCCAGAAAGGGATATTTTATCAAATTTGAATTATTTTCCTGTCCAAAAACTTCTCAAAAATAAAATTCAAATCCCGCCCGACCCTCCCCCAGGTCCAAACATTCAATTTGATAGCTGGATAAATTAGTCGCTAGTGCAGTCAAATTGGTTGAGAACCTTGTATCGACGAGTAGGAATCATTTTGCTCACGCCATCGATATAACTTGGTTTTTTGGACGAAACAGATCAATTCATCCTTCAACCCATTTCCATTTCATATCCCAAAATAGTTTTTTCCTTATTCTTTCATGAGGCATTGGTTTCACGTGAAACTCGTCGAAGACGCCGTAACTCTATACTTTCAGTACGGCGAAATATTTTCTTTTGCAAGATTCCATGTTGAAAGCAAACTGATGAAATTTATCGCCGGCTAACGTACATGAAAGTTAGACGTTTTAACTAAAAGATGATCGGAAGGCCGGAAGGGGAAATGACCCACTTCCATTTTCACTATAACGACATTTGACTTTAGCCACTAGAACTCTTTCGTTTTAGCTTTTACTCCAGCTAAGTTTAAAACCCTAAGAAGAAAACAACAAACGAAAGGATTCTGGAACTTACAGTAAATGAACATCATCGTGCAAATGTCACATTAACCGTGGTCCGATTTCTCCCCATTCTCTTGGTCCATACAAATTCCTGTACTTTGACCAGTCAAAAATACCGAAGGGGCACCAACTGACTCTATTAATGGTCTAACTACTCTTTCTTCTCCAGGCTAAAAAGTCTGTTTATTTCTACGTGTTTGAGCATCGTCCTGATTTTTCCAAACTTCCCGAGTTGACAGGTGCATTTCACGGTGATGACATTGGCTTTGTATTTGGAGCACCTTTCGCGAAAATTTCACCTCTGGTAGACTCTTTCACTCCCAGATATTCTGATATTGAGACGGGACTCAGCAGGTACATCATGAAGCTGTGGACAGACTTTGCTAAGTTCGGGTAAGAAGATCACGCAGGCGTTTTGTCCTAACACTTTTCAGGCTTCAAAGGCGTCCCTAACCACGTTAACGTTTTTGTTGTCAGTTTGTTTGTTTGTTTGTTTCTTTGTTACAATCAGTTAAGACATTATGTGTAGTGCAGTAACCGTTGAGACAATGAACAAAATCCCATAGTGCATGTGTCAATGGAATGAAACTTATTTCCTTTTACACGATCTCCGTTGACAGCACCAGCAGTTGTTTATTTAAAGGTTGCAAACTAAGTTGGATACTCTTTTTCGGAGAAAGATTCACCTTTTCGGTACTCTGTATTTCTCATAAGGTATTCTATAATCATTGCAATGCGGTTACACATTTCACTTCCAATTTGGAGCTATCATTTCCAGACGTGACAGTCTGTTCCGAGCGTTCAGATAGTGAAGTTTAGCACCAAGTCACCCTACCCCCTCGCCGTTTTTGCTACTCACATCTGTTTGCGCCATCCCACCACCTGCAGGCCTTGAACAGGCCACGGACATGGGAGACGACAACCTCTCTTGCCTGGCAAGATGCGCGTAAAGGCAAAGGAAAACCCAAAAGTCTCCTTGGCAAGCCCTATATGTAAAGGGGTAAATGTTCTTTTGTTGAAATGATTACGTTACTTCTTAAATGCAGATTTGTGTAATCTGGGCATGATCATAAATTAAGGTTATTATAATATCGTCATTAACTGATTTTGCCTCGTTTTCAGGAATCCTACTGGCCCCGATTCTCCTGTCAGGTGGCCGAAGTTCACCAAAGAAAACCAGTGCTACCTGGCCCTTGACGTGAAGCCCGAGGAAAATAATAAGTATAGAGCAAAAGAAGTGGCATTTTGGAACAACTACATTCCAAGGATTATAAGAAAATCGAAAAAGCATTGCTCGGCATTTTAACTCCAAGGCGTCAAGTTCGTTTAACTATTGCTCCACGAATTTTCTATTTTTTTGCTGGAACAAGGGGATAGGTTGTTATAACTTCTTCCTTTGAGTAATCTTAAAAAGGGGAAGCATTTACTAGTAAACCTGGGATGAGCTCTACAAGACGATATACATGTTATGGGATTGGTGCTGCTGGGAACCTGTGACGTCATTCAACTGGCTGCAATTTCGTTTTTACTGAAATTCCGCTTTACTGTTATGTCGGTACTATGTAGTCTAGAAACTACAAATATTATTTTTGACACTTGAGGGCTTAAATGTACCACAATAATCAATCCTTCTGTTGCTTTTTGTACTGTTTTGTTTCTTCTGAACAAAAAGTGCTAAAAACTCGTAACTTTAAACCAAATTTACATGAACGTATTGCAATTATGAAGCACGTACTCGTAACCACAGTAAGCCTGACATGTGTTTAACCCAGCAAAGAAATATTAATTTTTCGCTAGCTTAAATTTTAGTAGTATTTGCATGGCTTACTAGCTGTTTAAATATATTTAAGTCAATAAATAACCAAATTCATAAGCCCCATGTAATAGTATTTTCATGTACAATTTGTCAGCTTGAAATTATTTTGCTCAATGACCTCTTGCTTCGTTAGCAAGCAAAATTTTTAAAAGAACTGTTAATGTGCGTTTCGGACCAGGAGGTCAATTAACATGAACTCCTCGTTCTCTGGTGATCATTTATTCACTTTTAAACTTGATGATAAGAGAGTGAGTAACTAACATAGCCACAAGCAGTCTGGCAACGTCTCTGTTATAGTGTTGTATACTAGTCCCTTTAATAAGATAGTGTGTTTATCTTTGTCTAAATTTATTACTTTACTCTAAGTTAGTAAAGTTTATAAATTAAAGTAGGATTGAAATGCAGTGACTGTCTGTGAGTGAATCGCTAATTTTGAATTAAAACTGGAGCTAATACCTTAGGGGGAGAGTTCTCGACCAATATTTGGATGTACGTGAGTCGCTCTGGTTTAGAAACCCTGACCCTGTTTAGGACCAGAAAAAATCTTAAAATACTAATACAAACCCTGTTTAGAACAACACCTTCAATTTCATTACCCAGTTTGGGACAAACAAAATGCACGCCATCTTGTTTTAGATAAAGCAAATTCACGCAAAAGTCATTGCTTTTGGAGTGTAAATAAATTATCAATCAAATCAATCGTGCAAGCAATGATAATTAGCACAGACTCACACGCAATTATACCCTGTTTAGGACAGATACACAGGACATTATATACCCTGTTTAAGACAGAGAGACAAAAACTATAACCTGCGGCACATCCATATGGGCCATTAAATGGGGGCCCCAACCCCCTCCCGCCGAGAGCTATTCAAGAAAATGGTACAGCCGTTCTCTTTTCGTCGAATTAGTTGTTGACATTTCAGTAAGTTTCTCTCAGAGCCTACATACCAACAAACACCTCCCTAGAGTATCAACGGGTAACTAATCCTTAGTGCTGACCGAAAGGATTGCAGAATCTGTGGCCATGGAGTGAGTAGATTGCTACGGAGGACTGAAAACTTTCGAACCTGCACTTATTTATGTCTATAGTAAATCCTTAACTAGTTTAAAATTCCTACAGCGGAATAGGGGAAAATGCTTGAAATTATACGATGATAATAAAATGTTCAGAAATATATAAAATATATACAAGAAATGGCCCTCAAAGAGGAAAACTGGGACACTAAGAAAAATCTTGAAAACCCGATAAATACTTTCTCGTCTCGTCCCGACCAAAACCCTTCAAGTAAGAGCCAATTTTCCAAACAGAATCGGACAGCAACTGGAAAATGCGTCTAAAATGACCTCACAGCGGCAACAGCAACGTCGCTTCGCGAGGCAACATTTTCTTCCCACCACTGAGGGCGAAGTTTGTCGTAATGGTACAAATTAAAGAAACTCTTACTGTTAAGGTCCATCGCCACTATGTACTGAGATATAAACTAGGGGTTTAAAATGACGGCGTATAGCTATAGCGGCAACAGCAACATCGCGCCTTCGTGCGACCTTTTCTTTCCGTCCCCGGGAGCCTTGGTCGCCATGGTTACAATCAAAGAAGACAGAGATCTTATTATTAAAGAATATCGACGATAGAAACGAGACGATAGAAAGTCTAGAAATGCAAGGGAAACGTTTTGGGACGCCAGCAGTCAAATCCAAGCGGAAAAGAGTTTATTTGACGCTTTTATGTTTAGTGAGAGGTTCAAAAGGGATTGTTAACAAGAGGCAGGGGCGATTTCTAGTGAAAGTCTAAACTTAGATGACTACACACTGCAATTAAGACGTTCTCTGTCTCAAGTCCATGTTCCTGTATGGTGCACTGTAGTTTTAGAATTAAAACGTTCATGATCAGTTCGAATAATTAGGAAACAAGTAAGAACTTGTAATTTTTCTTCTTCTTTGATTCACAGGATGCCGTATTTTAAAAAATTCAGGAACTTTCAAATAAGAAACTTGACTAGCGTGTTTGAATAGGCTTATTAGGATTATTGGGTGATCAAGAGCCGACGACTTGAAACGTTTAACAACGTGAGAGATATGACAATCACTAGAGACCAGGTTTTTACAGCCTTTGTTGTTGGAGAGCTGTTGACTGCAAAGAAACAATTGAAATCAATAAATTTTATATCAACCTCTCGGGGCATCCATCTCTTAATAACCCCTAGGGCTCTTTAAGGCCTGGGTGATGGATAAGCAGGGCAAAGTGATGATGAAAAGAAGCAAGGAATTGATAAGACTAAGTAGCTTGTATCTCACCCTGCCAGTAGACCCTCTCTTTGGGTTGCTTGGTTTTGGCGTACTGGAGAAAGACTCGCCATAAATTGAGTAAGATCTTTCTTGAGAATGCGCTGCATGTTGCTAGGATATAGTTTCGAGCCCAGGCCTAATAGCCATGTGCTTGCTACAGCGGGCTCGGTTATGACCATCGGTTTAGCAATAAACAGATGCGCGCACTCGAAAAAACCAGTTTGACGCGAGAAAAACAAGATTAACTAGTCCAGAAGTTTGGGCTTCGGCGACCTCAAAGGTTTGACGCGATTCAGGTAGTCTCCTTTTCTCCTCTTCGATTAAGAAGACAAAAGGAGGCTCTGGTCGCAGGGTGCCTGTATGTAGAAGATGATCTGCCATATTAAAGGTTTGTGCACACGTTGTTGAACGATAAGGACATTTAAGAAGTGGCTGAAGCCTAAGGCGATAACATGTAGCCATGAGCCGATTGAAATTTCGTCGGTGAGGAGAACCTCTCTAATTGTAACGCACGACCGAATCTTACCCTCGCAGAAATATTCACCATCTCCATGGTAACCTTTAGGACATGCACAGCTGAAACTTCCTTCTTGGTTGTTACACGTAGCTTCTTCTGCGCATGGCCATTTGCCTTTGTTGCACTCATCTATGTCTGAAACAAATCCTCGACTATTAAAAATGTCTAAAGAAAAACGCAGGGAAATGGCCGGAATTATCCACCGACAGAACAGAAAACAAAAAACAATGGATACAGAGCCCAGAGAAGGAAATCAGTGACTCTGGGAATCAAAAACAGGCCAGTGATTAAATCCAGAGCAAAAGGAATCAGTACGTTTTCCGATTAATCGTTAGCTCTTAAGATCCGTGGAAGGTTTAATATTGCAGTGTTATTAAGAAGGCGTTTTATGGTGGAACGGTATAATGAGTAGTCGGCAAGTCTAATCTCCTTAGTTTGAGGAAAATCTTTAGTTATTACTATGTGATGGCATTGAAGTTAACCTTTTCAGGAATCGAAAATACAGCTTGATGGATTGCATTTGTTTTTGGAGGGTGGGGTCATTTTGTAGCTTAAACAATTGTATAGTTGAAAGTATATTTATACATTTCATTGTTTTTTCTCTAGGGTTTTTGAACTGGACATTTAATTACCTTTACACTCTCTCGACTCCTTACTAAATTCGAATCCATGATAGCATCGGCATAGATAGTCTCCAACAGTGTTCTCGCATCGGATAAAATTGTACTTTCCGCATGGCGTGGTAAGGTTCTTGCATTCATCGATATCTGTAACCATTTTGTGACAAAAAGATTTCTTACTCATATCTATTATGTAATTATTTGTAGAAAGAAGAAAGCCTAATATCAGAGGACTTTTTTGAACCTTTGTTTCTTCTGAAGCGTGTTTTTGTACAAATTTTTGTTTTTCTTTGTCAGTGCTAAGTATGGTAGGCTGAGAAAAATCTCAGACTCGAATAAATACCAATTTGGACCAATCAATCTGTAGTAGGCGTGTGCTGTTAAATCTTACAGAGCTTCAACGAAGCTTCTACAAAACCTGTAAAACGTAATTATGGGGCTGGCTAACTCACTAGCGTTTCCTTTCCTAGGTCTAATCACATTCTTTAGGGGAAATATTACTGACGGTGCAAGAGTTTTAAAAGTCGGCAGAAGAAAGGGATTTACAATACTTCCCTGGGAAGAAGAGAAACAGAAAGCCAGAGAAAATGAGATACAGAATTAATTGCTTGATCCATTCTATCGTCTACATGTATAAAGCCTAGCTCTCGACCAATGAGCACACTCACCTTCGCACTTATTTTTCTCTGCGTTAATGGCATGGTAACCCTGGTCGCAAGAGCAGTCGTAGGATCCAAAAGTGTTTGTACATGTCTGGCCATAGTCGCAAATCCGATATTGAGTGCATTCATCGACATCTTTACGTTGAAATTAGACAGAAAGGAAAAAAAAACACTGATAAGCCATTTTTTTGCTAAGGCAAACCCCAATTGAAAACTTCAAGCAGAGGGCTATTATATTCTAGATCCAAAAATACGTTTTTAGATTGCTTCCGCTTCAATTATTCTATTAATTAATTTTATTTTTACTCTATTCAAACCATACGTAGCAACACCCAAAGCTGCCCTTACGCGGGGCGTAGGGACATGTGAGAAGGAAGCGCATGGTCTTGCTCCTTTGAGGCACGATTCGTAGTTAACAGATTTAACACCAAGGCAACAACTCTTGGGCCCCAGTTGTTGAAAACCTGAATGGCGCTATGCAGTGAAAAATGGTAATTGCACCATAACTAGATAAACATTTATCCAGTGGATACCACAGTCAACATGGGCCAGGGCGTCATCTCTGTCGACACGCGCGTTGACTAAGTTTTTCTGTACAAGTACTTTAGAATCTGTCACCCCATAAGACGAAAGATTCAGAATCCGAGGTATATCCGAATACAGAATTTTTTTTTTTTAATTTTTAATTTTTAAATTTTTAAATTTTTAATTTTTAAAGTTTTTAAAACTAAACTAGTGAGCAGCACTCTGCGAACTGTTGCTGTAAAACTTGTTTATTCTCCTACGCGTTTCGTCTAACTAACGTAGACTTCTTCAGGGAGTTTTACAATCAAATACTAAACGCCTGTATTTAAGCCATAATATGACTAAAAATAATGATGGTCGCAAACATTGAAGGTTTGGCCGGATTTACGAAAAGGAACAGGCGCAGCTGTGAAATTTTTTACGCAAGGCGTAAGAATACTTTGGGGCCACGGTTTTAGTCATATTGTGGCTTAAATACAGGCGTTTAGTATTTGATTGTAAAACTCCCTGAAGAAGTCTACGTTAGTTAGACGAAACGCGTAGGAGAATAAACAAGTTTTACAGCAACAGTTCGCAGAGTGCTGCTCACTAGTTTAGTTTTAAAAATTTTAAATTTTAAATTTTAAAAAAAAAAAAAAATTTTAAAAATTTAAAAATTAAAAATTATGGAATCCATGTTGCATGGTGTCAATCTGAGTTTTGACTACAACTTAAGAACCCAAGAAACATTATATGTAATTGAGTAATGACGCGGCTTTTTAAATGGCTAACGACGAGACTCTAAGATCCACGTTTTTCCGGGGATACTTGGGGGGGAAAAGCTTACAACGAAAGCATATTCCTTGGAACCCTTCCCCTAAATGAGACACTCTAATTCAGGCCTGTCCCAAATTCGACGAAATTTGATTCGTAATTTATACCAGACTATTCGGTGCATCGTGCAGCCTCAGATACATGACCCTACGTCCCAACCTAACCAGAAACTTCTCAAGTTTGGTTTACTATCCGAGAGAGGCCTCAAAGTAATCGAATCGAACTTCTCAAGAGCCAAAAGATACTTTTGTTTTACCTATAACAACTCCTGTAAGAACATATTCAATAACAGACAAACCTCACCACTGATACTTTCGCAGACCGCTTTAGTTAAAAATTTGAACCCGGCTTCAAATCAAAACCCAACCGGTGTCGCACATACCTTAAGGTGATGTTACACGGGACGATTCACAACGACGATTTTTAGCGTAACACATCGTTGCAATGTTGGAACAATGCTGTAACTATTCAAAACAATGTCGGAACAATGTTGCAACGCTGTGTTGCGCTAAAAATTCGATTCGTCTCATGTAACATTACCGTTAGTCTTTTTCGCAGCCGTTATTAGGGACGTCACGCAATGCTTCCTTGGGGCGGAGTGTTGCGTGACGACCCTAATGACGGTTAGACATACCTATGAGCTTTAAATACAATGCTTTTTTATGAACTCTCTTACCTAAACATTGCTTGTATGGATTTTCTCCTTTGAACCCGGTTTTACATTTGCACTGAAAAGATCCCTGGATATTTATGCAGTCGGCGTTTGGAGGGCACACGGTCTTATCGGCAAAGCACTCGTTTACATCTTTAAAGAGAACAAGCAAAGTAAAAGATGAGAAAAGGCAGTAAGGAAGTTTAGGGGCTGTTTACGTAGAGGGAGATAGATCCTAGCACCAGGAAGACCCTAGAAGGCAGACCATCTTAGAGACAACTTTCCTGTTTCCAGTTTACACGCCCCCCCCCCCACCCCCCCGCCCCGGGGGTGGGGGGTACTTCCAGACTAGAAAATTGGGTGAGGGTGTGTGGCAAGCTTCCTGAAACCCTTACCCTATTACAGACAAAAGTGTGTGATTTTCCCAACCCTATTTCGGACCTGATCAAAAATTTGATACCCTAGTTTCGAGATTAAAATTCCATACTATAAAGCAGGTTGCATAATGCGCCGTCATAAATACAGAATACGTGCCTACCTAAGGACTAGAGTGCACAAATCATACCCTATTTCAGACCAAAATGACCAAAATTCATACCCTATTTCAGACCAAAACGGCTAAAAAAACCGTACCCTTTGGCGCCCCACAAACCTATATAGCCTATATAAGGGAATACCCTCCCCTGCCGGGTTACACGCAAAGGGTTGTAATTGTACTTGTCCCTATGGCTAGGATCTTCTTAGCTGATGTAGGATGATCCTAGTACTAAGAAGATCCTATAGCACTACTTAAACTGCTTTCGCTAGGAAGATCCTAGTGTAAGAAACAAACCAGGCAAAAATTGCGGCGGGGCCTATTTCCCTTTCGTAAACGGTCTGCCATTTATAACGGTCGATACCACGATTGAGAACCAAGCCTTTAGTCATGATTGATGTAATATACTGCCTGGATTATGTTACAATAAGACAAATAAAACCGGTTTTTGAATTGCCTCAGGAAGGACGACGTTGAAATCCAAGTTGAATTTACGTTAAAAGTTCTGGACAGGGCTAGGATCACCCGTTATTGACGTATCAGTTATTAGTATAATCCAACTAGTGGTCTATTATCAATGCCGCGTTCTGATTGGTTGAGCTACTACTAGGCTATATGTTATAGCCCACTAGTAGCGAAAAGCGCGGGCTTTTTGACGGCAAAAAAGGATTAAAGTCTCGCTTTAACTAGCTAATTTTTTTTTATTCTCGATATTTTTGACCAACTAGTTGGATTTTACTAAAACAATTATTCCGCTCGCCCTCATGGCCTCTGAGTTAATAGCTATTGACTCAGAGCCCATTCGGGCTCGAGGAATAACTGTTGAGGAGTTTATGTACTTAAATGTTTTGGATATTTGGCTTGTCGGTGTGGTAGTGTAGTGGTAAGGGAGAGTGATAAGAATACGAAAGGTCCAGACTCGATCCGCGAGGTCCGGGTTTGACCCTGAGTTGCAATCTTCTTTCTTTTTAATACAAACAATCTCAGTAACAGGTCAAAATTTTCTAAGTGTCTTAAAAATGGCAGCGACCGTTTACGAAAGGGACAACTGCACCGGCGGATCGTTTAGTGCATGGGTAACCATGGCAATAAAGGCTGACAATTTCGTTTGGCGTAAGTACTATCTGTTGATTGTAATCATTCTGCTGAAAAACGCCAGTAAAAACAGCAGAAGACCCCAAATTGCATTTTTGTTTTTGTCACGCGCCGCTGTTAATTCCTTCTTGATCATTTTCTACTTGGGCACCACACAGACCGAAATTTCTGCATGTAAGGCAACGTAAAGTTGTTCCGCCTACTAGGATATCCCTCCCCCCACGTAAACAGCCTCTTAAACTGGACTTAGCTACCACTGCCAGATTTCTGCTTAAAAAAAGCTTAAGTGGATGTTGGGGGTGAGCAAAACGTAAAATGCACTATTTATTTTAATTATTAATTCCAGGGTAACTGATTCCTGGCATACCAATGCAGTTTATAGTGAGTAGAATGTATCACAAAGACACTGCCTACCTGAACATTTGAAACCATTTCCTCCGAAACCGTTCTTACAACGACAGGAAAACCCACCAGCAGTGTTGGTGCAGACAGCATTCCTTGAGCAAGCATCTTTATTAAGGCACTCGTCTATATCTTGGGAACAAAAAATGAGACTCTGTATGGGATTGATATGCGACGATTTCGTTGAGAAAAAAAAAGGATTGGAGGGAAAAAGCGCGACGAAAACCACCTCTGTTCTTGACTTCAGTTAGGCTCAAAGGAAGGTTCGTTGCTTGGAAAAGATAAAGGTGTATGCCATTATGTATGGTTGTGGTCTTCGTATTAAAACGAACGTAATTTTTAATAATATCCTGCAAATTAGCCTATATTCTATTTATATTCGAAGTAGCCTCCCACGCAAACGTTCTTAGGGGTTCGTCACGCCTTCCTGCCCCACTAACGACGAACCCCTAAGAACGTCTGCGTTGGAGGCTATATTCAAAGAGTCTTATATACTGAGGGACTTATTATTGCAGGGAAACGGGGGGCGGGGGGCTTATAACTGGAGGGAAATTTGGGTTAGAAATATTTCAAGTAAAAAAATGTGCTACTAAGGATAAATTAGGGCATTGATTCGATTAGAAGCACAGGGCTAAACCAAGAATAAAGAAAATATCAAGATACCATACATTTCATTTATAGTGTGTTTCTTAGACAAAAACCCTAAGTTCAGAACTAACACAACACGCTTTTCATTCTAAGCTCAGTTAGTGTATCAACTTTAAAAAAACTGAAGAAACACCTTCTTACTTAGCTTGCTCATTTGCCTCCCCCCATCCCCCTTTGTCAGCTTTGTGTTTTGTCTCAATCTTCTTTTTTTTTTTTATCTCAATCCTTTTTTATATATATCTTATTCCTTCTTATTATTGTTACTCTGCCTTCGCCGATTAGTTAAATTAATATTAGGTTTATCCTTTGTAATTTAATAGAGAAAGCCCATGTTGTATAAGCCTCACGGTTTCTTTGGGCTTTCTTGTCATATTCCAACGGAAGAATTCTTGCCTTTCCATTTTTCTTTTTTCCGGAGAGGTGGAGGGGAGTGATGTATACAAAAAGGTTAATTTTTGGAATTTCACGATATATTTTTTACTGAAATTTTCTATAAACAGTTAGCTTAAAAACATGACAATTAATGGTATTTACCAGTACAGTTGCTGTTATCACCAGTAAAACCTGATTTGCAGAAACACTCATATGTTCTTTTCCCAGATGCATTTGTCTTGTTGCTACAGACCGCTCTGGGTACATCACAATACGGCAATCTCCTCATGCACTCAGTTAACGCTGCAAGATAAAGGGGATATAATACACACTGTAGAAAGGTTAGTCATCCAGTATCTAATTTTCACTTTCAACTACTTATTGGAACGACTGCAGCCCAGTTATCTCAACTGGATGAGGATCGGTCTGCCGAGGGGGAGACCGCTAGTTGAAACCACGGCGGACATACTCTAAGGGTCTTTAAACAACTGAGGCGAGCGTGCCAAAAGTGCTAGAAACTGGTAACTACAAACGAGTAGACTTTTTATTCTTCTGGGAAAAAGACGATAAAACCGTAGATCCTGTCTCGGCACACCCCTTGCATGCACACATCTGTGAGTCGTTAAAGAAACACTCTCTCACTTGTAGCTTGCAGCGCGTGGCAGGCGTCCAAAAAGGAGGAGAAAGCAGGGAGAAGGGCGTTTCCCGTAAGTGTTCGGGCTTTTCTACCCCTCCCCTCCTCTTTTTTGCACTATAAAATTGGGCTTATCATTTCCTTTACTTTGTTACTTGTAATCTGCACCAAGAGCAGTCTGGCAAATGTTCCTCAACCAGTATTGTAAATTATCCTTGAAAAGCCCCGAGGGGAGTGGATAAAAATATATTAAACGAATAAAACACCTTCCATCGCTTTGCCACAAGAAATGACTTATCGATTAGGACTGTATGTAAGAGTAATTTTGTGTCAATAGCATATTCTATACAATGCTTACGTTCGCATTTTTTCGTTCCATCTCCCCAGAAACCTTCTCTGCATTTGCAAGAAAATCTTCCATCTAAGTTTACACAGATCGCACCCTTAACGCAGTTGTGAGAGCCAAGCTTGCACTCGTCAATATCCACACACTGTTTCCCGTCTCCAGAGAAACCTTTACCACAAACACACTTGTACGATCCATCTGTGTTAAGGCACTCAACACCTCTTATTTTCAGATTGCATTTATGTTGTTTCTTTGCACACTCGTCAATGTCCTTGCAAGTTCGTCCGTCTCCTTCAAAGCCTTTTTTACAGTGACATTCATAGCTTTGGCGAGTGTTGACACAGGTAGCCCAGGTTTTGTGGCACTTGTGGATTCCAAGTTCACATTCGTTGGCAAGTACACAGCTTTTAACCCCATCACCATAGTAACCCTCCTTGCACTCACACTTGTATCCACCAAGAGTATCCACACACTGGCCGAGTGCATGACATGAACGGCTTTTCTGTAAGACAGCAAAACCCATAAAGAACGGTTCGTTAACCGGTTTACTTGTTTTCTTGTTATCGTTTTCAATGAAAAACGCAAAACGAGTTTTTACTAAAGTACAGAAACCTCACAAACAAACACGTTAATGAATATTAGTGGCTCTCATTATTCATCCAAAATATTTCCCCGATTCTGATTGAAAGCACACGCATAATTCACCATAACCACCATAATGCACCGCTAACCGAGAAGACCTGGGATGAGGTTGAGTCGTTTTGGTTGTGGAAACAAAAAATGGCGGACATTTCACTCGTTTCAAGAGTAAGAACTAGGCGAAATTATACCTAAAAACATGGCTAGAACAGCAAGAACACAACTCGAAGGGCGACATCTTCTATTTGGAGAATATTTGCGGAGCTGAACAACCCTAAACGTGCACTATCGAAGGTGAACTTAACATCGATGGAGGTAAGCATGTTTTAGCTTTGTTTTTAAACTATGAATTATTTTGAATTAATAATAAAACAATTATTGAATTTGGCTTTCGTATCATGTGAAGAATTATGGAGATCTCGGAAGGTGTTATCTGTCGAGGCCGTAACACCCTCCTCGATCTCCACAATTCTTCATAAGATACTCAGCCTCACTCATTAACTGTTAAATTTAATTATAGTCTTCCCGTTCAAATGTTAGAAAACTACTTCGTGGTGTTTTTGCTTTGTTTGTCATTTTTGATCCCCTGTCTTTGCGATTTTCTCATCAGTGAGAGCACCCCGCTAGTAGAAGTTTTCTTTCGCTTGCCCGATTTTGGTGTATTCGAGAAAGACTCTGCATGAAGCACGTAAGAACTTGCTGCTAAGATATAGTTTGGAACCCAGGCCTTAAAAAAAGTGTGCTTGCTACATCGGGCTCGGTAAATGACCATCGGTTTATCGACAAACGGATGCTTGCACTCGAAAAACCCAGTTTGACGAGAGAAAACAGGATTGACTAGTTCAGAGGTTTGGGCTGAGGCGACGTCAAAGTCTTTACGCGATTCAGCCAAATCCTCCTTTTCTCCTCCTCACTCAAGAGGAGGACAAAGGGAGTGTATGCTTTAGCGCAGGGTGTAGTGAGAGTGACCCACACCGCCGCTTCATATATTTCTTTCTATCATTTTTCTTCCCTTCTACACTCAGTCCCAATACTAGTTTTTTTGTTGCCTTGTTGTTGCTGTATTTTTTGCTAGAATAATTTGGAAACAAGTTCGAACTGCACAGTTGTTAAAGTAACAAGAATCGAAAAAATTTCAATGTTTTGCAATGCCTGCAAGTTTGCTGATATCATACAGAAAAAAAGCGGTGTTTAAGAATCGCACCACGCCTTGGATAATCATCCTCACTTGCCCCACTACTCCGTCTTCTTGTCGCGGAATTATCATAAATATAAAATTTTTATTCAAAGACTTCGGTCGGTCTACTCAAAGGTGTGCCCATGACATCTCAATGCTCGTATTCCAAGCGGAATATCTTAATATCTTACCCATGGTTCTTTGCACTCCTTGATGTCCTCACAACTTCGACCATCGCCATGGAAACCTTTCTTGCATCTACACTGATAAGATCCAATTGTATTAGTGCAATGTGCATGAGGACTGCATTGGTGCTTTTTTGAAGTGCATTCATCTAAATCTTTGCAGTGAGCAACGTCTCCATGGTAACCAGGCACGCATTCACATTGATAGCCCCCAGGAAAATTCTTGCAAAAAGCGTTTTTGTGTCGTTCGCAATGTTTCTATAAAAATCAGAACAGAAGTTGGAGAAATTACACCAGTAAAAACACTGTTGTTTATTATAAATAACTCCAAGTGTTCTTTGGAAGTAGATTTCTTGCCTACAACATTTTACCACGCACTTATGAAAGACTGCAGTCTACTGAAAATCTTTATAGGCATACGAGAGCACAAACAATTGAGTGTGAGAAATACCATGAGCCATTACGTTCATTTTCCAAGGTGGGACTATCGCAAGGATTAAGTTATTTGGCATAATGACAAGAGGCAAGAGGAAATACAGCAAAAACCCACGAGTAAGAACCTAAGATTAAGAACCCGTTAGGCTAAAATTTGCACTTTAGATCCCCTCTATATAAGAACTTCTTTAGCCTAAAATTTGGAGAAAGGTTCTTAATTTCAAAAATCATTTAAAAATATTTACTGATTGCAATTCCAAAAGGCAGGTTAGTACACATATATATGTTGTCTGATTGAGGTCATTGAGAAAATGTTTATAATATTGTGTTTAACAGCACAATCATGTATATAAAGTTGTTTTGACTCAGGAAATTAAAATTCATGTGAGAATAGATCTCTATTTTGGTCATATTAAAATATAATAAATCATTAGGTATGCAAATTTAAGGGTGCTGATCACTGAGATCTTCTTAGCAACGACATAATTTTTTGCAAGAAATTAAGAACCTCTTAAGAACCTAGATAGCCTAAATTTATGTTAACCACCATTTATGTAAGAACCTGTTTAGGCTAACCCTGGAAAATGTAGGTTCTTACTCGTGGGTTTTTACTGTAATACAAACAGCCACAGATACTGTTTGGCCAGGAAGTAAAAATTAACGAGGACCATTCATCAGTTTTGCCGCTAAGCAGAGTAAACCACTTTCTGACACGCAACGTTCCTTTGACTTTGTCACACAATAATTCTCCTCTAAACTGTTGGCAAACGTTTCTAGTATATATTCCGTTACGAACAACCTACGCGATATCTGCATAGATCAAAATATTAGTTCTCAGTCCTAAAAACCGTAAGTGAGAAAAAGTCTTCAATTTATACTTCTAAGCGAGACAACGAACACCCCTCTATGTTTCATATGGGAGTTACACAAATCACACTGTTTTGTAAAGAAGGTGAAATAACAAGGCAGGGAAATCGGTGGGTGTTAAGAAGAAATGGAAAAATTTATCAAAATAAGGATAATCATTTAACATTTATCATAATATAATACCCGGTTAGCGGAGTTTTCGCATTCATTGATATCGCTGCAGAAACGGCCACTGCCTTTAAATCCATTTTTGCACTGACACGTGTAGCTTCCAATGGTATTTTTACAGACCGCGTCTTCATGACATTTGTGTCTATTTCCCTTGCATTCGTCAATATCTTGACAGTCCTCTTTGCGGGCTTTTCCCAACAAAAATCCGCTGGGACAGTAGCAGTTGTAGTAGTTTGAGGTGTCTTTACAAGACGCGTACAAGCCACAAGCTGCCATACCAGTGGAGCATTCATCTTCATCTACAAAAATTAAAATTACAGTCAAAACTCCAAAAGTGAGTAGTGCAGGAGCGGTTCGTAAGGTCTCTCCTAATTGGTCGCAGGAAACAATGACATGTCATTCTTCCAGTTGTTCTAGTATTGTGAAAGGTTTGAACCCAGGAGTAATTTCAAAAGTAGGTTGAGTTTGATCGTCCGGGTTAGCGTAGTCCTGAATAAGACTGTTGTTGTTGACAGTGACTGATTAAGTTTCGACAACCTGTGCGGTAGTCATCTTCAGAGTCAAAGTGAGTTGTATCACGTCAGTTGATGGTATTATACTCTGGTTATTGATCTGATTGGTCAATTACGTCGCGATGTTATTGGTCGTCTGTCAGTTAAGCCGCGATGTTATTGTTTGGGGTCAGGGAAATGCAGCATTGGTGACTTCTCTTCCGAGCACCTGCTACAGTGTACATGATCCCCAGTAGTAAGCGACCACCCAAAATGTGAAAATTTATAAGTCGCTTACGAGAGATGGTCGTTTACAAGAATCGAACCACACAGCGGTCTAGCTCCTCCGAGAAAAAGTCCCGACACATCTACTTCATGGTAGATAATGTATTGCATGCGATTTCTAAGTTGCGATATTTGTGGTCCCATGCTGTGTTAAAAATTCCCTGTATACTCTAAGTATATGGAGCGAACATAGAGATCAGAACATGCGTAACGTGGTCGCTTGCAAGACGTTAAAAATAATGGAAAATTATTAAACCGTCAGTAAAGAAACGCTTACAGGAGGTGATCGTTTAGGAGAACTTCCAACTGTAAGGCTTCGACTGCAGCCTGTTCCAGGGGGAAGGCGCAAAAAGATGTGTGCAGACAAAAAAGCGAGGGGGTGGGATAGGGGGCGAAAGCGCCGCACTCTACTATCTGAACGCCTGGAGCGGGTTACTTCGACTGGAACAATTTGGTGTTTTCGATAGGTGGTCGCTTATGGGAGGTGGTCGCTTTCGAGAGGTAGTCGCACATGGAGGTTGGACTATATTTTTTGTTCGAGAAAAGTCCCATACTGTTGTCAAACTGTCCGCAGAAGTTAGGTTTAGTTTCCACCGCGGACAAACGAGAGAACTTCTCACAAGGTATTGCCAATACCCTGTTACTTTATTAAACATTTTGAAAGTTTATGTTTTCAACAAAAAATCAGTTGTAGGAAAAAGGAAATGATTGTATTTACCTGTGCATTTATACCCATTCCATACTTGCGTAGATGAGCAGTTTAGTCGATTCACAATGAAAGGAATTCGGCTGTTAAAACACTTGTACTTCTCATTCTCCCTGCAACGATCTGGTTCCGCTGTAAAATGACATTAAGAGGATTAACTGTGATGATGCGATGATAATCCGCTGATCAACATAGGATTAGCCTGAGCTTCGAGGCCTTTTTAAAATGATGACTGAGCGCGTAACCCTGAGGTAACTGGTATTTTTAAGATGGCCGAAGAGTGATTTGATGCATCTTTTATGTGTTTAAATCCGACAGGCCATTTTTGTGTTCACGAAAACGAAAGGAGGACTTTATCTTTTATGATGAACTCCAGTTCCACTTGTAGTGAACTGCTCTTCCATTTATTGAAAAGAAGGAGATAGCTAGTTTCAAAACCATGTGCACAAGCAAAACTAATTCATAGTACATCAGGATGATTTAGATCAAGGTTACGTTGACACGACGCCAAAGGAATTTTAGACCGGCTGAAAATTTGTTCAGACACCTCGTCAAGCAAATTTCCCACGCGGCACGACCAATCAAAAGCACCACCCAGTTCTGGGTAGTGACACGTCATCAGTATGGAATTTCCGCGCTCATTTCTCAGACGTCATTTTGCGGGGAAACCAGAGGTGACGTCGTGAAATGTCGGCTGTTTTCTCACGCTACGCCGTTCAATGATTCTCGTTCTGTTCACACGGAACTTTGAAAGGCTGGACGTCTAGTTAAGGTGGTTCCGTATTAACGGAACGCATAAACGCACGAATTTTCAAGCGGTCGAAAAATCAACGGTGTGAATGTAGCGCAAGGGCTATCACTCACAATTTAAGGTGCGTGCCGAGTGGTAAGAGACCAGCACATTATGACAAACATCCACATCACTTCTACATGGAAGTAGCCACGTTTGGGGCATAAAAGTGCTGCTGAGAGATTCACTTCCTGGTTCTGTTTGATTTTTGAAAAAAAAATACACGCTCTGTTCCTTTTGTAGGAAAGCTCCACTCCCCCGTTTCGCTCCTGTTTACTAAAATATGTCAAGCAAGAGATAAATTGTTATTGCTACTAATTGTACAGCAAACAATGATCATTTTATTACTTACCTTTTTCTTCGGTCCAAAGTTCGTCATTCGTGTAACGTTTCCCGTTGATGACATAAGCTTGCTGTTTAAAGTTATAGTGAATTGTCGCCGTCATTATTCCGCACTCCACTTTGTTGTAACCACCCTTTCTGAAATACACAACCTTTATCTGTTTATTGTCTTTGGCACGGCCCAGTCGATCGAGTCTCGTGTTGCTAAAAACATCTTTATCATTTATATTTTGATAGGACAGTTCAGACAGCCCGGATTGGCTGGGGGATTTAAAAACCAGCTTTGAGTCCACCTGTAAAATCTTCCCTGGACACAAATTATTTGAAACTCTACCAACATGGTCGATTATTTCTGCAAGAGAGAAACAAACGAAGCTCAGATTTAACATTCGCACTCTCAAACCTGTGATATTTTAGATTAAGCAGCGCTCGTTTTGGTAACCTAGGACCAGGTTCCGCATTGGGAGTGGGGGAAGGAGGGGGAGGAGAAATAAATCGGCGCGGCGAAAAACACATCGGCGAGCGAAGCGATGCGAGAGATCCGCCGCCCTTTCCCCCTACCCAGGCCACCGCTATTTTTCCTATTTGACTCCGTTTTCTGCCTTTTTTCCTCGCTGCGAAGCCTGGTCCCAGGCTTTCGCTTTAGTGCCTTTGTTCAAGAAAACCGACAAAAAGCATAGTGTCTGTGTCTATAACATTTTTAATAGTTTGGAAAACACTTCAAAACTTGCCGAATGAAGTAATAAGTACTTATTGATATAAGTGAAAGGGCGAGACGGGAAAATGTTTGGCTTAAGGTCAGGACATATGGACTATGCGCAGAGAGGTCCGTTCGTCCTGACCGAGAGCAAAGAATTTCCCGTCCAGCCCAACCTAACTCAGTCAGTAAGCATTTCATCATATGAGTGTTGTTCTGGAGAAAATAAATGCAACGTCCGTATGAGTGCACATTCAGGGTAGGATAATAACAAAAAGAAGAAGACAATGCTATCAAAAAATCAGAAATACTTTTTTCTCGTCTCCGGTTTTTTAAGACTGATTTGTAAGGCTTATTTGATATTCAAAATTCGCGGGAAATTTGACCTAATAATACACCGGTCTGTGAGAACGCCGTTGCATGAGCACAAGGGAGTTCCTCTCTCTGGGTTATGGGCTCCTGTTATGTAAAATAAATATGTACAGGAGAAAATTTACATTTATACTTGCAGAAAACAGCTTTTAAGCGTCATAATTACCGCCCAAAAGTATGTTACCAGTCGCGTCTCGTTTTCTGCGCGACGAGAATCGCGTCCCGCGCTAAGTGATTCTCGTCACGCGCTACGAGAATCGCGTAGCGCGAGAATTATTGTCCCCGTGTTAGTCACGGTAAAGCTTTACCATTGATTCTTGAAATCGCTCAAGAATTTTGGACCTGATACTTATCTGATACGCGATTCGCGTCTCGTGAGAGGGCGCTAACTTAATTTTAGTGTCATACTTACTACACCATGCGCTAAAGACAACTTGCAACTGATCCCTTTTGACTTTTCTTGGATTTGCGTGGATATTATCCGCTTTCATTAACTCCTTGATAAGATATTCGTCAGTGTATGGAAGTACTTTTTCCACGCGCGCCGATATGAAGTAGCCCGGTTGATAAGGTGCCAGAACACAGGAATCGACTCGAAGCTCTGTTTGCAGCGGGGTGTGAGCCGGAATAAACTGAAATTAAAGATAGAAATTAGAAAATGTAAACCTAGTACCTCTTACTAGAAGTACTAACTTGCGACTGCGGAGTTCACCCGGAGAAATACCCCTTCGCGCCGCGAGACGCGGCTGTTAGTAGGAGCTTAAGCAACAACGACGGCGACGGCGACAGCTACGAAAACGCCGCTTGGAAAGTGAACTTGCGCTAGTTTAAACTTTATGCTCAAATTCCATCTTTTCAATTAGTCAAATTTTGGCAAATTTTTCTGAAGTTGAATTCTAAAAGACCATATCAAAGTTCAGGAAAAGAAACAGAAAGTAGTCTGATAGCCCTAAAGAAAGTTCACTTGCTTAAATTCCCTATTGGCAGACTATAGCAACAGTGTCGGTTGTGGTTTAGATCTATCCGTGCTTTAAATTTATTTTTCAATGGCTCAATATCATTTTATATCATAACAACCAAAGACTAACGGGAAGATGATATTTAAACCATTTAATTGAATAAATTTAAAGCACAACCTCCCCAGCATGGGCAATAGAGTGTGTCACTACACTGTATAAGAAATGTAGCTTACACTTTTCCTTTTTCTTTTCGCTATGACTCCGTGGTCCAAAAAACCTTAAGATAGCAATTCCTTGCCTAGTCCCAGTACAGCGTTTTCCCAGTCCCTCTCGGTCAATTCACTTCAATGACCTATCCAAGTTGCTTGGACCATATAACGCGAAACGCTTTGGCCGCACGGAATAATGAGGCCTAGGGACTAGGCAAAGTGATACCCTCCTGACCTCCTTTCTGTGGGCGGGGTCACAGGCTTACGGCCAACTGTATGCCATCTCCTTAATTAAGCTTGTCCACAGACATTTTTCTTTTTTTTGTTTTGACAATTTGAAATTAACTACCCCGCAGTTTTATGTCCATACGTGCGCTCAGCTATCTATAAACAGAGTATTGATGTAGATGGTCTGTGAACAGGCTTCTCTAATTATGCCTGAGGAGCAATGGACCTTTTCCAATCCAGTGGGGTGGAGGCTTGGGGAGTAATTTCAGACAAATTACTGTATTTTGTCATACCAAGCCTTGAGTAGGTGCTGATCCATTTTAAATGAACAGAGCAAGATTTTACTACTATCTGTAAGGGACAAACACAGTGGTATGGCTGAGGACTGTGCCCATAACTCAAGATAAGTGACAAATTTCCCATGAGGAAGGGGAATGTAAATTGGTAGAAGATGGAAAACAACTTTTTTTAACCCCACAATTCCAACAATATGGTTTCTCTTGTGAGCCTTGCTCCTCCCCCCAAACACAGTAACACTACAGTAACACCAGAAGATAGAGCGATTTTTGTATGGCCTTGAAATGAAAACGCACGAACAAAACAGAAACAACAAATGAACAGAAATAGAGCAATTTGATTGGTTTATCAGATGGAAACAAACGTGCGTGTCTTTTGGTTGGTTAAACGAACGCCCAGGTGAAAAAACTTCATGCCCAAGAACTCTCTAAACATCAACCAATACTTCACTTTGATGTCATACTGCAACATGATTGGCCAATCGAACAATCCCTTCTCCATATCAGGGAATTCGTTGGCAGGAAAAAGAAGAAGCTATGTTTGAATCTTTTCATCCATTGGCTGATGAAACAAATATCGAACACTTACCAAAATCATTTTTCAAGGTCATAAGAAAACTACTCTCATAGCTCCGAAAAGTGTTTAATGTACATGTATGAGCCTACCTTTGTGAACTCAGTTTCCCCTATACTTAATTCCTTGAGGCCATGCAGTTTGCTGCTTATGGTGACTTGAACATTCTTGACTTTCTCTACCTTCACCTTTTCATATACCATAGTCCTCGGGGTTGATAAGAAAAACGCTTCCCTCTTTTCACCTGTGGAAAAGTTACACTGTTTAAAGGAGCTGTGTCGCAAAATTTTTTAAAATTCATAGAGTGAGAGTTGCCAAAGAATGAGGGAAATATAAAAACCAAGGGCTGTTCCTGGCCCAAGATCCCAACCTCATTCCCAGGCTCTCCCTCCTTTTCCTCCCATGTCGGGTCTGAAAGAGCCTGGGAATGAGGTTGCAAAAGCCTCTAAGCAGCAAACATTGAAAAATCTGTGACATCAGAGGGCGGGTAACCATGCAATGGTACTTGCAAATGTCATGGGGTCGCTGAAATATACTTTCATAAAATTGCACCCATAGAAGTTTTTCTTTGTGCACTATTTATAATATTAAATAATTAACTATCCACTCCCCCTATGGGGCTTTTCAGGGATAATGAAACAATAATTCAAATAGAAGTCAACATGTTTAAGAATCCCAGCTGGTAGGAGGCGAACCGGCCAGTTGGCTATTTACAAGCATGGCTGAGGATTTGAACTCGGGACTATGAAGAACAAAATGGTCAGGGCGGGACTCGAATTCAGGCTTCTGGATTACAAGTCCAGCGCTCTAACCGCTCAGCCGCCCTGCCTCCATTTAAAATAGTGTCCCTCAAGAAACAAATCAAATTTGAGCTGTGTCCCTCAGGACCAGTTATAACATGCTTAATACATGTTACATGTCTCGGAGAGCCACACAAAGCTCAGGGGAGGGTGTGTCACAAAATGTTAGGGACGGGGGAGGGTGACATGGAATTTTCTACTTTAATTAGATCAAGAGGAGGGATAGCATGGTACAGTGTTACAGAAATTTGAAACTGAGACAATGGGTGCTTACTATTTACATAGACTACCTGGGTGGAAGACTTGCACATAAAGAGAAGACTACAGTCGAACTCTGTTAATATGGACACTGAGGGGGCCATAAAAGGTATCTGTATCAACAAGGTGTCTGTTTAAAGCAGGTTAAACTTAGAGGAAATGTGAGGGCTTTTTTTCCCCAGGAACAAAGAAAACTGTCTGTAATTACGAGGTGTCCGTAAAGAGGAGTTTGAGTGTATAAAATCTGATGTGGTGGGAAAACAACCCACTACATCATAATCATATCCAAATCAGCATTGCTTTGCATTGACTCCAATCACAACCCATATTTACTGACTTGCTTCCCAAATTGAATGACAAAAACCATTAATTTTGATTTTCCAACCAAAATTATCCAGATTTCCCATGTAAGTGGTAAGCACCCTGCAGTTTGTCTCACTGCATATTTTTACCAGAACATATAGTTCCCTGTCATTCATTGTAAAGAAACTAAAATAATCATGGGAACTAGGTACTCGTCAGCATTGGGCGGTTTTGAGTTCTCCATGGTTTTGAGTACTGGGTTACCTTCAGGAATCAAAAGACTCTCAGGCCCTAGCCAGCGCTGCCAAAACTAGCTACCCAAGTTATCCAAGTTACTCAGACCCTTTCTTCCAGGCCACACTGCTCTTCAAATATGTGTTGATTGTCAGAGGACACATTAGCCTGTATGTGTACTGCTAAGTGGTATACTCAGAAATTTCAGAAGGGGGTGGGGCGATAGGGCACTGGACACTTGCCAGTGTTGCATTTACAGAGAAATTCTTTAAAAATGATGCAAAATTTCACAGAGAAAGGGACCACCCCTTGAACTGTCCATGCTGTTACAAACTTGTCTGCAGGAAAATAGGTACTGTTTGGTTCATTTTTGATTGGGTGAGTTGGTTTGTCTGGAGTACAGCTAACTCTAGTCTACAACACAAAGATGGGCTACTTGGAGGACTAAAGGTAACTCCAGCTGTCTCATATTCCAACTTTAAAGCTAGTGCTATCTGTCAAATTAATGTTTGTGTGATGGTTTATCGTATTAGATTCAAGCCGGTATTTTTAAAACAGGCCTAGTTAGTTTTAAATGAAAGCTTTGCTCTGAAACTATGAGCTACAGTAGCTGCAGTTAAAATGGGTTTCCACTAAATAAACATTAAATCTATCTCAGAGAAAGTCGTGTTACTTACGTTGACGTAGTCTTTTGTCTTTCCTGGTCGTTTTTCTACATGTGCCTCTTGCCGAAAAGCCTGAACAACGCTCCGTTGATTCAAACTTTTCCGCCAACTTCAGTTCATTTTTAAGGTCTAGGTAACCGAGCATTCTTTTCGTTTTCAGGCGCGGGCGCTAAGCGTCCTAAGCACGTGAGTTGGGAACAGCCTTACAAACTAAGAAACTAAGGAAAAAAATGGTGGTGGAAAACGGTCAGGAAAAACAAGAGATAAGTCAAATAAATTTGACTTCGGTTGTTCTTAAATTACGGAACACAAAAGTGGACTTAAGCAAAAGTGTGTGAGTCTAAAATTGATTTGAAAACTGAAACAAATGTTCTTTTGTGTCAACACGTGTTGACAAGAAATCCATGCACTGAACGAACCGCCGACATCAAAAAGTCGCTAAAGTCACTTACGAAGGTAAGGAATTCCATAGACTTCCGCTTTCAAGCAGCCCTTGAATTTAACAAGAGAAGGAGTTTCATAAGCCACAGGAAAAATTCTCACATATCTACCAACTTTTCTTTCTTTAGCCACGCTGTAGGCTTTATCACCAAATGATGTACTTCCGTAGAATTCTGGCTGTTGACAAAACATATCAAGCAGAAATGAGAATTATTAATATTATTTTACGAATGAGAGGGAAGTAGGCAAGTCCTTACAACAACGATGTCAACTAAGAGCGAACTCATGTTCCCATGTTTTGCTTCACTTCCGGGATTCGAACCCGGCCTGTTGGGGTAGAAGGCGATTGTCCTTCCTATAGAGGCCCTGTTAGGGTTAAATTGCGACAAACGACATGGCCTTAAAACAGCGACATAAGACATGAAATGGGGACAAACTGAAATGAAGATGGGTTGGAGCTGAAACAGTGACGAAGTCAACCACAAACTCGACAATAGTAAAATCAGTATTGACAGCGATATAGCCTCCTCTTCAATACGTGAAACTACCACTTTTGTAGAGTAAGAGCAGTCCCTCATTCTTCTCTCTCCCCGACGCGTCTCGCCTTTCTCGCGTGAGGTGACTTTCACGCGCGCTTGCGTTTCGTTTGCTCTACTATCCCTGAGGAAAAATGGGGAATACTCGTAGTCTACCACTTCTGAAATTGAGACAAGGGACATAATGTACACTCACCCCCTCCCCCTCCCCTCCTTAGGAGAGCCTATTACTAGGGGAACTTATATCAAGCAACTACGACGACGACCAGAAACGACAACTTCAAAAAAACAATAGGTTTAATGATTAAATCATCAGCTCTGCACGTGCATCACGCTGTTTAGTACATTTCTTTGACATCCACTGTGCGACGACTACGACGTGAAACCTCCTAATTTGACTTGACAAACGACAACGAATTCTCCTTTCTCTTTTTTAACCTGTATAAAGTCCTTAAGAATCCAACTCCAGGAAAAGTCGCCTGCATTTGACATTTTGAGGGGGTCCAAATAGACGCGATTAGGTTTAAAAGAACGCAAATTCATTTTTTTAGCGACGTTTTCACTTCCGTCGCCGTCGTCTTTGCTTTAGCTCCCTACTAATGCACCACATCTGTCCCATCCCCTCTCCAAAGGAGTAAATTTATGTTGGGAGCTATCTAATCGGGCTCAATCGTAGAAAAGTTACTAAACCTCTGTGATATTAACGGTCAAGTCAAAAAAACCTAAAAAAAACATACAAAAAAGCTCTGACGGGCGTCACAACCATAGCTCTTTATGTGGATATTAATCTCGATTAATATAAGTCTAGATATTTGAACGAATGACCTAAGTTGGAAGATGGCAACTGCATACTTCCAGGAAGGGTGTAGTTACCGCAATGACAGCACTGAAGTCCCATCTACCCCGTTTACAAGACAAGTATCATCTCAGTTAAGACAGGTTATGGGCTCCTGGTTTAGAATATCTTGTTATGCAAGCAGCTTAAAGTTTACTTTGCCGACCCACCCTCTCCATATAGACAAGAATGATTTTTGTAATTTATGTGTCCTTCTTGGTTTCTATGGGCCAGGTAAAGGTACGTAGTTTTTATGTATGTCAGGTTATAACAATCAATATCAGTATGTGCAGCGGCATGAATGAAATAAACTGTCTGAATCCAAAGGAGTTGCCAGTCTGTTCTAGGGGTTCAGTAAATATGATTGAACAGTAAGTCGTTAGTTATACTAAGCCAGCTTACCTTGATATAATTCCATGAATCCCAGAAGTCGATTTCAGGCGATACCTGCACTCTGTACCTTGTCACGTAAAGCGGGTATTTACGCCCTTTATCATTAAGCGCGCAGCCTTTCACCTCAAACCCGCAAATAAGAAATAGCTTTCCTAAATCGAATTGAAGATATGGGTGTGAATCTCTTCCGTCTGGTACCCAGCCATCAGGATTCTTGTCTAGCTTTCCATGATGAGTCTCATAAGATTTGTGCACACTGGAAGAGGTTACGCTCGAGTCAGGAAGGTATCGAACAAGTTTATAACCACAGTCTGGAAATATAAGAAATATTACAAACGTACACCACAAGTGCATGGTCCAAGCCCGAAAAATGACCATAGCTAGCGCATAGGCCTTGCTTAACTTTCGAAATATTAGGATTTTTAGGGAGGAATAACATTGTTTCTGTTAAGCCTACAACTGTGAAAGGATTAAATTAAGAATCGGCTTATCTCATTAAAGATGTGTGTTTTTTCCAGGTAATTTTTATTTTTTTTCTTGTTTAGAATTCATTGGCACTCACTACCATCCCCCCCCCTCAAGAAAAAAAAACAAACAAAAATCAGCTGAGATAAAAAAATTAACTACAACGGACGCATCAAATTTTTAATTGACCGCTTGCATTCCCTGGCCTTTCCATTCACACTCTGAAGATGTTTCATTCTTTTCTTTTTTCCAGTTCTCACAAATGCAAAGATTCTCAACGGAAAAAAAAAGAAATACGCAAAAAGCAAAACTTACATTCAGCCTTAGCTTGGTTCACTGTGATAAGCATGAAAACAAGGAACAAAAAGGTGTTGATGTAATATCCATGCTTCATGTTTGGTCGAACGATGATCCCGAGCCTTATTGAGCGTATTGTCCAGTCATAATTAATTGATTTAACACAGCGCGCGCACCCTTAGATGATTATGAACACGACAAGACCAAAATACAAACTAATTTTCTTTTCTAATTTTCCTTCAAGGACTGAGGCTGTGTCTACACTATAGAGTGTTTTCACATTACGTCACGGCGGCAATATTGGTGTTCCAAAACAATGAAACGACGGCCATGTTGGTGTTCCAAACTAATCCTGTGGGAGTTGAACTCTTTTCTTATGTAAAAACGTTCGTTAATTTGTTTCAAAAAATTTGCACAGGTGCTGGCCACGTGAGTAAAAACGCTCTATATCAGATAGCTCTCAATCTCGTCCAATATGGGGGCAGGAGAGAGGATCTTCTCTCATGCAGCCGCCATATTAAAAAACGAGAAGACCCCGACGACGAGGTTGGATGGCTCTTTCGTCGACATATCGGCTAGGGTTTCTGTTCACACATAAAAACAGTGATTTCGTAGCGGTTTCTGTAACGGGGGGAAGTTGCTTTGCGCCGCTCTTGCGCAGTGCACTAAAAATTTTGAGGTTAAATCCTTAATTCTAAGGTACTCTAAAAATATACTGAATCGTCAATAAAACGTCAAAGAAGCTTTTTAAAAATAGACTTTATTAACTGTTTAGCGTGGTACCTATAATTATGTCTAGATTCCTGGCCTGAATTTCAGACGATGACTTTGATTCGTTTTTACTCCCTCAGTAACGTCTCCTGAGGGAGTAAAAACAACTCGAAGTAATCGTCTGAAATTCAGGCTACTAGATTCCTAGAATTAATTTAATTATTTAATAATCTCACTTTATCATAATGTGGCATTTGGCAATCGTACGTTTTTTTAAAAAAAAAACATTTTTGTTAGATACATCTAAAATTCATATGTAATTTTAGGGATCTGAATTTGATAATAATTTTAATAACATTATAAAACATTAGGCAGTATTTTGTCCTTGATTTCCTTTAAAAACTTTTATCACAAAAAATATAAAAATTTGAATTGCAATTACATGAATTTTTGCAAAGAAAAAGTCTAAAAAATGTTCCGAGATATTTTCATCTGAGAAGTAAGACAAATTATTCACTGATTATACTACTTTGATCACGAATCTCCATTCTAAATAATGTGTCAATTCTACAATGGTGGACAAAAGAAGTTGGAACTGTGTCAAAAAGCCTTTCCAAGTAATTGTTACATAAGACTCTGCTCCTAACGACAATTTTTTGTTCGGCTTTGGGTTCATCCAGTCGTCCCCCCTCTCCCACCCCCCATCCCCATCAGCAATGTTGTGGCCAAAAAGCACTCATTTACACCTTATTTTGCTTCAAAATCAAATTTGTTTGGAGTGGGAGGGGAGGGGTCGCCAGTTTTATTAACATCACTGGAAAGGTCCCAACACTTTTGACCTCCATTGTAGCCTGCGAACAATCTTTCTCATTCCCAGGCTCCCCAAAGATCTTGCTCGCAGGCTAGTTAATTCCGCCTATTCGTTCAAAACTATATTATAGTTTACCAAAATAGTCTTAATCAGAGCTTCTCCATTTACACATGCTCTTTTTTTCCCAGAAAAAAACTATTACCTGAAGTTTCAGAAAACCAGTTTGGAAATCTTTAAGGTATCAGGAATTAGGTCGTCTAGCTGTACAATCAACTCTCTACAAGATGTCGTAGCACTAAGTTTGGACTTGCACCACGTGTGCGTCTTTAGGAGGTGCCCGCCTTATACAAAGTCAAAGAACAGAATGACTAAAGAAAGGCGGGGACCACTAGTTCTAGATGATTGCCTTAGAGAGGTGTACGTAGTATAGAAATGCCTGGTAAGAAAGAGTTAAGTGTAAGCAGATTTCAATTGACTTTCCAAAATAATTTAATCATTCCTTTGTTTACCATTGCTTCGCTCTGATTGGCTGAGTAAAACAGCCTTACATTCTCGACCAATCAGAAAACCAAAATCAACTAAGTACGACTTGCTCTTACCCGTTTTCCCGCGCTTAACTGCGTCTACACACATTTGTTCGACCTGATTGGTTATTAGTATTTTGAATTCATACGATACTGTGATTGACCGAAGTAATAAGCCTTACCACCTTTGCATGCAGGTAAGGACTGATGAATGAAAGCAATGTCATGTAGTCTTTCTAAAAGAAAACAGCCGATGAAGCAAGAAATTAAGAAAAATCAGTATTGACCGAGACAGGCGGAGGGTCTAAAATACAAGTCACTTTTCCACAGGTCAGAGTACAGGACACCATGAAACGAATAAATGAATAGCATTAAAAGTATCTCCTAGCCCTAATCTCTTAACAAAATGCTCCATTAGATCGAGGGGAATCTTTGCGGTTTGGTAGTTTATCGATGGAGCAGTGATCTGTACTCTTGACCTGTGGAGTGTCACCTGTACTTTAGACCCGGCCTTCACAGCATGAGAGATGAAAGAAATCTCGACTGTTATTCCTTACACAGGTAACTTTCGTTAGCTGTTTGTCATCTAAGAGAAAAAAGTATTTTTCGTTTTTGATCAGTCGTTATCTGCATACCATAATGACAATGAAAACGGGCTACATCTCCGTTTCTTTCCCTTCTAGAGCTCAATGATCTGCACAGCGGCTTTCTTCTTAGGATCTCTATCCTTGATGCAGAGCAATACAAATGGAATACATGCGCCCACAAACACCACAGCACCAGCCATCTGAAACGCATGAGTGTATGAGTTCAAAGAGTCAGCCACAAGACCTGAAATTGAAAGATAAGTGATAATTAGTCTATCGGTTGGATTCATAGGTGTATGAGTGAGCGCATTCCTTATTAAGAAACGTATCGCCAGTTAGTGCTGAGCGCGCCCTTGGAAGTTGGCTTCTAATGGCGTCGTTTAAGGAAGGACAAGAAGCAAAACTTTAACGTTTTATTTTCAAATTTTCAATTAATTTTTAATTGTCACAAGTTAAACTGAGCTCCAAACTTCTGTACTTGTTAAGAAGGCAGCAAACTGGGGAATTCTCGTGACGACTGGTGCTCAGGAAACTATGTCCTGAAGGTTGTAAATAGAACTTCCTGCGAAAGCCAATGGACATAACAAGCTGCAGACTCTGGGTATAACATTGACGTTTCTTTGCGTAAGACTGACTGAGCTCAGAGTTCCCCGTATGCACGTGTTGTATTGCGCTTCGTGTAAGTATTGTTTTAAAGCGCTGTTATCAATGACTGCCATCTTCAATTCCTTCGATAACACTGCTATGGGTTTTGCTACCCAGTGGGGGAGGGGAGGGGGAGTGCACTGCTTTTATCTTTCCAAGGGGCTCTCCAATCTGCTTCAAGATAGAGTGAGACACAAATGCAACCTCGACAGCCAACCAATAGGCCATTTCCGAGACCCAAAACCTTGCATTTTCAAAACGAGGGCACAATCTTTCTTGCGAAAATGAGTTTTATTTGCATAAGAATAAAAACTCATTCTCACACTAAAAGCTGCACACTTAGCCTCGCTTTAAAACTGAGGCTTTGGGCAACTCGGAATGGCCTCTTGCAATACCTGCTATTGGAGGTCCGCTGGCCGTAAATAACGAAGTCACCTGCATCTCCCAGCCTAGCGCTGCAGGAGTCTTTTCTGGGCTGACACAATTAAGGATGAGCACGTTGAGGGCTGTTATAAAGGCGCCATCACAGAACCCGTAGATCACAATGTAAATAACCATGTCCATGTATGATGTTGCCATGGATATGACCAAGGTCCCAGTTCCCACGACCACCTCGGCCAATTGATACACATAAAAGTTGTTCACCTTTTCGATGTCACAAAGCCGGCCAGATACTACTCTTCCGAGGCAGGATGCCAGACCATAATAGATGAACAGTCGAGAAGCTGCATCGGCATTGATACCAATATCTTCACAGTATCGTACCTAGAGGAAAGCAAGACAATCAGTGTATATTTGACGAAAGAAAAGGGCAACTTTAACTTAAGAGGGTTGACGATGTTTGCGCTGCGCCAGAGAAAAACAGTTCTCAATAAGCCTGGGGCCAGGCTCCTCATAAGATGGCTAATGACAGGTGAGCGCAAAAAAGACAAAAATGAAAAACAGGCGAACCGCCGCCCTTTCTCGGGCCCTCGATACTCCCACGCTCGACTCTCTGTGCTCGCTGATGTTTCCAATGTGCACTGATGGCTCTATTATTCGTCCAAAGTATTTCCCCTGCAGCGACCCTGGTCAGAAAGAGGGCGGAAAGTAAAGACATGTCTTGAGGCATAGTGCTTTCTCGATATCCCTTGCATATAATATTCTGTGCGAACGGTTTTAACTTGCATCTCAATGTAATTTCACATCAAAATGGGACGCTTAGCCACAAACGTAATTTGTGAGGGGCAACTTTTTGACCCAGAATGCCAGAGGAATGAAGAATTTTGACCACGTAGCTTCAGGTTAAGCCGTAAACAAGCTCTCAATTCGTGATCAAACGCCAATTTGTTCTTATTTTAAAAAAACTTAAGCGTCCAAAATTTATAATCTTCGTGATAACAAAAATCATGTGAAATACATTAGACAACCATATACACAAGCCTGGAAAACGACACATAATGAAATGTTTTGTAAAGTTGCGGAAACTCTCTCTAATGGGTAACTGTTGTGTTTTCACTGCGAGGGTTCTTTTCAGGACCCTTGCAATAAGTCATTAGGTGATCCCAACATCTCAACACCAAAAAGCTTCGAGCTGGCACTGGACAGAACACAGTCCATTAAAAAACCGACAGGAGCATCAGTGTAGCATGTATAGCACAACAACTTTCATCGCCTCAATTGATCATTAAATGCCACTCACCAAATGAATTTGGGGTGCGTAATGGCCAAACATTATGAATGATGCCGATATGCAAATAACCAAAAACTTTGGTTCTTTCCACATCGATACATCTATGTGACAGCCTTTCTCGTTTCTCTCGACTTTCACTTCCTTTGCCTCTTTATCTTCACTCTCTATATTAGGACTGTAAGTTAATCCAAAAGCAAACAGTACCGGCACCACGCCGCACAATATTCGGTATGTGGTACGCCAACCTAACTCGTCGACCATTTTCTGCAACAGAGGGCTCCATATAAGGACTCCTCCGCCTTGCCCCAACATAACGATCCCAAGTGCCAAGGACCGCCTCACTTTGAAGTACTTGCTGATGACAACGAGGCTCGCGGAAAACACAAAGCCAGTTCCCAGGCCAAAAAGAACACTGTAGGTTAGATACAAATGGAGGATGTTTTGAGCCAGGGAGGAGAGGCCAAGGCTTAACGTACAGAGAAATCCTCCCAGTAGGGTGGTGAAGCGACAGCCAAACCGCTTAACCAAGGCTCCGGACAGGTGACCGGAGAAAAAGATCAGGGCAATGGCAAGCGAGCCAACCCAAGCTACAAAATAAAAAAAAGCAGTCAAAATGGATGTTTAAGTGACCGTGTACTTAGACTGTTCCAGGCTTGTCTGTGAGCAGGCTCTAGCCTGCGTAGCTGGCGCCAGTTATTTTCTTAAAAGTCGTGCGGGGTTTCTTCCTTCGCTTTAAAAATCAAACCGGCGTCTGCTACACAGGCTAGCAGGCTCAGATTGTCTGAGTTCGGCCATTCCTCGCGCGATGGCGGCATCTGATCTCGCCCGATGTATTAGGGAGCTTAAGCAGCAACGTTTTTGAGCGACGTACGTCGACCGGAAGTGAACTTTTTTCTTTTTTTAACATGTCTTGACGCCACCAAATTTGTATGGCTAAGTGTCATGACTCTTATAGAGACGACTTGCCCTAAAAAATTTGTTCCAAATCACAGCTCAAGTGTGCAAAAAGTCCACTTCCGGTTGATGTGTGTCGCTCAAAAAAGTCGCTGCTTAAACTCTCTAGTAACGCGAAAAACGCGTTGGGGCAGGGGAGAGATTTTTTCCTTACGACCGCTGCATTTCCCTTGTTTCCCTGGTCGCGGGCGTCATATTTCACTTGGCTTGTTTTTATTTCGCGTCGTCCATACGTACACTATGTGAGAGCCTGGTAAAGGCTACAGTGTGTTGTTTTTTAATGTAATGCGAAGGGTCAAGAAGAAACGTAACCAAAATAATTAGTTGTCAAGTTGTATTCTTGTGGCTTTTAACAAACTAATCTAAGCTGATATTTACTCTTCTCTCCACAATTTCGATTGCAATAGTAAGTTGGAAAAAATGAGCAAAAAAGAAAAAGAACTGAGACCATAAGGCTCTAATCCTCATCATTTACCTATTTCCATCTGTTATTTTCAACTTTTTAAAGGGTTTCCTGTAACCTATCTTTTTTAATTAGACACTGCTATGAAATTTAAAAAAATAATATGTCCCAGGGCCAGCTCACATAATCATGACTCAACATATATTTTGCCCGCACAACTTTTTCTGAACACTAAGCACATGAGTTAAGGGTGGAGGAATCGATAAATGGAAGAAATTTACTCTTCTCTTTAATTTTGATCACAAACGGTAAGCATGGAAAAAAAGCCTAAACCAAAGCGAATCTAACACCCCCCCTCCCTCTGCTCTCACTCAGGGGAGTGGTAAGGAGGTCCCTAGGAGTAACATAATCTCCTGGGTCAGGTCAGTGTGAATAAATTCATACCTGTCTTCTGTCTCGATTCCTGAAAATAGTCCATGAATACGGGAAAGAAGATCCCAAAACTAAACACAATCCCCATGGCTGCAAACCATGACATTGTAGCTGATAAACAAACGAGCCAAGACCATTTCCCATCCTGAATGTGTGAAGACGCCATGCGGTATTATAAAGGTAAACGTCGTACTGACATGCACGAACCAAGCCAGTCCTTCTTGATCTTTTCTTCTATGTTTTTGCTACTTTTCCAACCCTCCAGCAACAATCAACGCCTGCTCGAGTCACTAAAACTCCTAAGAAAAAACGTGCAAATTCAGAATGGAAGAATTTCAAGCTAGCTGCACCGAAGTAGCAGAAGAGTAGTAATAGCTGTGATTGCAGACAGTAGGTAACTGCAATAGTTGACAAAAATGAAGTTAATCATTTGCATGTGATGGTCATCGGTGCCGGTGACAATAAACACAATACGCAAACGAAAGAAGATCCTAGACATCCTAACAAAGGCAGTTCGTCTAGAAAAATGGTGCATGCAGTTTTAGAAAAGCGTTGCCCTGCATCACCGAGAAAAGAACGAAAAAAGAAAGAAGGCAAACAAGTTGGCCCTTAAAAAAATGTCCTGTATATTTGTGATATTTGTATCAAAACATTTTTAAATCCCCTTCAGCTCAGGGATATTCCATTCAGGGTCAGATCACATGACCATGACTAAACATTTTTCTGCATACAGAACACAGCTTTTCTGAGTACAGTGCTCAAAAGCACTTGGGGCGCAAGAATGGATAAATGGAACGAAACTGCAGGAAAAGCAGAACTTTCTCTTCTTGAAACACAGGCCTCCCAAACTCAATATGTCAGCGCGTGTTAACGTATCATCCACCCTCAAGTACCCTCCTCGCCTTGATCGGCGCTAGCGCTTTTTCTTTTAATAAATACCCCCATAAACCGTACATTTTCTGCAAGCATAATAGTTCCAGATTATTGCTTATTCCTTTTTTATTTAAAACTATTAACGAGATTCAGAAATGGGAAATTTTTTGTGAAAGTGCCTGGTGAAAGTGGGTGTCACTGTAAATTTAAGTCCAGGCCAGCCAAAAATAAACGGAAGAAGCCAATTAAGATTGCATTCGCTTCTTAACACGTTTGACTAAAAATTGGTGTCTCAGATTTTCGTCAAGTGCGTTTGTTCTTTTGTCACAAGCAGTTGAAGTTATAGTCTGCTACACACTGTACACAGCCGTTCTTAGTGTCGTCACGCAACGGGAGGAGCGTTGCGTGACGACACTAAAAACGGCTGTGTAGCAAACTATTGAAGTTAGGGATAGCAAATCATTAGCCCTACCTGTGAAAAAATACTCTAACTCGAAAACGAAAAAAGAGATCAAAATTTGCAGACATGGTTTTTTAGAAAAAATATCTGACAGTAAGTTGGCCAAATTGCAGCCAAAGTGGTTGACGGGTTGCCGACTTGGAGTTTAAAACGTATCCTCAACTTGCCTTGATTTTCATTTCGAGAAAACAGGGGGAAAAGATTTTTGACGGCGTATTACCCGTGACGAGATTATAACAGATTATAACACCAAAGCTGTCAATGTTGATGCATACCAGAGAAAGGACAACAATAGTGAAATAGCAGGAAAAGGTCACAAACGAAACCCGACGACAGATTAGACTGCAAAACAGTCGGTTTTTTTCTAGCCTGTGTACAGACATCCCCTCTCCCTCAGAAAAAATCGAAGGAAAAGAGAATCTTCCACCGATTTTTTTTCTGAGGGAGGGGGGACGTCTGTACACAGGCTAGTCTTTTTCTCAAGATCAGTAAAGAAATCGGTAAAGCGTGGCGTAAGAGTCTTACGCGCGCGAAGCGCGCGAGCCTCACAAACGTCTCTCCCCAGTCTCGCTCTCTGTTTTCAGCCTCGTTCCAGACCTTTTGTTTGACTACTCGCGCGTACTTGTATACCAAAACTACGGACTGTTTTGCAGTCTAGACAACAGATGAACAATTATTTATTTCAAAAGCTCTGCTCCGTTCGATCCTTACTGTTGTCGAGAAAGCATCTTTAGTTATTTGCGACAGGCAGTTTTCATTTTCGCACCGAACAAGCCAAGTCGAGCCAAGTCCACTTTTACTCGATACATTTTCTAAAAGTTCGATACCTCCTTGGCAAAATCGACAACATACCGCTTCCTGGAGTTTTTCTTGAAGCTTCCCTTCCGTTACAATATACTTTCAAAAAAGTCCTTCGTCCTATTTTTATATGGCCCGGGAACTCTCGCGACTACGTCACTCGCTTTGCCGCTCGCGGCCTAAAAAACTGCTCGCTCCGCTCGCTAGGGTCGTGAAACTCGATTCGGCGGTAGTTTTAATGGGTTTTTCAGAAGCTTTGTCATCTTTTAGCCATTTCTCTTGATTGTAGTAGGAGCCGCTTGTCGCTCTCTGCAAATTTCGAAGCCCACTCTTCGCAAACGATTTTGTCGTCTTCTTTCGTCTTGGAGTCGAGGACGAAAGCGGACAAGCTTTTTTTTTCTTCTTTGGAGGCATTCACTTCCAAAATCCAGGGAAAAACAGTGAGCACTTTACTTGCAGAGACCACGATTTCTGTCAAATTACGTGATTAGCTTGATTAAACAGCAGCATGCTTACCAAGTATGACAGGACTTGTCAAGGATCAATTAAAACAATTAGCATAGTAAAAACCTTTACGCTCCATAAGTCTGCACAGAAAAAACATTTTTTCCTGGAATTTTTTTTAAAAAGAGAGCTCTGGATGAGTTCTATTTAATCATCTAAAACTGCAAATTTCGAAAAATGATGATTTTTTACCCTGGATGATACCTTAAAAATTAAAACATCTGCTAATACTGCGTAACGTAGCGTAGCGTTCTCTAGGGATTATATGAGAAAAATAAAATATATATATATATATATATATATCACCGATAAATTGAGAAAATATCACCTTAACTAAGCTTCTCATGTAGCTAAGTATTAAAATAAACCTCTTTTTGCTGTATTTTGTGTTCCTGTGTTATTTTGAAGCGTTTTGGCTGGGCCGGGTTTGCTATCCTGTCTAGACCTGCATGTTCATAGACTGTTCACAGTCCCCTATTTTTTCTTGAGATCGTTTAGATATACCGCGTCTTACAGATGAAAATCAAGATACCCGTGACGGTACCGAGAGAGGCGGGCGTCGGGGATTATAGCTCGGGGGGGTGAGGGGCTATTTTTTCTCGCTTCCTCCAAAACCGCCCCCGCCCCCTCAGCAGTTTTGACACTCATGCGTAAAACCGCAAAGCGCTCGATCTCGATGATCTTACGGAAAAATAGGGGACTGTGAACAGTCTAAGACCTTCACACAGGAACACACATGACAATATTGCAAAAGTAAGCTTATTTCAATTCTGTTCTTCTCGATAAGCTAAGATAAGTCGATATTTTTCCTGTTTTTTTTCCCATAACCCTATAAAACGCTACATTACGCAAGCAGATATATTAATTTTTAACATGTACAGTCAAATCACGCAATATTTCGGCGGCGTCGGTCTTAAAGCGAACATCAAATATTTGTGTTGGTTTTTTAGTATGACGAGGAACAAAAACGCTGTGAAAGAAAGGCCTACATATTCAAATAAAAACCTTAGGGGCACTTATAGCGCAAAGCGCAACATTTCACTGACATTTTCTTTGTCTCCTCGCCGTCAATGGTTCAATATTTTTCGGTTCGGCTGTAAAGCTGAGAGACTGAAGAACAGGGACGAGTCAAATTTGAGATCCTTCTCAGTGCACCGTAACCCACTCTGTTCTCGCCAGCTACACAAACTAGAAACACCTACCTTCACCAAGCTCTCACACAAGCAATCGATCAAGGTGCTCTCAAAGTAGCGATCTCGCTAATGATTCAGAAGTGTTTTACCATCAAGGCACACGTTAGCATAACGCAATATGGCACAACTTGGCAGCCTTCTCGTTCCCTAGGAGATCGACTTGCTTCAACGACCTCCTGTTTTTTTTTAAATACACGTTCAGACATGTGAAGAGAAACTTGATAGAAGCCGGATGTTTATCATTAATGTTTCTTAGCAAAAGGGGTTCACCACGGGGTGGGGAAATTATTTTTAGATTCAGCTTCCGATTGGAAATTTTTTCCCTAAATATTTCGCTCAACAAACAAGGAAGTCCGAAATGCACTGAAGGAATTCTTTGACTAGTTTTCAACATCAATACTTTTGATTCCGATTCCATTTGTGAACTTTCAATTTAACAATTTCAGTTTAGGGAGACTGTGGGAAGGGGGATTCTTTAAGTCGGAGCAGAGGGTGATAATTTTATATACAACAAGGCGCACCATCAAACTAATCCAAGGTTTATTTTTAACGGCCATCTTTAACATTCCTTGATGTAACTCTAAAGTTATAGTACATTTTTTTCCTTCCCTTCGTCAGTAAATACTCCTGAAATACACATACCGTAATCAAATAATTTAGTAACATGAAAAAATAAGTTTCAACAAATAAAAGGGCAGATGATATGATTTCACACTTTTTGAGCCTGGTTATTACCGTAACTTCGTAAGGCCCATGTACGGTACACTTTTCAGCTACCCGAAAGTAGCGACCTCCGGAGAGCATCGATATGAAAAGGCTGCTAAATCAGAAAGAACGAAGGGTGTGATCGTTACTTTCGGAACTTTATGGTATCCTCTATTTGTGTCAGGCCCCAGCGCTTCTGAAAGGTAGACAACGCTCTATTTATCCGCACACGGACATGTGGTGATCGATGTATCCGGTGGATGGCACTATCTAAAGTTTGAACAACCTTATCAAAACGTTGCCGGAGACCACCATATGAAAAAGACTAGGATGCACTAATTCCCCTAATAGAGAGGAAAAGTCGTTACGTCACGTTGCCATTGTAGTAAAATTTCTGGATGACAACAAACCAAAAACGTTACTTCATGAGTGAATTCACACTGTTTCAAAATCATCGATCTTATTCAATTTCATTTAATTCGTCAAAAAATGTTGGTCAAATTTTCTGGGGTTGTACCCGAAAGGACCGTATTTTTAAGTTTAGGAAAAGAACAAGAAAATGTTGTTTTGTGTTCATCTACTCCATAAGGCGGGCGCGTGAAATTAGAAATTTTTATATCGCAGTCGTGCAACGAAGGCTAAGAAATGTACAAAAAAGCCAGATGCACGTGCAAAATTGCTGTTTTGCTGATCTAAACCTAATGCTTTTTTGCCATTCTCGTTGCCGTGGCCATCGTCGTTGCTTAAGCTCTCTGTTGTTGTGATCTAGAAATTTTGGTACCATGGTAACGTGACGTCACATTTCTCCTCTCTGTTGGGACCAATCAAGGCGCCACCGAAACTTAAAAAATGTATTTTTCTTATGTTACCATAATGAGTAAAATTGTTGGCTTTTCATCTTAAACACGCCAAGAGAAATCAAAGTCTGCAATTTCTATGAGGCGATTAGTATCCCCGTCAATTTCGAATGGGAGTCGTTCCCAGGGAGTAGGGAGTGGGGAGTGGGGAGTGGGGAGTGGGGAGTGGGGAGTGGGGAGTGGGGGAGTGGGGAGTGGGGAGGGGGGGAGGGGGCGTTGTTTACAGGGTGGCTTATAATTCGCATCGCAGTGTATCTGTTCAGAAAACTCAAGTGGCTTTGTCCTCGATCATATAAACCACGGATCTTCTCCAATCAGGGGCTTCAATTATCTCCTCAGTACCAGCATCGTACAGGGTGGCCCAGGGGTCATGTTCAGGAATCCTCTCCGGTTTGGTGCAGAGCAACAGAAATGGAATACATGCTCCAGCGATCACTACCGCGCCCGCCATGTAAAACGCATAAGTGTAGGAGTTTAAAGAATCCGCCATGAGACCTGCCAGAGACAACAAGTTTGATTCAGTCAAACGTTAGTAAGATAATACGGAAGGTTCACAACCCCCCTTAATTTCATCAGGAATTTTAAACACACAATAACACAACAGTCGACTGTCTCTCAACAGGCCCCTCTATAAAGATGAGCACCCCGGTAAAAAGGACATCTAGAGTTGGCCCTTTCCTTTGTTTAATCCCTTTATTTGACTCTCTATGAGATGGACATCACTCTTAGACGAGCACTTGGTGTCGGTGCCAAAGTGTTGGTGTTAAAGAGAGTTTACTGTACACCAATCTACTTGTTATAAGTTGTTTCCAGCTTGTTGGCGTCTTGATTAATCACTCGCTCTTGTTGGCAGCTCCAAGGTTTTGTTATATAGAGGGGCCCAAGGTTGCCTAAACACGGAATTTTTAGACGAAGATATTTTCACTATCTTTCTTCTAGCCTGCGGTAGCTGGCAGTTGTTTTTTAGTATGTTGTTTCTTTTGTGGTTCGTACAGTAAGGGACACAGCCGCACGAAAGCCCTAAGGTATAAACAGAAAACGATGTTAAGGGGCAAGGGGAAAAGGCAGTGAGTGTTTTTCTCAATGTTTTTCCCCTCTTGTCCCCCACCACATGGTTTTCTGTTTCGAACTCGGTTCAGCTTTCGCGCGGCTGTATCTCTTACTCATCGAACAACAAAAGAAAAAACACACCAAAAATACCCGCCAGCTAGGCAGGTTATCTTTCTGTCAGATTACAAATCGAATATAAATAATTATCTTTGGTCCAAGTTCAGGGTGCATCCGGATAAGCCGCGCCCACAGGGACAAGAACAATTTACGAGGCCACCAACCAATCCCCCGCTCCCTCCAACTCCATCTTATCTAAGGGTATGGATGAACCGGACCCCAGTCGCTTAAACATATGAAACCGCCACTAGTGACAATTGAACATATATGCCAGGGAACTAAAAGCTCGTTGTAAAGGGGGTGATTTTCCTAGTCTTATCCCGTGCATTTGCTTTATTAACTGGGAAGAATTAACATTCGACCGGGTTTTTTTTTATGAGGGTTCCGTCATATTCCGTCAAGCTTTTTATAGCTTGGGGTGGACCAACGTACCTGCTATAGGAGGACCGCTGGCCAGAAAAAACGAACTGATTTGCATCTCCCATCCGATAGCAACGGGAACTTTTTCTGGACTGACACTTTTCAGTAGAAGAACATTCAGGGCAGTGATGAAAGCACCGTCACAGAGCCCGTAAATCACAATGAAGATAACCATGTGAAGGTACGACGTTGCCAAGGTTACTAAGAAGGTTCCAATTCCCACAACAAGCTCGGCCGCTTGATAGACGTAGAAAGTGTTCACTTTCTCGAAGTCACAAAGCCGACCAGTTATCAGTCTGCCGACGCAGGATGCCAAACCATAGTAGATGAAGAGTCGGGAGGCGGCATCAGCTGTGATATCTATGTCTTCACAATATCTCACCTGATGAAGGTATGAATCTAAATGTTAACTGAGCAAAGGGGCAAGAAAAAAAGAAATGAATAGCGTATTGGCCACAGTTTTGAGGTCGCTGGCGCGAGACTGGGTTCAAGATGTGTCGAACTGCATTATGGGACTGTAATGGACAACGAATTTTGACCCAGACAAATCTGTAACAGCCAATGACAGAAGTGATAGCGTCCCCAAAACAATCCCATAGTGCAATCTGATAGAACCCAGTCTCGCCCGCAAGAACCTCAAAATGGCCGACTGCACAACTATTCATGAAAAAAATAATAACTATTTGCGCGTGACTGAAAGTCATTTCCAAATTTAAAATGAACACCCAGGTCAAAGGTACTTTGAAAACTGACTGACCAACGAAAAATTTATATTCTTATACTGCTTGCGACAAATCATTAACTGCGGTTGCATTCACTAATGCACGGTTACATGCGGTTTCATTTTCTACATTGTAAAGCCTCTGTTTTATCTGGTGAAAAAAAATGCTCAAACAAAAGAAACGTTTGCTGTGAAACTTGGAAACTTCACAAAGTTCAATTAAAAGCGACTTTGACAGTTACTGAAAAGTTGAAGTTGAGTTTCTGTGTCTCACAATTAAAACAGGCAATCACAGAGCGGACAGGACATTTCCAGCGTAAAGGATCCACTGCACCCAGCGAGGACACCCGGAAAAAACATGATTGTAAACGAAATAGCGGCGATTGTTATTAAATAGTTTCAGTCGCATTAAGGCTCGGGAGAAGCAATATATTATTCTTTAACATTATCGATGAAGCTTACCAAGTGAATCTGTGGCACATAGTGGCCAAACATCATCACTGATGCCGATATACAAACGGCCACAAACTTGGGCTCTTTCCACACAGATACATCAATATGGCAACCTTTTTTCTTCTCCTCCACAGCCGTTTGACTTGTATCTACTTCTTCACTTTCTACGTTAGGACTGTATGTTATGCCAAACAAGAACAGTACTGGAACTACCCCGGTCATTATTCGGTACGTGGTACGCCAGCCAAACTCGTCTATCATTTTCTGCAAAAGAGGGCTCCATATAAGGACCCCTCCGCCTTGCCCCAACATAACGATTCCAAGCGCCAAGGAACGCCTCACTTTGAAGTACTTGCTGATGATAACGAGGCTCGAAGAAAAAGCACAGCTAGTTCCCAGGCCATACAGAACACTGTAGGTTAGATACAAATGGAGGATGTTTTGTGCCAGGGAGGAGAGGCCAAGGCTTAATGTACAGAGAAATCCCCCCAGCAAGGTGGTGAAGCGACAGCCAAATCGCTTAACCAGGGCTCCCGACAAATGTCCAGCAAAAAAGATAAGCGCTATGGCAAGAGAGCCTATCCAAGCTGCATTAAAGAGAAACAACAACAGTAACGTTAAAAGCTACATTTAGATAGAAGTTTCGGCTTAAACACAACTAGTAATAAGCCACACATGATGCATCATCAGCCATATCTAGGCGTCCCTATTAAACAGTATAAAGGGACTCGACAGCTCATTCTGAACACCGAGCTATGGTAATATGTAACTTCGTGATGAATTCCTCGTCCTTATAATCCAATCATCGTGCGCGAATCGTCGCGATTTAGGGTACAAAACGCGCGTACGTTTATCCGGATTACCTAGCCGAACACTTAAAGGACCGTTCACAAAATTTATCAGAATTCAAACAGTACGAACTGCCTGACAGTTTCAAAGTTCATTTCTGTTGCTTGTAACATTTAATATTATGCCTATAAGGTATAGTTGTCGGACAAGAAGTTGTTATATTATTCTAAAATCTGTGAAACTAAGTAAAATTGCAAGCGCGCGAAAAAAAAGACATGATTGCAGTGTGCTCTTTTTTTTCAGACAGTGTTACTAAAACAACATTTTGGCGGTTTTTGACGATCTATAAAACACTGAATGTGAAATTAGTTTTTCACCCTTACGCTAAAACAAGATTGTGGTTAATTCTTTTTAAAAAATAAAATACTATATGCCAAGGGGCCCTCTACTTTGCAATGGTGTTAGAAAGGTTCGTGCGAAAACGGGAAAGCCCAACGCAAAAGGCTGGCTCTCTCTTCCTTACAGACTTCCCCTGGGTATCCCAGTAAAAAATAGCATTAAGCGCGCGAGGTACGATGGGAAGAGGGAACTTCCTCTTCCCATCGTCCCCCTCGTGATTTCTTTTTGCCTCTCCCCGGCCTCCCTGCGACACAAAGAGGACTAACAAGGCTGATGAAATCCGGCTTAGGTTAACCTAAATCAGAGAGAAGTTCCGATCGTGTAATGCTCTGGCACGGAATTTCAGGAAATCAGACCAGAGGAATCCTGAAACTTCGTGTGGGCAGTTAAGTTAGCACAGCAGCAATTGACTGCAGGGTGGATCAGTCCACTATGGTGGCCCACAACTGTCACGGGACGGCAAAACCAAAAACGTCACGGCAAAAACAAAATACCTCACGGCAAAACCAAAAACCTCACGGCAAAACCAAATACTTCACAGCAAAAACAAAATAGCTTTGGTTTTGCCGTGGGTATTTGCTTTTGCCGTGAGTTATTTGGCTTTTGCTGTGAAGTATTTGTTTTTGTCGTGAGGTCTTTGGTTTTGCCGTGGTCTGTGTATCACAGGTGGAACTTTGTTGATCTCTTTGTCTACTAAACCGAATGTCGTGATGATACATAGAAAGGTTAGGGGTCACTCTCAGTCGGATACACTCTTTTTTTTTTATAAGAATGTTGTTTTCCAGGGCCAGGCTGAATATTCTTATTTTTCCGCCGATTTTAGGCTGTAAATATTCTTGTATTATTCTTAATAATAGCTTATGACATTTCCGAATTAGAATATATTAAGGTATCAATAATAGGTTTGTTAAATATAGTTAGCTAGTTTTGCCGTTTAAAGAAAGGAATAAATTGAAAAGGTATATTTGTATTGTGTTTACAGATTTTCACCACACGAAATTATATCCTTTTCAAAATCTCAGCCTGGAATTTATTCTTAAAGTATTCTTAAGATTTCGCAAATTTCAGCCTTGATATTCTTATAAAATATATTCTTATAGAAAAAAAAGAGTGTATACACAAATTAAGCGCGTGACTTATAGTCTATTCGTACTATAAATAGGGCACAGGAAATTAAGAAATTGATAAAATCACAGCTAACCCAGGCTCATTGTATCACCACACTGCAAACACTGTGTTTGTGAGGAGAAAAGTTCTGATTCGAAAATTTGTGGACCTACGGTGACCCACAACTGTCACGGCAAAACCAAAAACCTCAGGGCAAAAACAAAATACCTCACGGCAAAACCGAAAACCTCACGGCAAAAACAAAATACCTCACGACAAAAACAAAACCCTCTGGCTCCTCTCGCACTGTTACAAGCCAAAACTAGCGTAGTCTTTAAAACCCCCTGGAAAAACCTTATCAAACACCGTACAAGACATTCCGAAGTCGTCTAAATAAAGTTTAAAAAAATCAATCAATCATTCACGCACACTTGCAGGGAAAAAAAATAATAAAAATGAAGTGAATTAAGTAATTAAGATCCCCAGCGCAAGGTCGAGAGTTAAATCAGAGTGGAAATTAATAGGCTCAATTAACCCTTTCTCGTCAACCAGATAATCGATTAGTTACAGTTGCCCATCTGGTAATCGAACCAAATTAAAGTGATTGATATCTTTACGCAACCTTTTTAAAACCTCGGTTTATTTGGCCGAGGAAAACAATCAGAGTCAGAGAAATTTTCAAAGGGAAAATCCCAGAGGAACAAAGGATCACGTCAACCTTCATTCACCCCTTTTTCTCCGTAATCTGTTTTTTATTTTTATTTTTCTGATCATTACCCTTTTTACCTTACTTTATTGGAACTTGACACCTTTAGCTATCTTAATCAGCCGTGACCTTATTAAACACAACTTGCGGGAATGGGTTAAGTTCGATGTGTTTACAGTTTGTTTTTCCAAATGCTTTATTGGAATCATCCATTTAGCCGGTAGTCTACGCGTTTCTGGTCAAGGAAACGGTGCATCTGATCTCCAAACGTACTCTACATGGCAGATAAACCTCTATCCGGCCTGGTGCTCTAACTTCTAACGTCAAATATTTTTCGGATTTTTTTTAAATTACTTGGCTATGGTACAATACCTGTTTTTTCCCTTGATTCTTTGAAATAATCCATGAATACAGGAAAGAAGATTCCAAAGCTAAACACAAAGCCCATTGCTGCAAACCATGACATTGTAGCTGATAAACAGACGAGCCAAGACCATTTGCCATCCTGAAGATGAGCCATATTTTCAAGCTTATGCAATAGAACACAAACTGCGCCCTCGTTTTAAACCTTTACACAGTCCGAGTGTTCACCGGGATAAAGAGGAAGAGTTTCATTCAAGTGACCGTCGAATAGTTTCTCCAAGACCGAGACACATTACCGGGCATGCAGAACCTACTGAGGGCAAGGGCTTAATTATTGCCTGGTCACGCAACGCTTTTTGCGTGACCTGACAGAGAATGCTTTGTTTACGGTACATGTGATGTGATGTGTCGCGCGACAACTGGTGACGAAGGACATCAAGTGTGGATGTGGCCTGGCCCTAGAAATCAGTGCGGTGTATAGCCTCTACCCTCTCCCCTCAGGAAATAATTGGAAATTTCTTCTTTTCAAATTTTCCCTGAGAGGAGGGGGAAAGCTGTTTACAGATTATATCCGTTTCTATTCCTGGCCTGCTTAATTCACCCGTCTCACACTCCGATTAGCCTGTACAAAGACGTTGTTTAATGTTTCTGTTCGTTCTTTTGGAAAACATCGGCGAGCGCGAGAAAGCACCCCTACCCGTTTGCGCTGGCGGTCAATAAATCCCCTGCGGTTTATATTTTATCACACACGCTCGACGGACTTTGAAGAGAAAATAGAGGGTCTGTGAACAGGATGCACTCCGAGAATCCCTCATAAGAGTCTCTACACAGGAACATACACAACTGAAAATCTGTGTAAACACTTTATTGACAAATCCACCATTAAAAAACGGCGAACAGCCAAGTAAAATAAAGTCTCTGCCTGTCATCAAGTCTTAGGTCAGAATGACAATTTTCAAGCACTGGCTCTTTAATTTTCATCTAATTTTTTGTATTTCGTTTTTTTCTTTGAATGGGGTAGGGAATATAAAGATATCAAATATTACGTTAGATTCTTCTTCTTCTTTTATTACTTTTTTTTTTCATGTCCTTTTTCTTTTAATGGACATTGTAGTGTGATTGTGGAAAGGATGGTCGCTAAAATCAGATGAAAAAATAATTTAATTTGGAAGGTAAATCATAAGTCACGTTTAAAGCGAGAAAATATAACCTGCAATTACCCATTGACCACCCAATGAAAAGCTAAACGGCAGCCCCGGACCCGTGACAGAATAAAGGTCATTTCGTGACAAGTCGTAAACGTCAGTGAAAACGTAACAATGGTCACGCAACGGGCCCTTCATCATGTCAAAACCCAGACACAAGTTAAATAACACAACAATCACTCGCTCACACATTACGGTGTGTGGCACGGACGCTTAAAATCTATTAAAACCTATTTTTCTAAACTTTAACTGGGTGACTTCTCGTTTCACTGGGGGATAACTTTGCTCAGGAGCTTTCTAGCGCCGCGCAGGTCCCCAAGCGGTGGGGCGTGGCGCTGCAGAAGCGGAGCCGATGCAAGGGAACTCTCCGATGTTGCTGGTGTCAGGGGGGAGCGGCTGCTCTTTACTTGGAGGTGCCTGCTGCTGCTGTTGCTGTTTCTTGAACCCGTCTGACTTTTGGACGTTGTCCCAAGGCGCGTCCCGGACAACGAAGCCGACCTGGTTACTCTGCCGGCTAGGCGGATTCATGTAGTGACTCACTAGATCGTGCTCTTCGATCTCGTCACGAACATCTTGCATCTGAAAGACAAAAGAAAAGGACAAAGTGTGATTTACACATTACAAGAAACAGCGAAGAAGGTTGTCGAGTGTTGAAAGGTCGTCAACCCTATGACCCAATATCAACAAACAAATTCTCCACACTGATCTTCATACACTTGCTTAAAGAATAAGTGAAGAGAATTTGATAAAAGATCAAAGCATTTTACATCAAAATTGTCCGGAGAACAATGATGTTGGTCTTTCTAGGGAGTTCAAGGGTTACGTGACTACACTACTTCGGTATGATAAGAGTAACTTTATCAGAAAGCACGGATAACCTGTTGCTCCAAACTTTAGAGGTTTTGTTTCTTTCCTTTTATTACTCTCGTAACTGAAACTTAATCTACCGCTCTTGCCTGCGGGCAAGCTATCGGTCCGAAGGGAGGGGTGAAAGGAAGCAAAAGAACGTTCCCTGACCACATGCCTCCCCCTTCCCCCCTTCTCTTTCACTCCCCTCTAGAGGTTGATTTGAAAACAGTCTGTTGTATTGATTTTTACCCTTACATTTCGAGACCAGTTTATGGCCAGATTATTTTTCACTCTATCTTTAAAATTTGCGGACGAATTCGCATGGTGTGATCATTAAAGTGAAACCTCTTTAGCACATCCACATGGTACTATTTATTTAGTACGCTGTTCTGACGTTTAAGTCTGTGGATGAAATCCTACTGTTACCAGTCGAATGAAACCTCTTCAGCGGTACTTTCCCATGGTACTTACTATCTATTTAGCATGTAGTTCTATCTTTTGAGTCTGTGGATGAAATCCTATGGTGTTTCCATTCAAATGAAACCTCTTCAGCAGTACTTCCCCGTGGTACTATTTATATAGTACGCAGCTCTGAAATTCGAGTCTGTAGACGAAATCCTACGATGTAACTATTCAAATGAAATCTCTTCGGCAGACCTTTTACACGATTCTATATATTTGTTATGATTTTAATAAAAACGTTTAAATTGGCCACAACAACGAAAGAAAGGGTTAAACAAGTAATTATTATATTGAATAATTTAATTCTTACATATTCTTCTTCCAATAACAGAAGCTGATCTCTTGCTTCTTCCACATTATCAGCTTGACCGGAAATGACGACAGGATCTGAAGTGTTCAGTGACGGGAACCGGATGTCTACTTTGTAGGTGTCCATGAATTTGCGGATTGCGCGTCCCTTCATTCCAATCAAGCGACGGTGCACGCGCGGATCGATGGGCACTGGTACGCTGACTTGGTCCTCCTGCAATAAACCGCATTTGTCAGAGAAATGGAATTCGGAACCAACGTTCTGGAACCTTCACAAAACCGAAATCTCTTCTAGCCCTTTAAGCCCCAATATCCACATGCAAATTCTCCAAACTGATCTCCATAGATTTTCTTAAGAATACACTGTCCACAGTCCCCTATTTTTTCGTGAGATCGTTTAGATATACCGCGTCTTACCGTCACGGCTACATCTTGATTTTCAAATGTACCGAGGGGGGGGCGTGGTGTCGGGGATTATAGCTTCTAAGTAGTTTTGACACTCATCTAAGATGGCAGCCCGTAACGCAAAGCGCTCGATCTCGACGATCTTACGGAAAAATAGAGGACTGTGAACAGTCTATCTTAAGAATTACTTGAGAGAATTTGATAAAAGATCATGGCATTTTTCCCGTTTGGTGATCATTTTATTAATTCTCATAACTTTATCTCTTGACAATGTATGGATATTATTCGGAGAAAATTGTTTTTGGTCACTATTGGCACTTAAGGGGCTAGTGTAGCCTGAAAAAACAGCTGACATTTCGCGACGCCACCACTGGTTTGCCCGCGAAATGACTTCTGAGAAACGAGTGCAGAAATTCCATACTGATGACGCGACACTACCCAGATCTGGGTAGTGCTTCTGATTGGTTAAAGTAAATTTCAAGAGCGGCACGACCAATCAAAAGCACTACCCAGATCTGGGTAGTGACGCGTCATCAGTATGGAATTTCTGAGCTCGTTTCTTAAGACGTCATTTTGCGTCGAGAAATGTCGGTTGTTTTCTAAAGTTACCTCCGCTAAAGCCTGTCGACCCTCCCCAATTCGTCTACAAAATCGAGGGAACGGAGACAAGGGGTATTTTCCATTTACCGTCATGGGAAAACCGGAACTTCCCGTTAGAAAATCAGATGGATCCCGCAGTTCAATTTGAGAAGCTTCAGAAAATAATTATGGGCTTTGATTTTAAGTGATAATATTTTTCTACTCTTTTTGGTCTGTTCAGCTAATTAAAAAATACTTTACATACATGTAACAGGTCGCTCTCCTACAACGTCAAATTGAATAGTTTTCTTTCAATGCACATGATTTTGTGTTAATGGCAAGTAACTCAAGTTTTAGTGGCATGAAAGAAAGAATAATAATTAAAACTGCACTGATACGCACCAGATCCTTAACAATCTTCAAGATGGCTTCCTTGGCAGCCTCACAGTTGTGTTCGTACCCAGTCAGCACTATCTTATCAGCGTCGGATTCGGTCGTGTCAACAGGAGGAAACTGGATCTGAACCGCATGATCCGCGCGGATTTTCTGGATGACTTGCCCTTTTCGACCAATTATCTTGGGGTGATAAGAGCTAGCCACGGTCACTTCCAACTTGAAACTACGCAGTTGCTAAAAAACAGACAAAATTGACTCAGACTACGTACTAAAGACCTTTAGATTCTTAGACGAGGTCGACAATGAGGACGAGATTTTTTCAATTACCAAGTAGTGCGCGCGCCTGAACCAGCGTCATAAGGGAGCTTGAGCAACGCGACGGCGACGTTAACGAGAACGGCAAAAAAGCAATTGGTTTAGATTGGCAAAACAACAACTTTGCACGTGCATCACGCTTTTTTGGACATTTCTTTGCCGTTACTGCACGGCTACGACGTGAAAATGTCTAATTTCACATCTTGAGGACGTGAACAATAGACAACAATTTTCTTTTTACTTTCCTGACCTTCCATACAGCATTTTAGAATTCAACTCAAGATAAAAATGCCAACATTTAACGAATTGAACGAGGTGGAATAAGCGCGACAAAGTTTGAAGCAACGCGACATCACTTTTTAAGTGACGTTTTCGTAGAAGTCGCCGTCGTTGTTGCTTAAGCTCATTTTTTTGGCGGGAAAACGCGATGGCCGTTTTCCTTCTACTACGGATTTAAGCGAGAGTGTAGTAGTGGAGAAAACAAGTTTTCAACCTCAGCAGTGTGAGGTGCTTCTTAATGAATAGACAGTTCGCAGTCCCATATTTCTCCGTAAGATCGTCGAGAACGAGCGCTACAGGCGGCCATCTTGCCTGAGTCTAGCTTGAAGATGGCCATCTCGGGGTGACGGCTCGATCTTAACGATCTTACGGAAAATGTTTAAAGTTTGTGGATGAAGCTACCGAGAAAATGCTTTCTAATGGTACTGTTTGTTGAGCTGCACAAGGTGATTCTCACATTTAATCTGTGAATGAAATTCAAGACGTTAAGTAACCTACCCGGTCCTCATTTTCTGCCTCAATCTCAGCCACTTTCTCCTGAAGGGCCTCAATAGCCCTGTTGACCTTGGGGCGTGTTCCCACGATGGTGACCTGATCAGACTCATCCCTAGAGGGGGGTATAGTAATACTGACGTCATACTCATCCATCATGTGGCGCACATTAGCTCCCTTGGCACCGATGATGAAGCGATGATAATCAAACGGTATAGTAATAGCCTCGGTGATGGGTACCAGTTCCTAGAGAAAAACAACGTTATGTGTAAGCAGCGAGCACTATGCTTCAAGGCAAGCCCAGGGAAAGGAAATAAACTCTCGCTTGTACTGTGGGCCAGCAAACCACGCAGTAAATTTATTGCGAGCGGCAAAGGCTAACACGCCAGGGATTAAAGGGAAAACTCGCTCCCCAAGCGCGACTCTTCGCCTGTCAATGCTTTGTAAAACAGGGTGGTCACGAGGATTTAGGACGCGATCACACAAGGGGAATTAGCTTCAGACCTAATTAACTTCTCCCCAATTCTTCCATAGGAAATAGATAGGGGCAACAAATGAGAGTTTAAATTTTGATCTTAGGGTTTAGAGGGCTAAACCTGAGTGGACCTACCAACAAGGCTTGCTTGGCCGCTTCAGCGTTATCCTTAGAACCAACAATGGTGATAGTATCACACTTGCGAGGACTTGCTGGTGGAGAGCCCGGTTCACCGCCATTCACCTCTACAGGTGACGAATTTCCGTTCACCATTCCCTGGCCCTTGCCCGTTTCTCGGTCAGGGAACTTGATCTGTACATTGTACTGTGATGTCACTTTCTGCACGTTGACTCCTTTGGCTCCCATGATGTTGCGGTGATACTTCTGTGGGATGACGCAGTCAATGGTGATCATGGAGTCAAGCTCGGCCACGACATCCAAGATCCGTTTCTTTGCACCTTCAATGCATTCTTTGGCTCCTTTTAATACAACGCGATCAGAGTTTACTCCATTCCTAGGGAAGCTGACCACGACTCCGCCAAATTCTTCAGCGATGTCTCGCAGCTTTTCACCGCGTTTGGCGACAAAATACTTGTGGTGTTTGGGATCAACATGTACCTCACCTTCAACAATATTGTCCTAAGTAAAGCAAACAATAGTGAAATGAGAAAGAGATGAAGCCAGTTTTTACAGACATTAGACCACGCCGCTTTCTTTAACACGTATTGTGTGTTATTAGAAACGCGTTTTTCGCCAACTTTCTTGTCAGAACATTACACAGAATGTTCTGGGTAAAAAACGGATTTTCGAAAATCAGTGATCTCCGCGGTCGCCACCTAAGATATATCTTTAGTAAACAACATTAGCTTTGTCCTACAAGTCTAACTTCATCTTTCATGATAAGTTCATTCAGAAAGTTAAGTCTTATGCGGCGCGAACGACTTTGTCGACGTGAAAAACCACGCCGAAAAGAAACTTCGGCTAGCAGGGTGGACTAGGAGCACTAAATGACCAGCAAAGTATTTAAGCTTTCTGATTTCAAAACTTTAATAGATGCCTTTCCATACCAGGTCTTTAATGGATTTCATGAGCTCTTGCTTGGCCGCTTCGACTCCTTCCTTCTTTCCTATGATTGTAATAAGTTCCTTGTCTTCGTCACTTTGGGTGGGGAACACAATCCTCGCCCCAGTGTTCTCGCGCACCTTTCTGATGTTCGCTCCTCCGCGGCCAATCAAGAAACGATGATGCTGGGGTTTTGCACGAATCTCAGCTGTGAAACTGTTGGTTTCCTGTGGCATTAAATAAAAACATTACGTAATTATCACAGTCACCCCAATATCATAGAGTCATCCTCTTATCATAAATCTTCATTTACTTTATTTCTTTGCCTCTGCTTTGCTTTTAATTTTTTTTTTTCATTTCTCCCTTTTGGCAAACCAGGGAATAAAACCCACACGGCTGGTGCAACCCTGTCGTAAGCCTCCACAATAGGAAAATATCAGTGGTGGAGCAAAAAACTGGCTGCAAGAAAACTCGTGGTAGGAAAAACGCTGCACGAAGAACACCACACTTCACTGAATCACGAGAAACATGTAGTGAGCTACAAGAAAATAATGCGCAAGCTGGCATACCATGCACCACTGACACTCAACTCCTTGCATTTAAATGCTTCAAAACTTTTGGTTCTTTGCATGAGGTTCTTTAGAGGGCTAAAACCGTTAAATGTAAGTGCCTATAAGACTTCTTTTAAGCACTAAGCAATTGCAACGGTGTTAAAATTTTGTTGTTGTTGTTGCCACTGGCGTGGCAAGTCTTAGAATAAATTACCTTTTCAGTCAGAAGCTGCAGCAGCTGCTTCTTGGCTTTCTCCACATCATCCTTTGGTCCACGAATCAGAACTTTGTCGCTGTTAGTGCCTTCGGGTGGAAACTTGATACTGACGCCACCACACTCATCCATGATGGAACGGATGAGCCTGCCCTTGGCACCAATTAAGGCGTTGTGATGTTTGTGGGGGATGTTTACATCAACTTGGGTAACATTTGCCTGCAACAAATACGCCATTGACATCAGATTTGAAAAGCACCAGATTTTAGATCCTATTTTGAACGCGTTAAGTTACGTACTTCACAGCACCCTTCTGTAACAGACCCAGTGGAGTCTAAAGAGAGGTTAAACATCACGTTTACGTCGAACGGCAAACGTGAATTCTTACCACGTGATCAAGTTTCCTCTTTACTTGTCGCTTACCTTTCACCATTTTTACACCTAAATTATTAGTTTCACGCAATTTTTTATCCATAAAAATTGTTTTGAGCTGTTTTTATCAGCTCATTTTCTTTGTTCTACATGCCCTTTCTGCCCATTGTGAATTGTAAATATGAAAATAATTTTTAATTATTGTTGTACTTCGTATAATTTAGTTACATCTCTCAATGTGTCAGTGTAATTTTTTAAACGCAAATAATTTTTCCTTTATTTGTATATATTTCAAGTGCTCCCTTTTAACTTACAGTATATTTCTTTTTTTGTAATATAATGACCAAACATTCTTCTCCATGAGAGCGTTTTAACAAGTTATGACTCTTGAGTTTTTTGTGGGTAGAAAAACTATGTCTTTGTCTATGTCTTCACAGTTGCCATTATTTTCTTTGTAACTTTTCTAGGACGTGTAACTGTTCCAGTGTAAATGCGTACAAATATCTGGGCCTAGAAATGAAAGACTGCCACAGTCTTACCAGTTCATTTTGAATTGCAGTAATGCGATCTCGAGCTGCTTCAACCTGCGCCTTATGCCCAGTGATGACAATCACATCACTGTCGCTTCCCTCTGATGGCAATTCGATCTTGGTGTCAGTTTCCTCACGAATCTGTTAAAACAAGAGAATTTTGATAAAGACAGGGCTAAAGTAACAGTGGTGTTTGTCTAAAGCACCCTTCGACCAAGCAAAGCAACAAAATAATAATTATTGACTTTTTGTTTACAACTACATGGATCGCAATAAAATTAATACGTAATGTAAACCTGTTGTCTCAAACATGTATAAAAACATTGTTACCTTTTTGATGGTTGTACCTCCTCTACCAATAACATTCTTGTGAAACTGCTTGAAGATTGGTACTTCCACACGGAAATTGGCAGCGATCTGTGGAATGAAAGATTGTTAGACTACTAACAACTACACTCTGTCTGGAATTTTGGGGGAAAAAAAACAGTTCCATTCTGCTCATTTACCTGTCAGATTTTCAACAAACAATTATTATTGTTGTCAGAATGCAGATTTACAGAATCTTGTGTTTTAAAATTAAGACGGAAAAACTTCAACTAATACTACAACATGCTATGAAAAGGAAAGGCTACAGTTCTAACTTTTACATCCTTAGTATCCTTAGTAGAATAGAAAGAAGGCTGTTAATCTCAAATTTTGTCTTTGATTTTCAGTTCTTCCAAGAACAACGTTAATCTACTAGTGTACCCTCAGGGCTGAACTCAAGCAGAGAAAACTAGCTCCTGGCGCCCAACTTTTGCTCTTGGGTGACAAGAAAATCTTACTTTTTTCATACAAATCATGTGCTGGGCACCCCAGATTTTACAGTTTCAGAGCACAGGGCTCCCTTCAATTTTCCTTAGAGCACAGCCTTGACCCTACATCCTCAAATGGATGTAAGGTGCCAACACGCCTTACCAGTTCAGCATTTAGCTTCTTGAGGAAGGTGTAAACACTGTCCACACCCTCTCTTGGTCCACGCAGGTTCACCACATCACTCTTCTTACCAGCATCAGGAAAAGAGATCTGTACTGCCGGATACTTGTCACGAATCTCACGGATTTTCTCTCCCTTTGCTCCAATAATGGTACGATGGAATCTCTGCTCAATAATCACGTCTTTAGTCTTTTCATTTTCCTGTTATGAGATCATGAAGATATAGTACAGTTTCAGGAAGATTGTAACCCAATTCTCCCACTACATTCAGAGAAACTTATTTTCCTAATAATCATTATTATTTATTTCCACAGTGTAGTTGTAATCAAAGATTAAAAAAGTGTTCTGGAGATTAGCCTATGACCAAGCTCTCTGGGGTACTCTGGCGGCACGGTGGCGAAAGGAAGGAGAGCTTGCAACTGCATCTGTGGAATTTGAATCCACGTCCAATTCTCCTGTGGCTCCCAGTCGACTGAGCTCTCAGATTTCTGCTAATCAGTGTGAATCGGAAACGAGCGTGAACGTGAACAAACATTGAAAAACACGTGCCAAGAGTAATGATGCCATTACTAATGACATCTCTTCCAATCAGCATTTCGCATTGACTTTTTCCATGCAGATATTCAAATTCCAGATCGACGTATATAGTTGCAAGCTCTTCTTCCTTTTCCCGCCCCACCACCAGAGCACCCCAGAGAGCTTGCTTGCAGGCTATCTGGAGAGTTTTGATGCAACAGAGAGCGTATATGATATCAAAGGGTCTTAATGTAAAAATGAGGCATGTATGAAGATGACACAACTTTTTGTAACAAAGAAAATGGCCACATTCTTGATAGTTGTCTTGATTTATGCACAAGACATGCAATAAGAACAATTGCAATTCTAAAACTGTCTGTGAACCACGATGAAAACTTGGAGGGGTAATGGCAATCTTAAAAGGAAAAAATTTTTGCCAGTTATTATCAATGTGAGCCTAGGATATGTTAGTAGAAACAACAAAAAAAGACAAGACAGGAAAATGACCATCCTCATCACCCATCAGCCATCCCCCACCCCCCTCTCCCCTATAGTCCCATTTCCTCATGAACATAAATAGGAACTTTTTGGGATCATTGTGCATTAACTGGGAAACTGCCTACCTACCCCTTCCCTAGGCCAACATTAACACTTACTTCTCACTCAGGGCAAAATGTTGGTTTAGGAGAGGGGTCAGGCAGCAGTCATGCAGCAACCACTGGAGACTGAGCTAAGGGGTGGGTGGGAAAAGACCCTTAGTGACTATTGATATCAGAAGTCTCTCTTTCATTCACCGGCACAAGAAAAGGCAATTCAAAAGGAGGATAATAGCAAATTAGGTGCCACATGCAAAAGCAAGAAGACCTGAGGGCTTGTTTTGCTCACCAGTTTCTTGACCATCTGCAAAATCTCTTCCTTGGCGAGAGCCACACCCTTTGGTGAGCCTTCAATCCTTAGGATGTTGCTGTGTTCATTGTTGGATGGGATCAAAATGGATGTTCCAGTTTCAGTCTTAATGCGGTTCACTGGCAAAAAAAGAAAACACTCCTAAACTAAACATAAAACACGGTAAATACCACTGTAAATCCTAAATCAATTCTGACAATTTGATTTCAGGAAGGAGGCAACATTTACAAAAGAAGGTAAGATGAAATATTTACACCTCCTTCCTAAGTGTTGTCCCTTAACATGATGGGTAGGTTTGTGTGCCCTGATGACCCTGGAAGCCATAACAGTCTGGACGTTGGTCCCTGGTGGGTTCAACCCTGCTCGGCAGGTTTTGGGTGAAAGGCCACACAACTTACAATGCCTGGCCCTCCGGGCTGAGGGTGGGTCATGTAGCAGCTGCTCAGAAGAGAAGTCACCAATGCAGCCTAACCCTGACCCCAAACAATACTAAAACAATTGAAAGAATGACACGTCATCATTTTCTGTAACCAATCAGGAGAGACCTTACAAGCAGCTTCTACACAACTGCCGAGGGTTGGATGATGGAATATGTACCATCCCTTTGAAAAATATATCATTAGTAAACCAAGAAAAACTTTTCAAGATACAGTGGAAGCTTGATATAACAAAGGGCCAAGAGAATGGCAAGAAAAATTAATTTGTGTGCTATAATGAGGTTTCACTACATTGTATGTCCAGGATTTTTTTTTCCATGTCTTTCACCATTACTTGGGTAAACAAAATCATTCATTATAACGAGGACTCTGTTGTTATACATTTAATAAACAATCTTCATTCACTGTCTAAAATCTGCATGCCTCATTAGTTAACATTGGTCACATGATTTACCATTAACCAGCGACATCAAAGCGACGGAATGTATTAACGACAATTAACGCATAAAAACTGTGCCGTGTTCAAATGGCTTCCACTTTGAGATTTTCCCAAGCTCTGCTTTGTGCAGTATTGAAAATTTCTCATTCATTATACAGTAAGCGTGTGCCTGTATTTGTAAACAAAACACTCACAACAGTCTCTGACCCAAACGTAGAGGGTTCGTTACATTGAGGTTCCCCTGTAGCAGGTTGGCAAAGACATGTGGAGGCCTTATGCATAAGGGAGCATGAAGAAGCAAGGTATTAGGTAAGGAGGAAATATCACACCTACCATTTGCTCCATTCTTGCCTATGATGTGAGGGTGATATTTATGATCTACAGAGATTTCTGCATAGTCCATTGATGCCTTCTACCAAGGGAAAACAAGGACATATTATGCATTAGCAGCGAACAAAAAAGTACAAACTTTAACGTCAGTAAACTTTGAATTTGTGCACCCCCTCGCAGCGACAAAATTCTGTCAGAGATATAAATTTTATAATATTCTCCAGGGCACATGAAGCAAGTTTTTCCTACAGTGTAACACACATTGCACTAACTTGTCACCTACAATATTATTGGCAACAACGTGATTTTTTTTTATGTTTTACTGACATCAAAAAGGGGAAATATAGCTTTTCCTCCCCCCGTCCCCTACATTCAATGTAGTGCCGCTGTTCAAGTTACCTATAGAAAACAAAAAACACCCCAACTTTGAATGGAGGGGACAAGGGGAGGGGTGTGGATGCTTCTGTTCCCTCAAGTTACCCTATTTGAGTATACTGTCCCAACACCTTTGTCGCCGATTGTACCAAATGGATATAAAAGCTATATGTGTCTTGATCTTCTTACCAGTTCTCTAATGAATGTCTCAAGAGACTCCTGTGCCTTTTCAACTTCTTGTGGTGGCCCTTCTAGGGAGACGCTGTCCTTTTCATCACTGAATTCAACATGAACCTGAAATCAAGTGAACTGATTACTTAATACAGTCAAACCTCTGCAAATGGGCACCTCTTTACAACGGCCTTGCTCTAGATACCCAGCTGAGTACCAGGAATTGAGTATGCCTAATGATTGACCTGCTTATACAAGCCACGGTTTGATTGGCCAATCAGGTTAAAGGGAAATTCAAAATGCGCTTCCAGTAATTCCTTGAGTTTGAAGGGGGTCCAGAGCAAGAATTGCGCATTGCTTTGCAAACTTTATAATCCAGATTACATCACATCTACAACACACTGCCCCCCTGCCAAAATAATTTCTCCAAAATGGTAATCTAAAAGTGAATGATGCACAAACTGACGTACATGTACATGTACTTGCAGTAGCTTGCTGACGTCGTTTTTACGGAACATTACTGTTCTAAGCACTCTGTTTGACTTTGTTGACATATCTTCACTATTATCGCATTTTCAAATCATTCTGTCCATTATCCAAAACATTGGAGTCAAGGTACACCCCGCCTTACCTTAGGACTCACATTCAAGAGCAGCATGTATCAGACTATAATTTGAGAGGCTATAACAAGCTGGAAATACCGCATGTTAAGGCTACCACCTATAATTATATGGATTGCGATCATTTAGATACTTTGTTCCTCATGCCTGGAAAAACCTGACTGATAACATCAGAATGTTGGAAACGCTTCCTACTTTTAAATGCAATATCATAGACTACATTTATTAAGAGTTGTGCTTCTCATTTCATTTTTTGTTTTGTTTTGTTTTGTTGTTGTTTTTTTTCTATCAGGGTTGTCATTAAGAGCTGGGGGCCGGGGATTTTCCCCGGCTACTAAGAGAGTGGCCCCCGGCTACTTTTATTGGAAAATAGAAGAAAAATAGAACCAAAAGGGATCCCTAGCCGTTTGATTCCCCTCCTACTTGTTGTATTTACCTGGCAACTTGAAATCTTAATGACAACCCTGTCTATAATATGTAGTTCGGAGATACTAGCACTATATGCTACTCTACAATCCGAAATAAATAAAGTTATGATTGAATAATGAATAAAACTTTCTGTAACCCCCACCTCTAATCAATGGCCACTCATCTTTGTTCATAGGGTGGCTATTGTAAAGAAGTTCAACTGCCTTATTATTCTATCACCACGAGATCTCAACAGGCATACAATTTTGTAACGCTATGAGTGCCAGACAAGAAGTTGCCACTTCAATTTTGTTTGTCTAAAGACAACGATGAAAACAAAAACTTAACTAAGAATACCTTGGGTAAATCTTGGGTTATTTTCCGTATGTTCTGTCCTTTTCTGCCAATGATGAACCTGTGGAGCCAGCGTGGAGCATCAACCTCAGCCGATACCACACTGCTGGCCTTCTCATAAACCTGAGTCAAAGCTTGTCCAAGTTTATCTGGTTCACCTCGCAGGGTGATGGTTTCCAGGTCACTGTCCAAAGGAGGCATCTCCACAGAAACACCTAAAGAATAAAGAATGACACAATGAAAAAAACATTAAGACCACCTAAACTGAACCATACACTGCAATTCTAACTTCTGAGACCAGGGACAAAACCCTACGTACACGGCGTGACCATTCAAATCAAAAGCAGTCCTGGGATTGCACCAATTTTTCTCAGAGCACAGTGCCCTGAACTGGTGAAATCCAGGGTGCCGGCATAGGATTTCTATGAAAAAACTAATATTTTCTACTCACCCACAAGCAAAAGTACCATAGGGACCCAGGGGGCCACTACACAACCCTACATGACACTGATTCCACGTGTGCAGACTTTATAGTGTATACTATCACAGTCACAGGGTTACAGATGTAGATCTACCTAGATTTTCCTTACCAGTCAGTGTAAGAATCTCTTGCAGTGTTCCACCACGGGGGCCAATCACATACTTGTGCTGCGATTTCTTCACCTCGATTGACACTGTCGTAGTCTTGCGCTTCTTTTCTTCATAAATTGCCAAAACCATTTCCTTTGCCTTTGCCACGCCTTCCTTCTCACCTGCGATGGTGATCTCATTTTTCTGAGCTGATGGTGGAGGAATGTTGATGCGTGCTCCGGTCTGTTCCGAGATCTTCGATGCATTTCCACCAGAAATAAAGGGGTGATAGACATGTTCAATCATCAGCCGCTCAAAAGCCAGTTTTGCCTGTAAATAAAATACACAAAATTAACTCTCTTCATGACCTGTTTGTACTTTTGGTGACTTCAAAATACAGGTAAGCAGTCGTTTGAAAAACGTGTTAAAATGATATCTGCTTTAAGAACTTTTCTGGTGATTTTGTACATTACAGGATTTTCCAGGATTAATAATAATATTGATGACCATACTACAACCTTGAACAAAACCTGTTGAGGCACAAAGCAAAAATCTCTCTGTTTTCCTCTAAAAATGGCTAAGATGGAAACCATTTCCAGATGAATGGCCATTTTTCCTGATCACCTTACCCAAAATTATTTCAGGTAGCAGGAGAATTACACATGATGGTTATTTATAAAACAAAACAACATTGAATAGGGGAAAAGGACGGGGCTTACTTTTTCTTTTAGAGGAAAAGGTAGGATAGAAATGGTGCAAGAAAAACTGTCATGAAACTGTCTCAGTAGTTTAGTCAGAGGTTTTAACCCCATATTTCAGTCACAATAATATGAAAATTCAACAAAAATTTCGGAACACATCTACATGTAGGTTTGAGATAATTATACTATTACTGTATTATTTCAGGGGTGAAATGATTACAATGTAATGTAAGATGCCAAATAAAAACCAAAGAAAACCATACCTGTTCATCAGAGATGACTTGTATTTCATGTCTTGCACTATCCACACCTTCCTTCGTTCCAACAATCCTTATGGTGTCTGATCCGTCTCTTGGCATGGTGATCTTAGTTGCAGTTTGTAGCTCCAACTGTTGCAGGGTCTTGCCTCCTTTACCAAGGATAAATTTGTGGTGTTCGCGAGGAATGCTAATTTCAACATTGGCCTAAACACAAAACAGAAATATCGCAATCAGCCTCTCTAAAGTATATGTTGTAGTTAAGTTTTTACCCCAGGTAATTTTTGATTTTCTTTTGTTTTTGGGGTATGGTAATGTCTGCTAATGAAGTTGAAACAAAAGAAAAAAAATTATCTGAGTTAAAAAATTAACTACAACATATGCAAGGTGGAAAAACAGAGCCAAGTGATCGTATGTAAGGGGTATCAGTATTGAGTAAAGGTTGAGTAAATAATTTGGTTCTTCTCTTGATTACACAAACTAGTCACTTATAGCTGTCTTTAAAAGGGAGTCTTTAGCTGACTAGATAAGCTTGCATATCACCCTGCTCTCTTCATGAAATCATGTTTTGAGAAAGATACATGCCTACAGTTTTTAGGTTTCATGTAAAGATTGAGTTTTTACATTGGGCAATTATAACGACCAAGATACAAGTATTCCTATTAGAGACTTGTTCATGGATTTGATGGCACACTTGCAAGCTTTAATAGCTCCAGTCGCAAACACATGAGTGAAGAACCAAAGCTACATGTACAACCAGACAAAAAATAATGGCTGCACCATTTGTCATAAAGATACATGTACACATACTTTTCTTACTTCAGTGTACCTCAGAGGACAACATTATCTTAAAAACAAGATATCCCCCCCCACTCTAGCCCCACTTCAAAGTTGTCATTGCAAGTATTCAAAACAATCTTGGAATTCTTAAAACTCTGAAAACAGAAAAAAGGTGCATGAGCCTGGCTCAAATGATTTAAGTTACAATAGCATATCAAGCATTTTTCTACATGTAAGTGGCTGTAGTCTTGTAAAATTACCTGGGTTTGAAGCTGGGTCAGTACCATACGCCTTGCTTTAGCCAACAATTCAGGTTTTCCAGTTACCATAATCGTCAATCCTTGATCCTTTCCAGAGCTGATCTCAATTGCAGCTCCAGTCTTTGCCATGATGTCACGACAAATTTCACGCTGACGGTCATCTCCAAAAGCATTTTCATTTGGTTGCTTGTAACGTCGTTCTTCTAAAGGCACACGAAAAACCTGAACAAAAGAATTAAGTCGATCATGGTTACATTATTTTAGAATTTTACATCATCACCTACAATGCAACTTCTACATGTGTAAAACAGAATGCCAAAAAAGAGGGTAATTTCCTTCAACATTCCTTTTATTTTTTTCTTGAGAAACTCAAGAATAACCATTTCAATTTGTCTTCTTGATAAACTCGTACCGTAAATCCTTTATTAAGCCCCCCCCTTTTCAGAGGAGAAAAGTTAATAAGCCCCCCTCTCTATTAAGTCCCCACCATCCCCCTTCCCTCCATCCTTATTCTTCACAAACAATTAACGTGGACTGATCAGTTATGGTTTACTTTGGTCTTTGGCCCCATGACCTCCAGCTTCATGTGCTGAACTCCCCCCCCAGGACTTAATAGAGGATTGACAGTATTACAAGACCGTTCTAGCTTTGGAGTCTGTAAATAAAATCAATGTTGTAACCTCTAAAAGGCCACCTTGGACACAAAGATAAGTTACCATTGTGGGGTGGTGGCCATTGCTAAAAATTCTAGTGTACTTTTGCAATTTACATGTTTGACTTGTTATTCTTGTTTTTGTTTCTGAATATTAACTTTGCCTGTAAATAGGGGAAAAATGGGTAAAATGGGTAACTATCCTTTCTATAATAACGAAACACAAAGCTTTGAATGAAAAGGAAACTATAATTCTATTGGGTTACATGTACTTCAGCAGAGAAACAAAACAGAGATTTAAGTCAGCTACCAAGGAAATTCAGCCATGCTGGAAGAATGAAAGTGGTAGACCTGATAGAAATTGTGTATAAAAAGGGGTAAAATGGGTAACTATCCTGTCTCCAATAAAGAAAATACAAAAGCTTTCTATAAAAAAGAACTAGTTCCACTGGGTTACATGTACTTTAGAAGAAAAACGAAACAGAGATTAATAGGAAATTACCTAGGAAATTCAAATGTTTATTTTATCAGCTGAGTTTGTTCTCACCAATTTCATCACATTAACACCCTCTTTCTTTCAAAAATACATGTATTATACTTGCTGGTAGGTCTTTGACTTGAGAAGATTAGTTTTGTCTGTCCCTAAGTATGCCTTACTCAACACAAGTCATAACAAATTGCATTTTTTTAATAGCCATAACTGGGTCCAATAAAAAAAACACCATTTCCTGTCAGCAAAAAAGGGCAAAACTTGAAGAAGAATACTATATAATGTTCAACAAATAAAATTACTTTTGTAAACCTTGTCTAACTGCCACAATTGCAGCCTCAGTTATTTTAACAATTTAAAGTAGAAAACAAGTAAATTTTCCCCCTTAATCTCTGGATGAACAAGATCTCAGACAAGTTATCTTCTATCAAAAGAGAAAACTTAAGCAAACTATGTCAAGGCAAACAAAATATATCAAAGCAAGGAAGAATTTTAGATTTGTTCAAGCCCTATAAATTTATGTGCACCAGGTGTGCTCGACTGGGATATCCAGGATTTGTTTGATCTAGTTATTGAAAACAAAATCCAAAGACAGATTTTGCCAAACAAAAAAAGCTTTCAATCAAAAGATCTAGATGCAAAATCATTCTTTGCAGCTTGGTTAGGAGATCTAAATGGAAGAATCCCTAATCAAATGCACCCAAGCTCTCAGCTTGTCACTTGACAAAAACATCAAAGTTCACACGTGCATTAAATGATCAGCGACAATAAAAATAATGTCTAAATTTCTACACAAATTCTCCCCATTAGTATCATAGGAAATGGAGAGAGGCCAGTTTGGGAGAATTTGTATTCTAATACTGGACCTTTCAGGATTGAAGATGATTTTATACTAATGTATCACTCATAATACTCATGATTTCTTACATCATCTATGCATACAGGTTGGAGCAAGTAGACTTTATGGGCAAAGGTGGTTCTACATGCATCTAAAAGCAAATCTCTTTAACATGTGCACATGTAACTGGTTAATTTTTCTCTACCACAGTGGTGATGTAAGGCTGTAGGCCCTTAGTGAGGCAAAATTCAAGAGAAATATTTTTAAAAACTTACAGAACTAGTACATCATATTTTAGAAAAAGTGCACTAACTAACATCACCAGTTTGGGTTAAGGATGTTTGACTCTTTACAAGCTACGGGCTTGATAGATGTAATTTGCTACCAAAACATCTTCCTTTGATTTCATATTGGAACAATCTAGTGTCAGTAAGATAGTGGAGTAGATAGATTCCTGCTAAATTGAACTCAAGTGACCCATTATCCAGATACAAATTTTCTACACTGACCAACAAACATTACTTAAAAATATTAGTTCAGAGGATTTGTTTAAACATCACAGCATTTTCCATTAGGACATTTTATTCACTTTCATAGCCTTTCACCATGATTTTCTATCAATACAGTAGAACCTTGATAACTCTAACTCAAATAACTCATATTCCCCGCTAACTCAAACTAAGTTTCCTTTCCCTTAATCAAAATTGCACTGAAATTTACCCCGATAACTCAAATTCCCCGCGAACTCGAACTCTGTTTCGTTTCCCTTCAGAGTTTGAGTTCCCGGGGTTTTACTGTATTGTTGGAATCAATCCAGACCCACTGCTAGTTCAAACTGGTTTACTTTCCCTTTCAGTAAGTTTCCAGTAAATTTAATGCTCACCACAAGTTTTTCTCGCAGAAGTCTGAGTAGTGGGGTTGTATTTACCGCAAATGAAAAACATGCATATTAATCCATCACAGACAAGTGAGAAAAATATTTATGTCTAAACAGACAAGTAACTGTTTGATTATTGTATGAGCAGAACTTTTCACATCTTAGATATTATCAAGTTGTTAAGCTAGGACAAATAAGTCCGCAGACTACATCCTTTTAGTAGTAAAAATCTTGTGACAATGTTATGAGAATGACAAAGTAGTTTTCATCTTGTTTTCACGATATATAAACATTATTAAGTTACAAATGACTACAGTCATAATTTCCAGCGACAATTCCAAATCCGAATTTTTAAACTCATCATCTATTTTTTTCAGCTTTAGAGAATTCACATTTAGAGGTGATATCAATATCATTATAAAACGACCGGGTTTATTCTGAGGGACAGCTTGATGGAATATTGCTGCGCTTTTTAAGCAATGTCGTAACACGACACGAATTTGAATAGGGACGTTTGTATTGTAAAATAGCGACAAAACGAAAATGCAAATCGATTTTATGATAATGCTCTCTAAACCCGTGCAAGGAAAAAAAACATGTAAAGGATATAACTCATTAAAAAAGAATCGTTTAAGATATGATCAAGAATAGCAATATATCTCACAAACGGATATTGGTAAAACGTACTAAAAATTGCAAACCTTATTGAATTCAGAAAGTGCGAACCACCACGTAAAATGTCATAAGTCACACTATTAACTTTTATTCTTCAACTTCTATCAGTAAAAAAAAAAAAAACAAGAGTAAATTCCCTTTTCCAAAAAATTGTATCATCAAAGAATATCAACATTTTACCAAGTCGAAAATAAAAGCAAGAATATGAAATTTACAACTGTCTGAATTATTGATACTGAAGATGGCTGAAAACTTGACTTGCTCGAATAATCAACGTTTAACAAAAGAGAAATAGTGCTTAACTGCTTGGATAACGAGTGTAACGCCCTTGAATTATGGAGAAACAAGTCGAACGTGAGACTATTCTGCGGACACTTTGCTGAAACAATTCCTTAATATGACACACTAACACGACAACAGTGTGAAGTTCGACCGGAAGAGGCTCACATGTAAACGTGGCCACGCTAACAATTAAAACGCAAAAATTCGATTGTGTACAAGAGAAAACCGGTTCCTAATTCGCCACCAAATGCAAAAACGTCAACGACATGTCTTCGTGGGAAAAGTTTCACTTAACAAAACTTCCTCGGAAAAAAAATGAGAAAATAAAAACAATTCCACGAGAGAAAAGCCATGTATCCATTTTTAGGAAGATAGCTAATTCAAGAATATTAGAAGGGAGTTCTTCAAAGACGCCAAATCAAACCATTATCTCTCACTATAATGAACAAAGATGCTCACAGTATTAAGTAATGGCATTTGCGTCTAAACGAGCCCTTATTTAGTTTTTAGGTCGTACCAGTTTCAGTAAATTTCGAGATTATTTATACCTGTGTCACTGTGGAAGACCGAATTGGGCCAGTCGCGGTTCGCCATTTTGATCCGGTATCGTTTTGGGTAGAGGTTTGAATGTGAGAGCTTGGAAGAGGAGGGAAAGCTTCAGCGTAAGTAGGCTGATAGCCTTCCAAGTCTAATCCTGCGTCTTCTTCAAAATGGTTGTTCAAATCTGTTTGTGCGATGTACCCTCCGTCGCTGTACATAGAGTCTTGACCGTGAACTTCGCCAGGCGATGGCGACCCATTTGCTATCTTGTCCATATTCTTGAAATCTGGTCCGTTTGCCGGTCAGGATCTACAGTCCCACTAAAACAGGGCACAAAAGAAACAACAGCTGTTTAGCACCAATACAAGACGAGAAGTTAAAAGCAATCACGGTTTTGCGCACAGCAAAAACCGTGTCTCGTGGCTAATGCAAATTCGAAGGATATTCCACATTTCTCTCACGTAACACAAATTGAGAATTCCAACAGACCTGCTATGCAATGGTGACTGTTTCCGATAAAATCAGTCCCGGGATTAGTTCCTGGGTTAGCAAGCCAGAGTGGCGGTCACAGGAGTAAAAAAAAACTATTATTTCGGCCCCAGTGGCTCGAATAAAGAAGCAACGATTACGTGCTCCTACACAACAAGAATAATTTACGTAAGAGAATCAGGCGAAATCGACAAGCTTCTTTGTCTCGCTTCCAAGTCATTGCGTCATTTCGTTATTGACCAATCAGAAGGGTGAAAAATTTGGTGCCCAGATTTAAACGAGCAAAAAGGATATAACGCCTGGCGAGAAATTCCAGTTGTGCCTGGTTTGTTCAGCTGTAAGAGTTCGTATCAAGCCTAGAGAATATTCTTCTTTTTTGCCACGTGGTTGGTTTCGTTTGCCTAAAATAATTACCTTGGCGGGGCTTACATCAAACAGACCTACAGCAGTTCAAGACTCTACATAGAGATATACGACCAGGGCAAGAGTAACTGAAAGATCACATTTCTGAATTTTGGTTCTCTTCATTTATTGACTACAAATTAATAATGAAGTTTTGAAAATTTCCTTAACATTTCGCAAAAAGGTCTTAGTCATAAAAAGCTACCCCAAATTTTAAATCAGCACCTTTTTAACTTCTTAAAAAAGAAAAAACTCAAGGACAATTACAACATGCATTTTGGACAGTTTAGGGTATCCAAGAGAAGAAGCCCCCTGAAAAATTCCTGGATTTTCAATTTAACACGTTTTATTACAAAACACAAAGCAGAGGCCTACATTTGATGAATAAACCACGAAGGACAATGACTCTCATCTGTATTCAAGAAATAGTGGATAATTGGACCTAACATACAATGCTTAGCAACGCAGTCAGCTAGAGTCACCGAAATGTGACACGTAAGCGTTTTAGGCCGGTTTCAAACGTCGTGCAACTGCCGTGCCGAACTCAATTCGACTTTAGCACGGCAGTAGCGCGACGTTTGAAACCACATCGTGCTACTGTCGTGTTGCACGGCAAGCGCCGTGTCGAACTCAATTCATAGTACATTATAAATACATTAGAATACGGTTTTAAAGTTTGCTAAACCGTTTCTATATTTTTGTGTTTTGTTTTCAGCAACAGCCGTTCTATTCGACTGAATTAAATCAAGACGTGCCAGTGTCGAGCTGAAGTCGAGCTACAGTCGAGCCAGCTTAGCACGGCAGTAGCACGACGCGTATGTTTGAAACAGGCCTTATTTACTCACAATTTAAAATAACAATAAAAAAGATTCTTGTCTGACTTAGGTCGACTTACAACCGTAAAATCCACGCGCGTTTGAAACGTGAGTGAAACAGTTAATATTATTCAGCAGAACAAATTCCGGTAGAACTCTCCTGCTACATAGAGATGAAAGCTGATGGAGTTCCAGCCACGATCTCATGAGCATTGCACGTTTCTTTTGTTGTTGCTTTCAGTATTAAAATTGAATAGTTTCCCTGAACGAAACGAACAACGGATCGTGCAAAAGAAAATTCGCATAATTTGCTTTCCAATTTCAGCCCGCAATTTGTTACTCCCTGAGAGTTTTCTCCATGATGATTCACTTTTTCGCTTTTGTTTTCATTACTTTTTTTCATACTGCCCCAGCGATCATAATAATTTTAGACAATATTTCTGATATCCGGTTTGACAACACTGGAAGTAATAGGTTCAAATAGTATTTTCAGAAGCTGAAAGCTGTTGGACTTTGGCGATTGACTAGTCTAAGTAGCCTTTTGTGTATTTGGAAGAGTGTACACCCGTTCGTTTGAATGCTAAAAACACAAATGCTTCTTCAACGACTGAAAAATGGGACATGACCAGATCCAAGATTAATCTTTTTCCGCCTTTACTAAGGGTTACTACCGAACTAAAGGTCCACAAATTTGGTTTGCGCGCGTGCAAGGGAGTTAACAAACTAGGCACGAACGGTAAGTAAATATAGCCATATAAGTGGTGTGGATCAAGACTGGGTGGATGAAGGAATCTAGCAACATTGATCAGGGAGGGAGAAGGAGAATGCTCACCCCTGACCAACAAGGAAGTTTCAATAAATGGCTCAAATAGGGATAAATAACTTTCCCATTCACCCTTATACTCTACCTTCCTCCCCCCCAAAAAAAAACACTGGGTAGGGGTGCAAAGATTTGCACGGGGTGATCAAAAATGTATCCCTTCAATGAAACTTGGTATCTAAGGCAACCTATGAAGCGTTTTGATCGATAGTCCTCGATCCTCTATTCTCTTTTATACCTCAACTCGTGAAATTCCAACCTCATCTCCTCGAGCCCTTTTTTGAGGTGATGGTGCATTCACACATTAAAAGAAGCACATATGAAGACCAAGGGTTTTTTTTATTCTGGCCTTTTCTTTTTTACTGGTAAATAGCAACCAAGGCCATCGTAAGTCTTTTTTGACAACTTGGACGATAAGATAAAAAAAAAAATCACACTTGATCTCAAGGACATCTGTCTCATAAAACATCATTATTCGGGAAATAACCGATAACATTGATTTATATAACGATGATATATTCTTTTCTAGGGGTATATAATAGCATTTAAATAATTGATACATCTATAAGTTCTATAAATATCAATCATGAAATAAAGTAATTTGAAAGAAATAATTAAATATTAAGCATATAGATAAATAGATACTCTGTTCTATGCAATAAAATATATCTTCAATAATCTTTAAATTTATGAAATAAATAATCTTAACTATTTGGACGATGTAAACATAGAACACATATCGCAGATACGTTTCTTTTATATAACTATGGGATTTGCGTGTGCATGGATTGTATGAATTAGTGATAGGGTACTAGGGAGCAGGCGGAGAAATCGTAGGGGGCCTGCCCTTTATTCCCACCTCCCGCACTCGGACATTGGATAAATTTCTAAGGATAAAATTATTATTTAGTCACAAATTATTAGAGTCTTAATCAAGTCATCAAGCCAGCCCTTTAAGCAAATTTACAACCTCCGCCATTGTTGGACGATCTTGGGGATTTCCAGACCACGATGACGTCATCAGTTCCCTATACCGGTTATCCACGTCATTTCCTTCGGGGATCTCAGGTCGTAGATTACAGGCTACTACACGGAAAATGACAATTTGATGATTTTGTAATTTGTAGGGAATCTCCCGTGTCCAAAACTGCCACAGACATATTCCGAAAGAGAACACATCTGCTTTGAACGATGGGCTTTCTCCTTTCAGAAGTTCCGGGGCTCTGTACGCAAATGTGCCGGTGAGGTATGATCTGGACGGCGTGTTCGGTCGTTCTTGAATTATCTGGCAGCAACCAAAGTCTGCGAGTTTGCAGTTTCCTTCTTGCGTTACAAGCACGTTAGCCGGTTTGAGGTCGAGGTGTGCAATGTTATTCTCGTGCACGTATTCCAAAGCGATGGCCACCTCGTATGCAAATTTTACACGCCGTTTGAAATCGATCTTTTCCTCAGCATCGTCAATAACATGCTGCAGATTTCTGGTACTAACAAACTCCATAATTATACATGGCTGGTCTTCCAGACTTGACGCAACGTTCGCAGCCAAAACCTTGACGATATTCGGGTGTTTTAGAGACAAAACCTCGTGGTGCATTTCTGCTTCGAAGCTTTGCATCGCAGCCTTCTTGTTGCGAGTGTTGGTGTGAAATTTCTTCAGAGCGACTTTGCAGTTGTTGTGAATCGCTTCAAAAACGGACCCGAATCCACCCGAACCTAAAAGGCGAATGACTTTAACGTCGTTGATATCGACTCTGGGTATTAATTCAACTGATTCTTGAGCAAGCATTCTCATTTTCACTTCTGTATATGTATATACTTGAAACAAGCTAGCCTTCACTTGCGTTGTTCTAAGCTTCCAAAATTCCCGGGTCAAACAACTATATAGCATTTTTAATTTCATTTCTCATGCAGTAATGCAATATGGGATTTATTATAACGCTCCAGCGTGCGCTAAGGGAATTTGATTTCAAGTAACAAAAGTGTGAAACAACTAAATCGACACTATTTTAAAGAGAGGGTTGCGATAACATAATTCTTATGCAAGCCACGCCTACATGCGTCTCTTAATCTTAGAAATAGCTTGACTTCAATTATGGTTGTTCACTATAAATATTCTTTAAGCCCTTGTGCTCACTTATAATGGTCGGTTAAATGTAAGCGTCGCCTCTCATCGCCAGTTTGTTCGCTCTCGTTTTGCCCAGAGCGTGAGGAGAGAAATGTAAAAAAAGGTAAAACAACTATATTATTTTGCGTAGACAACTCGTGACAGTAATTCAGCTGATAAAATTGAGTTCGACGGTAGGTTCATTTTACCCCCTCCCCCCCGCCCCCCAAACTCCTCTCTCCATCAATGCTCCGCTTTCAGGGTATTTAAAGCTAATTAAAGCTGCACAGAAAGAAAAGAAGTTGAAACAAGTCGAACTCGGAAACTCGCGCACTAAACAACTGCGCCGTTTTCCAGCGTGAGGGTCTCGCGCGCTGGTTTCGCTCGCGCTTGCCGCCCTTTGTAAGTGATTACCTCGAAATGTGATTGGCCCCTCAGGTGGTTTTTTGACGTTCTTTCACGGAAGAAAAAATATAGCTTTGCGATAATGAACCGCAAAAGTGTAATTTTGCACAGGGAGTCTACAACCGCCTCAACCATAAAAATTTAACGACTGCAAAACTACATTTTCCCTTGAAACTTAAACTAATCAAGACGCACGCTGAAGGAAGGAAATTTTTCGTGGCAACCCTAAGTTTGCGATACCCTGGTTGCAAGAGTCTTTTCATACGCGGTTTGAGGTTTCGGTCGAGTCTTCTCGTGGCTCAGGCCTTCGGCCGAGGATTTGTTGACCTGTGCTCGACACCGAGGCATCCCGCCGCACGCGAGGGAAAAAAAATTCTGGTATCCGGGGTAAACGTACAACAAGTTCAGTGTCTTAAAAGTAAAAGCAACTGGAAACAGCACTTGAAAAGCTGTATCATTTATTACAATTGCTTATTGTTCTCCTTGACCAAAAATAAAACTGTCTTAAGTCTCTGTAGTAGGGTAACATCGCTGTTACCTGGGCAATTCTCTTGATCCCAACCTTTAAACACTCACTACCTAAAAACTATAGACGCTTTTATTGACATTGGCGCGGGATTAAGGGAAGTGGGCTCTACCCTGGGTGCCAGAGACTTTTCTAACGCGGTTTCCCGTTTCTGTCAAGTCTTTATAGTGACCCGCGCGAACAGTTTTTCTCGCGGCTTTGGCCAACACCGAAAATTCCCGCCGCACGCGAGAAAAACCTCTGGTACCCAGGGTAAGGGGCTCCGCCTCTACCCAACCTATATTGGCCCAAAACAGAGCCACACGGGGTCGACAGTTTCCCCTCCGGTAAGAAAGTATCTCCCCCTGACTCAAGCTATTGATCCGTTCCTGCTAGAGTCGAACCCTACATGGTTCGCCACATGTTTCGACTGAAAAGACTTTGGATCGTTTGATGAGAACAATAACAACTTCCTACAAAAATTCTTTCGGGTCACCTGTGTATCTATATTGGCCAAAAACAGAGCCACACGGGGTCGACAGCTTTCCCCCCGATAAGAAAGTATCTCCCCCTGACTCAAGCTATTGATCCGTTCCTGCTAGAGTCGAACCCTACATGTTTCGACTGTAAACTCTTTTGATCGTTTGATGAGAACAATTACAACTTCCTGCAAAAATACTTTTGGGTCACCTGTACAAATATAATTTGTAAATCTAGCTCTAAACTATATTACCAAGAAAATTTCAATTAAGTACAGGTACATGATTTTTCATAATTGAAAACAAAACGCTACCTGACAAGGGCGTTTCAAAAATATTCAATTAAAGCAGTGATTCCTTTAAATAAACGTCAAGGGAAAAGCCCTAAAATTATGTCTGCGGCCATTCCAACAGTGCAAATATTTTAAAAAGACACGAAAGATTTAAGATTGAATCTCGCGTCCAGTACTGAAGTCATTCATGCCCCCACATTACAAATTACAGCTGCGTGAAAAAAGCGATCTAGAGAAAAGTAACTAATGCTAGACTGTAAGAGGGGGGAGAAGAGAAAGAAAACTAACAAACAAGAACGCAAAACGGTAAGAAATTCTGATTTTCCTTTTAGTTTTCACTCTCACATGTATTCTCGTCATCACAGCCTCCTCCTTTCGTTTGGTCACGAGGTCGTTTGTTAAAAATTAAGCCGAGTAGCTCTGAGGACGAGAATGTTATAGTCCGTTTTAAACTATTTAATGGTGCGTTCGACTTGTTGCATTCCGAAATAAGAATATACCAAAATTTTGCTGCAAATCTCTTGTATCGTGACATTTGGACCATTTAATTTAGATATTTTGATTCAAGCAGATTTCTTTCTGCAAAGCAATGAACGCCAAAATGAGTGATTTTTCGAGTTGATTCCTTCCATTCTTATTCCGGAACAAGTTCAATCGAACACGCCTTAAACTTTTGAACCCCTTACATAGGCCAACAAAAAAGTAACTATTCAGTGTGGGACTTAAATACTTTGTGAACACCCGGAATTTACCCACTGTAACTGACCTATCACCAACTGGTACGCAAAATTTTCTTACGCTGAGCAAGCTTCTCTACCAATCTCAGTGGAAATTGGCCAGTTCAAGTGGGCAAATGTTCTGTTGATGCATACACACAATGTTCATAAGTCGATTACTTCATCGTACTGTTACTATTCAAACAAGTGTCTAGGGGGGTGTACTCAACAAAGTTATATATGGGGTATGGGGAGGCTCCGCCCCGAGGTCCCGATCCTCACCCCTCATACCTAGTTTAGAACTCTGCATCCCTTTTAACTGCTGTAAGTGCGCTTTCTTTAAAATATGACTAAATAACAAAACTAGAATATTTTCTCGACTTTTTCAAAGCCATAAGATCCATTTTTAACCATTATAGATCATTTTACAGACCAAAATGACAGATTTTTTTCTACCCTTTCATATACTTTAACTTCACAGAAACCCTACCCTTTCATACACGTGAAGGCTGAAATAGGTACCCCTTTCGAGCGGAGCCTCCCCGTATAGGCCATTATAGGGAGTATTCACCCCCAGGGACAAGTATTTTGTCAAATATCCATTGCGAGAGTCTTCCATACAGATCTCCGACAACGCAACCTTTCTCTAGACGGATTTAGGGACGTCGAAAATCTTTGTTTCTTACCCAGCCCTGGTGTGAGAACTGATATGAGTTTCCTTACTCAAGTGTCTCGTGTTCCTCTGACAACTGCTCTTGCCTTCAGCTTTGATTTCTTCAACGGTTAAACTTACAAAACTTGAATTCATAAGGGCAAGAGTTTCTATTCCTCTTCACACCGTATGTTTTTCGCACAGCCAAAGATGTTCCTTCGTTCGCTTGTTGATAGTACAGACGAGTGGGCCGACCCTCCACCAATCCGGCGAAATTTCCAGCAATTTGCACATCTTGCCTCGGCTTAGCGCTTCGTAGCTCTGGAGATATTTTAAGTCGTCTTGCAGGAAACTGGTGCAGGTGTTCCTTAGGTCAGGGAACTCCACGAAGTAATGCTCAAGAAGATACTGTATGTCCGTTATCAGGATGTCGCGAAATTTCGGTATGTCACCCAACACGATTTTGACAGGGACGCGTGACATATCAGACCCACTTCCAGGGTCATTCTCTCGTAGCATGAAAGCCAGTTTTAAGAGCTTGCACGCACGACCACCGAAGACCTCCAAAAATTCTTGGATGTTGGGAATGCGAAACCCTGGGCCCTCTGTTAAGTGCCAGTATCCGGGACATTCGCAAAGAAAGTGCACCGCGTAACCGTCTCGTAGCGGTGAGTTCACAAGAAGGCGGTTTTTGAACGGTGCGCTTTGAAAGCCGATTGGAAACACAGCAAGGAGTCTAGGGCAGTAGCGGTCTTCAAGTACTCCTCCAGCCTCGTCGAAAAACACCCCCAGTCTCACCTCTCCTTTTGTTTTAGGCGGAAGCATTGGAGCAGGTCGAACAGCAGGAGGATCGCCAGCTAAAATATCGGCCTCTCTACCAAGTGGGTGACCCCACGAGCAGAAATTCTCACCCTCACTAAAGAAGTTGCTTAGAAGAGCAGAGGTCTGAAACCCGGAGCGTTCACACGCGGGGCAAACTATCCGCCTTATGTAGCGTGTTCCAGGATAGCGTGTGTCCACAACCATCTTGATTGCAGCTCTTATGTCTGGTAGAACACAGCAAGGGAGGGATCCCCGAATTATTACCTTCAGCTTGTGCTCAAATGGGACAGCTTCGATGCTGACCCGATGCACGACATTGTTCTCTGCTAAAGGGTGAGCAGTCATCTCTTTACAGTGGAGAGAACACCCCATGCTGGCTAAGTATGTGGTGGCAAACACCATGTGGAAGCGGTAGAAGGTCGGCTCTATCTCCATGCTGTTCGGCAGGCTTCGTCTGTTGATAGCTACTGTAAGGTCACTGAAGAACGTCGGAGGAAGAAAGCCGAAATGAAATTCCGAGCTTATCTGCCGATCGTCTTCCGACGGTTGTGGGGGCCACAAGTCCTTGTCTGGACGACCAATAGGCAACTGAAAGGGAACAAGGTCTTCGGTTTCCGACAAGGGGACACATAATCCCAGATTCCTGAACAAGGTCAGCATTGAAAAACGTTGCCCTTCGGGTACTCCAGGCCATGTCTTGGCCAGGTTGTCAATCCGAAGTATTCCGTCCAAACCCGAGCTCGCACCCGCGTGCGACCTGACGAGGAGACACATCTGTTTCGACAGCCACGAAGGATCGACGAAGATGACGTCACCGATACCAGGCATGTCTTCGTACCATAGAATCTCTCCTTGAGAATGAAAGTAGGTCATGAGAGCCTTGAGCTTGAAGTCTTGATTGACTCCACAGCCGTTAGCGATCTCGCGTAGACGCTCATATGTCAGCAGCGGCCATTTCTTAAGCTCGCTGTCCGCGTTGCACATCTCCTGGATGCGATCCCTGACGTAAAGGCATTTTTGCGGGATTCGTGAACTGACCTTGGTGTTGAGGAGAACATGCGCACTGGAACCCACTCCCACCTTGAGTTTCTGCAGGCTTCCATTCTTGGAACTCAGGAAATTCTTTGGAAACTGGGCCTGGCAGCTCACCTCGTAGTAACCCACAACGTGTGGAACGCAGGGTTCTGGAGCGACAGCAGAAGCACGAGGAAGTTCTTTCTCCTGGACGTAAAACGTTGAGCCACCAAAGCCCTCACAAACAAGGGTACCCTCACAAAGGCCGCACTGAGGCACTGCTTCTCCTTCGAACTGGCGTTTGTGTTCTCGACGATACTTACTCAGGAGCATCTCAATGTCTTCACGGATGCGCCCACGGATTTCATCTGTGAGATTTGGGTGGTCAGCATGCGTACCTATGAGAACAACGTGTGAATTTGGAGCTCTGGAGTAAATTACTTGCAGCCAAAGTTCTACTCTTCCAAGCTGATAAATCGACAACGACGTCTTGCTCACTGTGAACGCGCTCATGTCGAAAACAACTTGATAGAGAGTGTTCTCTGACAAGAAGAGCTGATGCGAACTGAACAGGGCTTCGTCTCCAGCTAAATCAAAAACTTTCAGCTTCAGAAGCATCAGGTCAATAGACGAGATTTCCACCCCTTCCGTTCTGTCGAGTTCACCAACACCGCCGATTCGCCAGTCTCTATTGTGGTGAAGAGCCTTTATAACAGCAGTTTTACCAACGCTGCTTTCTCCCACGACCACCATTTTGATCTGGCTGTTGGAAACAGGATCATCTAAGAAATCGCTAAGAAACTCTAAAATGCTTTCAGTTCCCTTATTGAGAATGTGGGTGGGAGGAAACTTCAGTCGATTTCTCGTGAACCAGAGATTTTGCAGCTTAGTCAATAGACCCAGCGAAGGGGACAACTTCTCTAATTTGTTGTGGCTTATATTCAGGGTCTCGAGCGAGCCCAAGCAGCCGAGAGTGTCTGGCAAATTGTCCAGCACGTTTCGATCACAGTGCGCATGCCTCAATTTCTGCAACCTGGAAATCGTATCGGGAAGTTTCTTAATCTTGTTTCCACTAAGACGTAAACGATGCAAGCTTTTCAAATCGCCCAGACGTTCAGACAAACGTGACAGGCCGCACTTAACGACACACAAACTCAGCAGGCTCGTTATCGAATAAATTGTCCCTGGTAACTCAATGCCGCCGAAATCACAATTGGTGATGGTTAAAGACTCCAAGCAGTGTTGCACTTGTGAGAAATCAAAGAGCGCAAGTCCCTCAGTGTTAACAATGGTAAGCGATCGCACTGGCAACATAGGCACGGTCTCGTTCACAAACTTGGCAACATCGGTCCCGTTCTGACCAATCAGAAGAATTCTAGCAAGCGGGCGTGGCGAAGCAGAAGTGTAAAAAAAGGTCAACTGTCGGGTAAATTCAGTAATTTCACTATTCACAACACGATCTGAATCCTCGCTATCGTTGACCCAGAACTCACAGACTTTCTTCCACGGTTCGGGTGGGGTGGGCATTTCGCATCCGCTTTCCAGGAGAAAGCGCACCGCCTGCAAGTTGTTCCCTTTTAGAGCAGCATCTAAAGCGGTATTGAACTCTTTGTCTTTAGCTGTCACGTCAATGGAATCGACAAGGGCTTCCAGCGAAGGGATGTGATTTCGTCTGGCAGCGCGATGAAGCAGAGTTGATCCCTCTTTGTCGAAATCTGGGCTGAACGCAGAGAGTTCCATGCGGTCCATGGCGCTCACAAGAATAGCCGCGTCAAATATCTGTCGCACCTCATTGTCACAAGTCGAAAACTCCAAGTACCTGACGGCGCCAACTTGCTGGGCATAACCGGTTCCTGTAACTGAATAAACCGGTTTCCTCGAAGGATCTTTTTCATCCCAGAGCTCACGCCATTCCGTGTGCGTTCCAACTAATATAAACGGAGTAATGGGGCGGAACTCTTGGATTTCCGGTATCCACTTGCTCAAGACATTGTCCCAGGACGTCGCGCGAACCACCGAAAAACAAACCAGGAAAATGTCCGTGTCGGCATAAACGTCGGGTCTGATGTTGTCGAAGGCTTCGTTGCATCGCGCGTCAAACACTTCCAGAAAGAAATACTTCCCGTTAACAGTAACCGTGCCAGACCACTCTTCTAAAGAGTCCTGGTTAGAGTCTATGCTTGACACGCTCCCCTTCTCAGCATCGCTGTGAATAACCCTGAAATTCGGATGAGTGTGAGTGCTTTCAACCCTCTCAGCGATTTTCTTTAAATCTTGGTCCTGAGTCACTTCCCCATTTCGGAGAGTCTCGTTTATTTCCTCGTGTAGCGGATCTGCGCAGGCGCTAGATGCGATTTCGTCTGTGGCTGGTTCAACCTCAGCGTTCATCAGTTCCACATACTTCATGAAGAGCTCCCGTTTATCGGCGTTTTCATCGCCCACTAAGACACACTTAACTGTCCTCATTTCTTTGGTCCTGACTTTTCACACATGGGCCTTTAAAAAAGAGAAAAAGGAATGAGTTGAGAACCATAATTAAACCAATTAATTGACAATCTGTACCTGTTTTACGATAGAACCTAAAACTGTCTAAAAATCTGTAGTTGTTTTTTTAAATTCATTCCTTCGTAGAATCGAACATTTCTTGCTGCTGAATTTCTATTAGTTCTAGTTCTAAATCAATTCGACATTTTAGAGGGACAAGGATTAATAATTTGGCATCCTGCACAGCTCCTCTTAAACAGCGTTCATGAGGACGTCCTACAGCTATGAGATGCTCTGTTGGGTGCCCTGTGGTTAATGTAACCTCAACCTTACAAGTTTAGCTACAAAGAGTAAGTCTACAGGTTGCTAGAGCAGCTTAGCTAGAATATTCTCAAAGGATTCTAACACTGTCGCGTTAAACATAAGTGGCTAGCTTAAAATTCAAGATCGTTGTTTGTGAACCCTTTAATCCATATACAGTCGAACCTCCATTAAGCAGCCACCTATTAACCTTTTAAGTGCCAAGAGTGACAAACATCAGTTTTCTCCTAATAATATCAATACATATTCAAGAGAATAGGTTATGAGAATTGATAAAATGATCACGAAAGGAAAAATGCGCTAATCGTTTTTCAAATTCTCTCTACTAATTCAGTAAGGAAATGTATAGAAATCAGTTTGGAGAATTTGTAGGCAGATATTGGGGCTTATAGTTTTAAGTAGTCAGTAATCAAGGTCCCAAAATAATTGTAGAAAAAAATGGGAAATTAAACCTCTGTTATTATTCATTCAAAATATTTCCCCAATTCTGATTGGCTAAAAGCACATGCATAATTCACCATAATCAGTTACTTATGACCAAATTTGGAAGAATTTTGTGTTTAACGAGGAAATGACATCAAAAATGCAGCCTTCTACAGGTTAATGCACCGTTAACCGAGAAGACCTGGGGACGAGATTGAGTTGTTTTCATTGTAAAAACTAAAATGGTGGACACTTCACTTGTTTCTAGAGTAAGAACTACAGCTGGAACTAGGCAAAATAATAGCTAAAAACATAGCAAAAACAGCAAGAAGACAACTCGGAGGATGACATCTGCTGTTTGGAGAATATTTATGGATCTGGACAAACTTAAACGTAAACTATCGAAGATAAACTTAACATCGATGCAGGTAAGCTTGTTTTAGCTATGTTTTTAAACTAGGAATTATTTTGAATGAATAATAAAACAATAATTGAATTTGGCTTTCGTATCATATGAAGAATTATGGAGATCGAGGAGGGTGTTATCCACCGAGGCCGTAGGCCCCTCATTCATGTATTGTTAATTAAGCAGCAACCTCTGTTAAGCGGCTGTGGCCACCTTTTGGCCATTCCAAGGAAAGTTGATCCCTTGTTGTCACTAAAAAATGTCACCTCTATTAAGCTGCCATTAAGCACTTGATGCTCATAGTTTGGTTTCATTTTAAGAATATGATAAAGGAAAATACAGTGCGAGATAGGTGATGACCATTGTGGACCAGTAATGCTTTTCCCGTCACACGTTTTATTTCAAAATAAAATGACATTTCTGCTAAAGATTACACTAATTTATAACCAACCTCTTTTGAGCAACCAACCTCCATTTCGCGGCCACTTTCCCCGTACCCCGAGACTGGCCACTTAAAAGAGGTTCAACTGTAGAAATTCTCTAGATTGATCTTCATATAGAGAATTTGTTTCAAAATTGAAGAATTTTCTATGACAGTAAGTGATCATAAAGTTAATTGTGTGGTTCCAAAAATTATCCATACCTCCCCCACGGAAGGGATTTTTCCTTAGACCCCCCCCACCCCATCTCTGGAAATTCCAGTCAAGGTTCACACATTTACTTAAATTTTTGGGCCTTTGAGAACCTCCCACCACCCAGGAATTTCCAATTCCTTCTGTTGGGGGACTATGGATATTTTCCGGAACTACACATTTCCATCAGCTCTTCATCTCTTGGTTGTGATAATAAAAGAAGAAAATTGATTTCGTCCACTCCTGGGACTTGAATGTTGAAAAAAAGGTTATTTCTTTCCAAAATGGTGCAAGTTGAATGTGGTCTCACCAATAAACACATGAATGAGTTTGAAATAGGACCATGAGTGTGAAATACATTTACATGTATAAATATTGCTATAGGGGTAAAAGTGATACAGTAATTATAAAATAAAAAAGGTTACAGAATTATAACATAAAACTTTAAATAAAAAATCATCCCTTTATATAGTACTCTTGACTCCCAATAACTCGAACCCTCGCTAACTCGAACCTCGTGCTAACTCGAACCAAAGTTGATTTCCCCGGATTTCCTTCTTATATTTACTGTAATTTTACCCTCAGTAACTCAAACCCTCGATAACTAGAACCTCCTGCCAACTTGAAGTAATTTTTATTTTCCCTTTATATAGTACTCTTGACTCCCAATAACTCGAACCCTCGCTAACTCGAACCTCGCACTGACTCGAACCAAAGTTGATTTCCCCTGGATTTCCTTCTTTCATTTACTGTAATTTTACCCTCAGTAACTCAAACCCTCGATAACTAGAACCTCCTGCCAACTTGAAGTAATTTTTGTTTCCCCTCAGCTCATTTCTATACAATTTACCCTGATAACTCAAACCATGTTATAAGCGTGTGACAAGTCGGGAAAAAAAAACCGGGTGTTGAAGTTCGAAACATTGAATTTATTTCAAAACAACTGAGTAAATCCTTTGTCTATCCTTTGTCTTTACTTTTTTGTCACCCCAGTTCAAATTCAGTGTCCATTTGTGTATACTTTGTTGCTTAATTGCCTTTCCTCCCCATCCATTTCCTTATTTGCTTACTTTCGGTTATTTGCTTCAAACTCCCGATAACTCGAACCTTTTTAGATTTCCCTTGAAGGTTTGAGTTATGGGAGTCGACTCTAATTCAAAAACTTATTAATAATTCATAAAGAAAAAGAAAAAAAAATTAAGATAGAATCCATCAGGAAACTGAGTAAAATAAGTTTTCATTGGACAAAAACCTTGTACCAGAATAAATCAAGCCATTTCACATTCTTTTGTACATTTTCAAGGGCTATTACTTATCTGTAATAACACCAAAGACAATTTTTTATCGGAGCCAGAGGAAATTGATGTCAAACTTCACAGGAATTGTACAAACAAAAGTAAAATTTCATACATAAGATTTCATTTTGTGAAATTTGAAACTTTTGAAATTTATTTTCTTGGGCTCCAACAAGAAATTTTCTTTGGTGTTATTACAAATAACTTGAAAAATGTAAAAAGAATGCAATAAACTTTAAACTAAATTACTCAATTACCTCATGGATTCCTTCTTAATGTTTATTAATGAGTGTCTTTATATCTGATAAAGACATGGCTAAACTTTACGTCCAATTTTTTACACCAAAATAACCCCAAATCTAAATATTAGTGTAAGAATGAGTTAATCCTGATATCAGAGATTTTGATGCCATTAAAAAAAACTTGCAGTCATGTGTTATCTGGTTTAAAAGCTTGTGGCTTCATCTCAAGTATTCAATTGTGATTATACAATCCGGCTTGTTTTTTAAACACTACTTTAATAGTAAAATATTAGCGGCTGCACCTCTCCATTTGGCTTTGTTTTAAAACCTTCCATGTGTTAATTGTGCAGCATAACAGGGACTAACACTTTGATGTAATAGATACACGAATTGCAGTGCCCATGGTGCATGCATGGCTGACTTTATATTGGCCAAGTCATCTAGAAGTCATCTTGCTCAAGTTAAAACACTACAATTCATGTTTCTATACTGTATGAAAGTAGCATATTTCTCCAGATTATAAAATAAACATTAGTTGTGGGCGAGCAAGCAAGTCAAGTAAGTCTGATTTCCATTGGATTTCACCCCACTTTTCAGTCAATTTTACTCAGTAACGGGTAAATTAAGCTTGGATGATTCAAATTCCCCACTAATTCAAATTAACTTTCCCTTCCCTTGATCAAAATCTCACTGAAATTTACCTCAAGAATTTGATACCCAACTCAGATGCCATCCCATTAGCTCTTCTAGTTGTATCTACAGCAATTTGATTTTAGTTGGTGCAACAGACAGATCACGTTTTATGGTAAGTTTTGTCAAAAGCTCAAGGGTAGCCCCAGGGTTGGCAAATGCCTAATCCATGGGCAGTGGAAAATTTGCTAAAAGCAAATGCCCCGTAGTAACCCAAGGGGGAGGGAGGGTGTAGAGGGTTGGGTGCAGCTGGAATTGACAGATGCATTATGCAAAATCATTGTGGGGACAATATGCTGCTTACAAAAGAGGCAGTTCATTTTACAATGCTATAGTTTACTGCCTCTTTGTTATAGGACACACAACTGCTCAATTTCCCTCCCAAAGAGGACTAGTATCAGGATTTTTGTTCCACTTGATTTACACTGTATGTGTGTGATAACAGTTAATAGGGAAAGGATTAAAACAATAGTCTATCTGATTCAATAAGACGTAAACAAGTAGGCCAGCTGTAATTCTAAAATCTACATCTGCACCTAAGCTTATAATCTCGAAGTGATTAAGTACATCGACCAGGTTATGCGCAGTGAGCTTTATAAAGTATGCTCTGGATGCACATAACAGCTGGATGCTGTATAAAAATAACATAAAACCTAAAACACTGATTTTGCGTTCAAAAAGAATTCAACAGTAAATCATTTGTAGCAGTTTATGGCGAGCACTTTATGATAAACGCTCAGTGGCGTTTAGAAGTCCAGAAGCGCTGCTCGCACATCTAACTGCACGACGCAGAAATATTTTCAGTCTTGAGGTCTCAAATATGGTAAGCAAACAGTAAATCGCTGGTTCTCGAAATGATGAATTCTTATGTGGTTCAGAATGTTAACAAGTTATAAAACAACTTGATTAGTTCTTAAATCTTAAAAAGAAAAAACAGAAACATTAGCCTTACCAAGTGATAGTTCACTGCGAATGGATAGGTGACATCACGCGAGCGATCGGGAAGCCATTTTGATAATCGAACGATTGAACGTCTACGATATCGAAGAAATTTCCGAGGAAGAACTAAAAGATTTTTTTAAGCATACACATGACCGTCTTCATGGACACTTTTAGGTTAGCGGCATTATCGACGAGGATTTTAAAACCGCACAGACCTCTTGCAGTACGTTTGCCTTTCTTTGCCTTCCAGCTAGTTTCCAGTCTTTTCGACGACATACCGGAAATCCGGACACACCTTGAGAAAATTCACCTGGACGCTGGAATAGTGGACCATTTGACGTGGATCGACAAGGAAGTAATTGCTTTTTATTTCAAGTAAACTTGAAAAGCTATCATACAAGATACCAAACAAAGCAGAGGAACCAATTGGTTGGCATAATATTGGTTGTTACTTGCTCCATTTTCGTTTTGCTTGGTAAATGAAATCTACTTAAAGGGATATGTATAGCTGCTAAATTTGAGCCTGACCGCAGGTCTTATTACATCAACATGTTTCGAAATCACTGATGATCTTCGCAATCCTACAGGCTCCAAGCAAGGTGATTTTTTCTCACGTTATTTTTCTGGTGTTTAGCTCTAGATCACAGCATTATTTTTCAAAGGCGAATCATTTCTGTTCTAAATTACCTAAATCGCATTATTATTTCTGTTTCGCATGCAAAATAAGCGCAAAAGCGCCCGGGGGGGGGTACTTCCTTATAAGTGGCTAATGGGGATGTGCCGCTGGATGCATGCGGTCGCATTTTCAATACAATTACTAGAATGGGATCTCACATTTTCTGATTTTTGGTGTAGGACAGTTCTACATATTTACGGTTAGCAAACGCACCACAATGTTTGCAGTATAGGTGAGAGGTAGAGTGTTCCTCATTCAATATAAGGCAGATAAATAAAAAGAAAGTGACTAAGTTGGGATCACGATAATTACATATTTGCTCAAAAGTGACTAAGATGGGGTCTATAATTGGCCACAGAAGAGACTATAATGAGGTAGGGGCTCTGAGAGGCCAGCGGCACATACCCAACAAAAATTAACCCAAGTACCCCCGATGGGTAAAAGCCTTTCCGGTTCCCCTTTTTCACAAACCGGCTTCGGCATTAATAAAATATAAGTATTATAAATATTCTGTATTTGGGCGACTTTATTGTGCGCTTCCATAATGGATGCAATAATTTATTTATTTCAGACCAAATCAAAGCCTCAAAATAACTAATGAGAACGCTCCCGCCTAAGACTGTGTGTTTGTGTTTTTTTTTTTTAAATAAGGATTAAATACTGTAAGCTTCGCTTCGCAGCAGCTCTACTAATCTGGCTCTTGTAAGAAGTAAAAGAAGTCCGCCTTCCCCACAATCTGAACGCCTGGTAAAGGCTAGGTCAACCTTAAGTAGCTAAAGCACTCTTAATGCAAAATGATTTGGGATTTAAAGCGCTCATCGTTTTATTATTATCATTTATTTATTTATATTTTCATTCTCCTTGAAAAAGAAGCTTCTTAGAAGGGCTTGTATTTCTGAATGGTTTCGTTTCAAAGGGGCTCAACTGAGGGTGGGCGGGAGGGGCGGGTGGGGAGGGTGCCGAGCAAGAGAGCTTCCCCGCGGGCAAAACGGAGACCAAATTGACCATCATCAACTTAAATAATTGATGAAACAAATCTTTTTGTTCAACACTTAAAAAGACTTGCGCGTTATTGGCAGATTTCGTATTTACTTTCCACTACAACAGTCGTCAATAGAATCAAAAATAGCACATACAGAAAGCTGAAATTTGCAAACACTTTTAATACTTTCTCTCAAAGCGTATACACAGTTATCAACAAACAATTTTTTTCTAAGTTTCTCTATCAAAACTCCTCTTTGACTGATAGAACTTGCGAAAAACCACCTTCAACATGGCGAGGCTTGGTATTTTAAAGCTGTAGGGTGGAGACGTGAAACAAATCCGGCCAATCAAAATGAAGGCAGATTATGCAATGAACCAGTAAGAGCTTGAACCGCGAAAAGGGCAGGAAATGCTTCTGAGCAAGTCACGTGTTTTACATTTGATTGGTTTACAAGATAGCAGGAAATGATTCGCCAAAAACCGATCTATAAAGGAATAGACACTCGAAAAAAAATCTGTTTTGTTCTCAGTTATAGGTCATGTAGCGTGGAGTGGCACTGAATTTCGCGTAAGCTTTGATCACTTTGTTCACTGCTTCTAAGAAGTCTTTCTCTGTCGCAACCTGTCAAAAGCAAAAACCAAAATAAGTCTTCAAATCCTTAATAAGTTACATTCTTTTTCCAAAACGATGACTGTGTTTTCTGGTCCTCAATTTTTTTTCCTGTCACACTTTAGATTGGCGAGTTTTTCCTCGAAAAAATACTGAATCCTAAACTGTTAAGTTCAAATAAAAGTCACTGAGCAGTACTAATGAAGATTAAAAGAACGTAAATTGACTTTCTTAATGTCGTTTTCGGGAACAAGGAAACAAGATCTTCCTTGGTACTTACTTTTCTTCGTGACCGAATGGCGAACATGCCTGCCTCTGTACAAACACTGCGAATTTCAGCTCCTGAAACACCACAGAGGATAAGGGCAAATAAGTCACAAATGTACTAAGCCTATAAAATTCATTCCTAAAACCATTTGTCTCCGGCTTTGGCTGTTAAAATATGACATGTCAGTCTACTAACTTTTGAGTCTGTGGATGAAATCGTGTAGTGTTTCCATTCAAATGAAACCTCTTCAACAGTACCTTCACATGGTACTATTTATTTACTATGTAGTTCTAACTTTTGAGTCTGTGGATGAAATCCTATGATGTTACCATTCAAATGAAACCTCTTCAGCAGTACTTTCACATGGTACTATCTATTTAGTATGTAGTTCTAACTTTTGAGTCTGTGAATGAAATCCTACGGTGTTACCATTCAAATGAAACCTCTTTCGTCCGCAGTAATTTCAAATACTATGCTGTTTTTACTCACCCGTTGTGTTGGGGCATAGACGGGCCAATAACTCATATCTAATATCCCGCTCCACACTCATGGAACGCGCGTGGATTTTAAATATGTGAGATCTACCCTGTGTGGAGACAAAAGAAATATCGTTTTACCCTGTCAGCAATTTTAAACAAAGTTACGTTTAATTTCGCATTAGCTTTTTAACGGCTTGCTTTGCGATTGGTCAAGAATTTCGTTGCGTATCACTCGTAGGCTTCGTAGGCTGCTCTACGCAGTACCCGCGTTTGACGAAAAGGACTGGTAAATTTCGTCCCAGTTCCTTTTAACGAAAAAACGACCGAAAAAGTCTGAAACTGGTACCAAGGATCAATTTCCGTTTGGAACATTCCGTCCGGACAAAAACAGGAGTGCATTTTCAGATTTTCCGTTTCACCCGCAAAGTTTCCGCTGAAACTACCAAAATGTCGTCTTCCATTACCTTTCCAACAGTATTTTTCTGAACCTTTTTGAGGGGATCCTGACAGCTTTGCATCACCACACTAGAACGTTAAAAGCTTAAGACACTTTCAAAAAAGCAAATGAAGTACCTCTAAATCAGGTAGACTAAATTCAATTTTTCTGTCCAGTCTTCCTGGTCTGGTCAGTGCAGGATCAAGAGTATCTGGTCTGAAATAAAAGTGCATCGTAACACAGTTGTATCGTTGCTAAGGGTTGACATTATAACACTATTACCAACAGCTCTCTAAGTGAACAAAACTGCATTACAATCCCTACCTCTATAATAGGGACACTTTTATAGTGAGGATTCTTGGGCCTTCGCTGTGGTGTCTATAAGGGACAGGCCTTAAGATCCGACAACGGCGACGAGAACGAGACTTGTAGTAACGTCATTATGAAACTCTTTTTTTCAAGAAGGGTTTCACTGTACATATCGTCCCAAGTGAGGGAATCCAAGACAGTCTTGGATTCTGGATTCCAAGCTGTGAATTCTGGATTCCAATCGTTAGTGGGATTTCGGATTCCTTGAACTGAATTCCGGATTCCAAAGCCCAGGATTCCCCATTCCACAAGCGAAAATTTCCCGGCTTCCGGAACCCGGATTACCTTACATGGGGCGATAAATAAATATTCGGGAGCCGTTTAAGGTCGTACCGGAGGCTAATTTGGGCATTTGTTTGTAAATTTCAGTCGAGTGAAAATATTAGAAGTATTTAATAAAAAAGTGACATTTTGGAATGAAAGTCATGACGTGACAAATCAGTGACTTTTTTGAGCGACAAACGTCAACCGGAAGTGAGCCTTGCTCTCTTTTAATATGCCGTAAGGCTACGAAATTTGTATTACTAAGCGTCATTACCCAAGAGGTTTTTCAAAATCACAGCTGAAGAGTTCAAAAAGTTCAGTGCCGGTTGACACGCCTCACTCAAAAACGTGGTTGCCTAAACTCCCTATACTTACCGATTTGTTGCCATAAGAACCTTGATGTTTCCTCGTGGGTCAAACCCATCAAGTTGATTAATAAGTTCCAACATTGTTCTTTGAACCTCGTTATCACCACCAGCGCCATCATCAAACCGAGTGCCTGGCAGATAGTAAAAAAAAGAAACCATAAAATCTTGGACAAAGGCACCGAACCATTAATACCTGTAATATCGCAAAGGCAGCTTGTTTTCCATTAAGTCGGTAGAATGCCTTTGAAAGTGCTTAAATTTTGCGCAAATTCAAAATAGTTAGACTGGTGTGGTTCATGTGGAGAGGCAAATCTAGTGAAACTGATACAATAATCCCCAGCCTTGTTAGTAACAGATTTTAAGAGCTCTTCAGCAGAAATTCTGTCCTTCTTTATGCACAAAAATTGATGACATACCTCCAATAGCATCAATTTCATCAAAAAAAATAATGCAGGCTTTCTTTGTTCTGGCCATTTCAAATAATTCACGCACCATTCTTGCACCCTGAGGAATGACAAAAGGGGAAGAAAATGTTGTCATTTTCAGTCTGTGCTATAGTGTTGATGAGTGTTTTTCCTTAATGCAGCGGCAAGGTTTTTATGATCAAGGGAAGCCATAGTAGTTGGACCTCAGTCCCTGGAAGATTTAAACATGCCAGACAGGTTTGCATGAAAGACCAATCGACTTGCAATGCCTGGCCGTTCAAGTTGGGGGTTGGGCAAGGTGTTATGTCCAATCCCCATAAAAAGAAATATCACCAACGAAACTAAGTAACACTTTTTAAGATAACGGTAGCAGTTGGGAAGATGTGCAGAGTCCTTATTTGAACAGATCGCAATGAGGCGAGGTGAGGCACATGTAGAGGTAGTAATTATTGTGTTAATTCATCCATCTAAAGTAAGCAGGAATTGCTTGTCAAGTCAAGAAACAGGGCCCCTTTAGTGAAGCTTGAGTTCAATTTTAACAAAAGTATTTAGCAACTGTGAGTTAAAAGTGACTCTTCAATGATTTAAAATCTTTGCACAATGCAGAAAGCGTACCAATTCAAATCACTATCACTAACCTCTCCAACATATTTTTGCACCAGCTCAGAACCAATCACTCTGATAAAACAAGCATCTGTCCTGTTTGCCACAGCTCTTGCGCAGAGAGTCTTGCCTGTACCAGGTGGTCCATATAACAGAACTCCCTTGGGAGGTTCTATACCTAAATTCACAAACCGTTCAGGCTGCAGAGAGAAATAGACAAACCCAGGTAAATACCTGTACAGTGCCATGGGAAAATGTTGATTAATCTTTATTCTCTAAGTTGTCGGGCCCCACCAGAATTCACCGTACAATCATGAGTCAATCAGAGACATTTAACCGGTGGTCCCATATTACAAAAAAAAAAAAAATACAAACTGATGCTCTTTACGTGAAGTAGTGGAGTTTCTACAACTTCTCGTAGTTTGTTTATCTGTTCCTTGCAGCCTCCTACATCAGAGTATGTCACATCTGGCTTCTCCTCCACCTACAGAAAAAATTTGCAAAACAATTTACACCATACATTTTTTGGTACTTTAAGTGAAAGATTTTAGTCTTGAAAAACCTCTTGAGCCACTTACATGTACCTTAAATTTTACTGTTAAACAACATGAAAAAAAAAAACAGGAACACCTTGATTATTTCAGAATTGTTCACAGTCTTATGATTAACAGCATAACATATTGGAGATCAGGATACATAAATGTTACACTGGTGCTGTTTGCAGATAAGTTATCCTGGATACTCAGATCAGAGTTTCCTCCCAACATAATAACATGAATTCCTAAAATATTTCTGGTGCCCATAGTTTTTTGTTCAAAACTATGTATTGTGAACAGGCTTGAACAATACACAGTAGTTTTTCTTTACCTGGCAAGGAAGCTGCCTTTAAAATAAAATCCCTTGACCATTCCCTGGTCTTAATTCCCTCACTGTAGTAACCATAAGCTACCGGTACATGTAGATATATGTACTGCAAACATGTTGTACTCAGTAGATTACCTGCATCATTGTAACAGTTGGATCAATCTTTGGTGGGAGGGGAATGTGAATTTGATACTTGTTTCTATCAACCCTGAAAAATAGGGAAAAAAACATAAGGCATGGGGCAAGACGCATTGAGGATGTTTAAAACCAGCAACCTTTCATTGCCTGAAAGATTGCTTTAGTCACATGCAATGCCAACCATAAGCGGTTACCACGGCAGGCTTATGAGTGGCAATAACATGCACCAAGGTACCACCAGAGTAATATGCTTGTACATGTATACCCAAGGTACCTGAGGGGGGTGGGGGAGGGAAACAAAATGAAGTGCAAGGGTCCTGGGGTAAATTTCTTGATAGTCCTGATAAATGACAGTTCGAGAAAGTTGTTGTTAGTTACATTCAAGATCGAGAGTCTCAATAGTGTTGCAGATTGAAATAAAATGATACAGCTACACTGTATCAGTTTTGTTAGCTAGGACTTGCACTTTTTTGTTCAGCTTTTGATTTGAATATTATTTTAATTTTGGCCCTGAAAAGTTACTGGGACTTTCAAGAAATGGGACCCAAGCCAGCCAAACTAGTTAACTACCCTACTTCTTTGCAAACAGGACACCACACGACACTTTCTCAAGCTTAATTTTGCCTTAACTGCAAAACTGCCATGTATTTTCTAATTAAACAGGATTTACAAATATTGTTTATTGAATGTGATGTGGATCATACCCGACTCGCATTCCTTCTTCAATATCTGTGGGAGCCACTTGATCACCAAGATCAACCACAAACTTGGCAAACTGTTTGACATTTATCACATACTTAGCATCATCAGTGTCTGCATTTATTATCTTTGTACACCTTGCAACCTGACAGAGATAAGACAACACATAAAATAAGTGCTCAGTTATAATTAATTTGCAAGGTTCCATACAAATGAGACAGTTACTGAGTGGTAATTATTCCAAATAATAAGCACAAAAGGGTTCCAACAAGCTGTGGACAAAGTCTATAAACATCACCATGCATCAACAGGTAGTAGTGAATTAAGGAAAACAGGGTGCAAAGAAAGTCAGTTTTACAGCCTGGCATTCGTGCAAGCTGTAGCTAGCTTGTACTAGCCCACAAGTCATTTCAACTAGCCCAAAAACCCTTTCTAATTAGCAAAATTGATTACAATTCTTCTGAAATTTGAATTTCGTCAAAAAACAGCACTTGCCCATCAGGCAAGTTAAGAACAAAAATCACTAGCCTGATAGCAAAATCCACTAGCCCCGGGCTATTGGACACGACTTTCTTTGAATGCTGGAAAAATATGGTAACACTCAAAACGACTGTAAGTTGACTGTCTCGGCTCGATCTTCCTTATTTTGATTAAATAAGGTATTTATTTTCAGCAGGTGTAATTTATTATATTAAATACCTGTAAAGGTTGCTCTCCCTGAAGTGTTTGTTTATCAGCTGCTAAATCCCATAAAGCTGGAGGAGCTAAGCCGGTGTCTGATTCTTTTATACCTGAAAACAAACAAAATTAACATTGACTACATGTACAGGCTACATACATTGTAAATAAAGGACAGGCCCCAGTTGTTCAAAAGCTGGATAGCGCTATCCATCGGATAAATCTCTATCCAGTGGATAAGTATTAGGGAAACAAATTGCGCTATCCATTGGATAAAGATTTATCCGGCGGATAGCGCTATCCAGCTTTTGAACAACTGGGGCCTGATCTAATTCAGAATAAATACCAACAAAAGGAGCTGACTAAAGGTGATGAGTTTCTTTACAACAGCAACAACGACAACAACAACAACAGTTTATTCAATTGTCAAATGAGTTAGGTCTTAGTTTTTTTTAAGATCTTTAAAGGCTTCATAGTACTTTGTACATGTATAAATTAATGTTGATCTCAAGCTCCCTTTATGTTTCAGAGTAAAAAAAGAAAAAGTGAAAGACCATGGGGAGTAAATATGGTCTAGGATTGGCCCATTAACATCTGAACCATCAATGACTACCTCTAGTACAACTAGTTTTTACAGACATTTAACTTGCGCCGGGCAGAGAGACCTTTCAAACCATGCCAGATTAAGCACAATTCAGTCAAACAGGCCAAAGCTTGTTGAATAGATATCTTTATCTTATGGACCTGTGCGGAATTAATTTTTGTTGGAAAACCATATGAAAAAATGTCTGTATGAGGAATGACGCATCAAGAGATAGGGCTGGAAAAATGCATATGGCCTTGCTGTAAAGCATACTGATTGATGCAGGTTCGCTCCATCAGAAAAATTTTAAAAAAAACAACAGTCATACAATAAAATGCTTATTGACTGAGTTAGGTTGGGCTGGATTGGAAAATATTTGGTTCTCTGTTAGGAAGTCTGAACTAGGGCAAAATATTTTCCTGTCCATACCTCCCACTCAGTCAGTAAGTGAATAGTATTTCTTAACAGTAGCAGTTTCTTTAAATATCACAAAAGATATTTCTACCTGTTAGTTCATTCACTTTCTTCAGTGCTCCTTGAATATCATCTTCCACTTTTTTTATTGATCTGCTGTATAAACCAGCACCCTGTTTGAAAACATAGCCAGGAAAGACAGAAATATTTTGTAACCATAGTCCTATCATATACAGTACTTTGCAACAGCTATTGCACCTCGAGTCAGTATTAAACAGTTTTAAAAAACCCTCTTAATCAGTAGACAGAAAAGGGGCTTAGTCAGTTCATAAAATTACCATTAATACTCATACTGTTATTTACAATATCCACCGCCTGGTTAGCTCAGTTGATAGAGTGCTAGTCTGCCGTGGGGGAGGTTGTGGGTTCAAACTCTATCCGAACAACCGACCAGGGTCTTTGAAAAAACTCATAAGATCTTGCTGGCTGTGATTTAAGATCTTGTCTCAGTTCAAAATATTAATGATCTAGTCATTGGACGGTGACCTGAGGCCATTGGCCTTGTCTCCTTCATCCTTCTATCATTAGTCAGATCAAAAGGGACGTAAAACAACCCAATGGCAACTACCAATCAAAAAGAGGAGGGGAAGTTTCCCGGGTGGTGTGGTCTACCTTTCACACACATCACTCATATCATGGGCTAGGTGGGTTACAGTAAGCTCATAAGTGGGCAGATAGCGGCTAGCAGTGGCGCCCTTGTATGCTGACATTCAAGCATGCTGTTAACATGTTGATATTTGAAATGTAAAGAGGGTATGTTCTTTGTCCTCTCACCCACAACATTTCATTCATTCTTTCACAATTTTTCACTCATTTAACTCACTCATAATGACATAGATCATCTTAAGGCAACAACGTTTGCAGCAGTTTCAAAATTTGTCCCCCATTTAACCCACTCATGATGATGTAGATCATCTTGAGACAACAACATTTCCAGCAAGCAATATACAGCTATTTCGAGAAAGGTTGTCAGAGAAAGTGCACGCGACAATCCCAAAAAGTATTGTGATAGACACAAACACACGAAAAAATACAACATGAAGTGAGAGGTTGCTGAAACCATTATGTTTTCTAAAAGCCATTTTACCAAAAAAATAATGTTCCAACTTTGGATTATTTTGATTTCTATTGATTAAATACACCTGGTATAACAGTTTAGGCAGCGATTTTAAGTTTTCAACAGTATGCAACATCCTTCTATGAATTAACTTCAGAAACTGTGCTAAAGTGAGATATACATGTAATCTTCAGTAATAGTCAGAAGTGACAAACCATAATATTATTGACAGGCATATAATAATAAGCTTATGTCAGTGTACATGATGTGGTTTAGTTTTATTCTTAGTTTAAATTTTACTTTCCTTTGTTTCAAATTGATTATCATACATTACTGTACCTCGGAACAAAAAAAAATAAAATTCAAGCCAAGGATATTGAAACTGAACCTAAACAAATTTCCTGAATACAGCCTGTGATAAAACATAACATATCAAGCCATGCAAAAATATAAAATCCTGTTACACTTTGCATAAAAGCGATACATTTTGATGTACTTACGTATGTCTTTAGAATTTCGATATCTCCTTCATCCAGAGCTAGAAGAGGTAAAAATGACAATAAAATTTTTAATGAAAGATCTGAATCCTGGTTTCCATGTGCAATCGTAGTGAGAAAGATGTCAGTCGTGTTACTAATAAGTCCCGTCGTGATTTGGTATGATTCAAAGTATCACTCGCACCTTGGATTGGCTTATCGTCTTTTTTCTCGTCGTCTTTAATTTTCCTTTGATCTTTTCCTAAATAATCCGGCATTTTGTTTGAAACTTGGAAACTCTCTCACGGCAATGGCGAACAAGGATAGAACTGCGCATGACCAATTTGTGCTTTGTCACGCTGAGGTTGAAAAGGTTCATGGGAGCGATAGTGCCAGTTTCTCAGCAAATAAAGAAAATATCATTTCTGCCGTATTTCAGCGAGCGACGGGATTCCGTCTTAAGCCCACAACGCAAAGAAATACAGATAAGTAATCACTTTAAAAAAAATCGGATAAGACATTTATGCGCTGTGCAATACGGGGTGGCTCTCGACCAAGCCTTTTCTCCAGATCCAACTGACTGCCCTTGGGTCTCCGAGGATGGGGAGGCCTGGGTGGGGAGGTTGGGGTACTCAACAAAGTTTTATATGGGGAGGCTCGGTTAAGACTTTGCATCCCTTTTAACTGCTGTAAATGCAGCATGTTTCACATATGAATAACTGACAGGAACATAAAATTTTCTCGACTTGTTCAAGGTCATAAAACACGTCTATAAGACCTTTTGGGTCTTTTTACAGACCGAAATGATATACCGTAAAATTACGAAGATAAGCCCCTCCAAATATAAGCCCCCCAAAATCGTAACACAAATAACCCTCCGTTAAATCGTCCCTCCGAATATAACCCCGTGGGGGCTTGTAATTGGAATTTTCCCTCGAGCACAAAGTAAAACAAAGCAAAAAATGGTAAATTTCCCTCCCACTACAAGCTAGATAAATCGATTTTGAAACGCAAATTTCTCTCCGAAGATAAGCCCCTCCAAAAATAAGCCCCTCAAAAAGGGCCTTTGAAAAATATAAGCCCCTGGGCTTATTTTCGGAATTTTACGATATTCCTTACCCTTTCACATTCTTCAATTCGTGAAATCCCTACCCTTTCACCACCTGAAGTCTGAATTTCAAAAAAGGTACCTCTTTTGGGCTGAGCCTCCCCTTATAGGCCAAAAAGAAAGTATTCCTCGGGATAAGAGGTCGGATCGAAATTTGGTTCCCTCGCTGTTGCTAGCAAGAAGGAATGTTCATAATGCAAAATGTACCCGCATAGGAATTAACATATTTCGAGCGCAGTGTGAACAAACTGAGCGCAATATGATTGGTACAATTCTTAGTTGAAAAGATCCGTTTAGGGCGGCGAACTGAACTATGATCATGCGTGTTACGTCTCCTGCAACCACGTCCCCAGGTTCTTCTCGTTTTCCAATATGGGGGAGGCAGGAGAGAACTCGTTCGCGAACCTGTTTTCTTCCTCTATTTTCAAATACTGCACGAAACTCGTCAGAACACCGGAATAGCGGCACGCGCTAATGCTCTTAAATGTTTGATTTTGATAATGGTAAATGCTTTTTTTTCGTTTTGGTCTTTGGACCGATTGAGGAAGTACGAAACCGGAACACCGGAAAAACCCAGCTCATTCATTGAATGTATTGTTTTTTGATAACAACGCCTTTTCCGTTTTTGTTTTTGGACCGCCCTGATTGTAATCAGAAAGTACAAAGTTCAAGACCAAAGCCCGAAAAAGTATACCACCGGTAAATTAAACACATTATTTTTTATCTTATTTCCGCTGGTAATATTTCTTGCAACTTTTCCTGAGTTTTGCTGCATCTTTGTGAGAGACGTTGAATCAACAAGACAAACATTGCATAGGATAATTAAGCGATATCTCCTGACACAAAATTGTCTGGCAACCATTTACCTTGCAAAGCTATTAGAACTTCAGTAAAGTAACATCAGTAATATACCTCACAGGGCCTGTCACAGGATGTGTCGAAGTCAAATCCGCATTCTAGAATCCACCAAAAAACAGATTTCAAGCGTTTCGTTACTAAAATAAAAAAAAGTGGATTTGAATTTAAATAATTCACACTCCGAAGGGACTCATCAGATCGAACTCTAAACCCAGCAGATTTTGAGGATTCATGATAATTCCTGAGCGAGCGTTTCAAGGTGAATGACCCCTGAAAACTGAGTACACCTGCAACTTCTTCCGGTGTTTTGGTGTCTTCATCCGCGGACAAAAATAATCTGTTCCATGTTCCGGTCTTCCGGTTTTTAGGGCCTTCAAATGATATGTTAATTACTATGAGCTCAGTAATTTTGTTTTAGTTTATGAATGTCACATTTACTGAAAACTTTACATCATCAATAGAGTCAGATCCTCCCTTGGTACTGACAGACAAAGACGAACAATGAAGATAATGTGAAAGATCCCGAAAGTACGAGGTACTCGTCCTAGTTAAATGATCTCATGGCATGGCGGCCTTGTACATATATTGGTCAAAGTAGTGCAAAGTTCCTAAGGATAATTTTTCATGTGCTTTATCATAAACTAGCTACGCTATATGGCAGGACGATCTCGTCTAGTGTGCACAGTGGAACCTCGATATAACGAACCTGTAGCTCTATTGATTACGAAGTCCTATGTATAACGAACGATTTTCTTTAGCCCACTACGAGCAATCACGTAGCAATCGTTATAGCGAAGATATTTTTCCACTCCGTTGCTCCTTCGTTATACGGAGGTTTCACTGGATTGATTTGGCCTCTAGGTTAACATCGATTAGCAGCGCGAAGTGTGAAATTACTTTGTACCCGGTTGAAATTCTGCCCTAAATTGAGAATGCCCTTTCTAAACAATTTAATTGTTGAAATACACAAAACTGTTGAAACTTTATCCTTCATGATCAGTTAATGGTTGTAATTTAAAATTGACTTTTATTTACAATTTGCACAAGTTAACTTTCATTCGCCTTTAGAGAGCGAATATATATATAGTTAAAGATATCTTTTAATAGCTGGTTTTAATAAGTATCTACCGTAACTGAACTAAAGTACTTAACCTTTACTTAAAACATCTTAAGTATTTGTGATGGCAAATTTAGAACTTAAATTTTCCTTAATAATTACTTCACTTAAAGGAATGAAAGTTAGATTGACCTTCATTCTGAAAGCGAATAAGAATAACCCTGAACAGAATAATCCTGAACATCCGTTCGAGTTCGAATGTTCCAGTTCGAGTTCTAGTTCGAGTTTCCGGGATGGGTTGAAAATATTCTGAACATCTACTGGTACTCCGGGAGAGGGAACAGAGTGTGGGATTACTGCATTTTAGACAGAATGATAATGTAATTTTTCTCGCTTTTAACAATAACAAAAGCGAACGTAGTCGGTGAGAAAAGGAACAGAGAAGAAACTCTTTGACATATTTCGAAATATTTCCAACCACAAGAAAAGAGCGTCTCAATGCTGTAAAAATTCTTCACTGAGGCAGATGTCCGGTGTTCTTTTAGTTTTCCAAAACACAAAACAATACATCTCTCTACGACAGTTTAGTTCACTCTGTAAAATTTCCCCTAGATTTCCTTCTTTAAAAAAGCAACATCCCTCATCAACGAATGTTAATTAGTGCATGGTATGATATAAAAATCCGGAGACGTCAGCCACATCGCTGAATTCACTCTGTTAGACGAACTATAGCTGCACGTTATTTGTTCCATTGATTAAACTTTCCGGAATAAAATCCAGAAAGAATTTCTCTTCTAGACTGCTAAGGTCAATCGAAAGCACCTTTAGTAGCAAAGATTATTTCAAGAATGAAATACACTGCATGTATTTTTGCAAAACTCCTGGCTATATAGCGCGCTATATAATATTCCACTCAATTGGTTTCTAGGAAAATAGCATGTATAAAACTAAGCAATGTTTTGCCCGTTTACTTGATTGAGTTGTTTAGAAATAAATTAAGTCTTATCCTTTCAAGTGAGAACTACGATAGTCAGTGTTTTTCAAAATAAAACGGGTCATTTCCCAATTCATAAAGATAGCGGTAAAAACCGAGTAATACTTTAATATGCTCGGATAAACTTTGTCTAAATAAGTTCATCTGGGCAAAATAAATAAAAAATTTCGCTGCGCATGTTATAAATTCATCTACTTCTGAGGAAAGGAAAATATATTGCTCAATCTTTCATAGCTCGGAAAATATATCTACATGTGAATATGCTGAACAGACTCAGTCAGTGAGAATTCTGTGATAAGAGTAACTAATGTGCATTTTGGTATAGTAATTGCACGCACGTTTCGTAAGTTATAGTTCACTTGGAATTTTCCTGAAAATTTGGCTGAAAATCTCGTCTGCAATTTGGCCAAGAATTTGGCGAGCAATGGGACCACCACAAAACGGACAGGTAGATCTGAAAAGTAAAAAAGTAGGAGTAGTCAGTTTGACAAGGTGACAGTAAAATCAGTATAACTGCTCCAAAACTGAAGTGCTATATATCTTCTTTCGCTGTAGATTAATAGAGGAAATAGGTGTTTTAGTCTCAGATCCTAAGTAAATAATACTTTATTATAAAATTGCTGTTTATGTATTCGGCTAAATGTAACAAAGAACTAAATTCTATTTAAAAAATGCACAAAACAAACAGCTTTATAAAATATTTTTATTTAGAAAAGATTAGTTGGCGGAAGGAGTTTAAAGGGAGGCTCCAATAGGTATGTGGAACTGCGTTAGCTCCAAAGGAATTGACTGACAAACAGCCACTGGAAGTTATCCTGTCTTCGGGATCTAGGGACCTCTATATGAAGCTTAATTCTTTTCTATTATTGAGCCTTTTTACTCCTATACTCAGTTATTACACCCTATTGACTATCTAGTCAATAGTCACAGCGGTATCTACAGGAAGATGAATACAATGAATCGTAGATAAAAGCAAAAACTAATCGCCTGTCTGGCCTAGAATAAGAATTTTAGAATCTAGAAGACCGGGTCCAGGGGATTGTTAACCTGAGATCAGACCCTATTTTAGCGGTTCTCATACATTCTCTCTAACGGCCAGCACTAAAATCGTTTCGCCTTGCCCTCCGGAATGTTGTTTACAAAGCGAAACGAAAATTGAGCCGGATCTCAGGTTAGGGGATTGTCAACTGAACGGGCGTGGAAAAAAGTCAGGAAAAATGTTTGAACATTTATGATTAAGAACACTTATGTCTCACGTCGAATTTGTACGGTATTCCAAAGAGAAGTGGTTTGCTTGTTGTTCCCATACTTGTACTCCTCTTTCCATATTTATATTCTGAGGATACAGAGAAAAATGTTAACTTATACGTACAGATTTGCTCCCAATATGTTGTACTGAATCTGAGCAAAATTAATTTGTCTGGCATATTTACGATCGAGAACATTTTTCTGCCGTTCAGAAATTTAATAGTTGCCTGTGTGCGTGTGAGTTTTTTTTTCAATTCAGACCATGTGATGTTCTTAAAGGAATCACAGTTGTCTTTTCAAAGTTATGAACACTTACGTGCGTGGATATAACTAATTAAAAGAAACAGTCTCTGGGGGTAGAGCAAGTGGTCTGAAATAAGAAAGAAAAACATACAAAATAAGGTCTATTCCTGAACAGCAAAAGAACTACAAGAATTACATACCGTTCTGAATGTATACTGTCAACTGATTTATGTTAATTTGGATCTAATTGACCCCCAAGCAGGGGCTTTTAAACAGGGAGAGTAGCTCAAAATGAAATGAAAATCGTCTAAATCTTGGCTAAGAGTTAAGGAAAGCTCCATCAAGTTAAGTAGTTTTTTTTTTCATATTTTGTATAAAGGAACAGTATAACAGTAGTACTACGTTGTCCAGTGTTGTTTCTCTCACAATGCCTCGGATTTAATTGCCCAATTCCACCCACCTCTGTTTGGTTAGTATTTTGGTTGAAATTCCATGAAGACTCCTGATCTAGAACAGGCTCTCCTTGCGCCGAAATGCAGAAGTTTCTTGTCATAACAGAAGCATTTCTTCTCACTGCTGTATTCATGATCGGAGAGTCAACATCAACTGGCAATTGAACGTCTCTGTATATCTCAATGTACAGCTGGCTTACTGAAAATTACAAAAGAGATCCAAACGAAGACTTAGCAAGCTTTCCCTTGCTTGTGCTTTTCAAACTTGTAAATGAAATTTGCGAAGAAAATATGCCATCGATTCCGCTAAGAGATTACAATGAAAAACGTGTTAATCAAGAAGTCATAAGTTTTAATTTGAGAATTGTGGAATCATCGATGAGATCTAGAATCTTTAACATTTCCACAGTAAGTCATTTGTACATGTGTAGACAAGACAAGACTTAACTATGTAGTGATGCAACAAAAGTTGTGAGGTCGTTACTTCACTGAATTGTGATTCTGTCAGTAGCTATGGCCACACCAGATTTTGAGTGTCTCAGGACATTTAAACTTTCTTTGTTGTTGTTGTTTTTTTCTTTGTTATATATCAAACTAATGATGACCATATCTATCGACAACTCGCCAGAAATATCGTAGGCAAACGAGTTGCCTGATTGATCCACAGGTCTCAACTTTGTTAAACCTTATTATATATACTGCTCTCAAAGAGTTTTATACTTGGTAGAGCTCAACAACCCGTTTTATACGCGAATAAAATGAGCGCCTAAAGTCAGACAAATCAAAGAGATCTACCAAGAAGTACCTTCTGCAAACCAAATTTCAAGCCATTTGAGTAAGAATGGCATAAACTGAGTTCCGTTCTATGTTCTAACAGTTCAGGAGTGATACCCGCTGATAACTCTGTTATTCGGCTTTACTTTTCCTCTTTGCGCGCATCGAAGAAGAGAAACATGAATTTTTGTAGTAAGCAGGAAGGATATCAAATCTCCTGTAGCTTTTAGTGAAGCAAGAGACTCTATGATACAATGCTGAGCAGGCCTCATATATGTATGTAACGCATGGGAACAGCATCCGCGCTGTTAGTTCTCCAATTAGAAGCGTGCTTCGAACCTTCAAATATCGTTGATAAAATAGAGCGAGATATAGTTAGATCATTTGAATTGTTAACAAAACGTGCTTGTGCTTTGCGCAATTCAGCACCTTGTTAAATCTCGTTTAACAGTGTTACAGTTAACGGAAGATGAAGCAAATAAAAAATCAACTCAGCAAAGAGGCTTTTAGGAGCACCATTATAGCGTGCCTTTCGAGTCAAAGCCCGGCAAATTTCATTAAATTGTACCACAAATCTAAGTCTCCAAAAGCTGTGAAAGTACTCTTCACTGTTTGAGTCTCAGAAGAAAGCGCTTTAAAGGAATCCGCAAGCTTACTTAGTGCTAAACTGCTTTAAATGTTGAGCCTTTTAAAATTTTAACCTTAATGATTGCTCAATTTAGAAGTGTTACAAAAATCGAACATTCAAGAATGTAAATAACAATATACATCGACACCTGTAGAAAAATACTCTTATTTTCATGCTATGATATCGTAAGATAAACACGGAAAATGACAAAAGAATAAAAGACATGCAGTATATAAAGCTTACGGATCCAAGCTTACTTGATGAACGAGTGCTGGATATTGCTGTTGTACATGGCCTTGTTTTGCGCAATCAAGCCTTCAAAGTTACATTTATTTTTACCTGCTCAACTGGTTTTGTTGAGAAGTTATAATATTGAGATAAAAAGAAAGCAAATGAATCAGCAAGTTGGACCAGATTAGTTTTCACCAAGCCCACTGACGTATCCTTATAGCCGTGTGCAATGCAAGAACATTCCCTGTTCAAATATAACACAGCTCGTGGAATTGTTTTTCCCATTTACCTTTTTTCTTCTTAAATTATCGCCAATTTTCAGCGAGTTTTTATTTTCCAACTCATCGAGCCTACTTGTCTAATGCGGCATCGTGTCATAACGTTACAGGCCATCCTGATGCTACTTTCGGCTGTAAACTCTACAAGACTAAAACACGCATGTTTGATTCAACCGGCTTTACTTGTTTAACACTTTCTCGCAACACTTGCGCAACATTGGAAGCCTTCCAAATGGTTCCGTGTGGGTGGGATGTAATCTTGCTAGCCAATTCTCACGATATTTCAACTGTAGGCTGGTGTAAAGCATGATTTAGTATAATTTTAAACAGTTTACCTAACTGGTTAATTTGGTGCTGCGATGTATCATTACTTAGTCCAATGCGGCCCCTGGGTGGGGTAGATTCGGAAGAGACGGGAGGGGCGGTGAGTGGAAGGTGCTTAAACAGCGAAAGTTGCCTCCTATCAAAGCACAGGGGGCCCACACAATCTGTTTGTGTAGCCGATTGTTATTTTATAGTAAATGTACTGGATTTACCGTTTGCTTCACCTATAGCGATATATCGCTAACTATGTATATAAATCAATGATAAATAAACGTTGAATTACCTTACCTGTGGTGTATAGTCGTCCTTTTGCCTCAAAAGCGGTTTTTTTGAGCGATTTTGAAGGAGTTTGAGTTCGCCGTTGACTGACAACGCCGAACTCAAACTCCTTCAAAATCGCTCAAAAAACCGCTTTGGAGGTAAAAGGACGACTATATACCACAGGTAAGGTAATTCAACGTTTATTTATCATTGATTTATATACATAGTTAGCGATATATCGCTATAGGTGAAGCAAACGGTAAATCCAGTACATTTACTATAAAATAACAATCGGCTACACAAACAGATTGTGTGGGCTCCCTGTGATCAAAGTGAATAAGTCGAGCAGCCGTGATAAGCAGTTCGACCGTCCGGAAAAAAAAAACTGCCTTACCAGCCACCTTTCAACATAACTGTTTTACTATATATAGCTGGTATTTCCTCTTTACGTCCGAGGCAATAACTACTAGTAAAAGGAGTACCCACTTAACCAGTTGGACAAGATTCAAAATTCCGTCGAGACTTAATATTCCGAAACTCGATGTTAAGAGTCTGTTAACTTAACTCACCAAATTATGCTTGGGTTGCAAACCAGATAATTCAAAAAATAAATAAGTCAGACTCGTACCTGTCGTAACTGAATCTTTAAAAAACAGGGCAGCACACACTCAGTAAGTCAACAAACCGCTCTTGTGGCAAACCTTACATTGCGCAATTTACTTAAACCTAGGTGATGGATATCTTTAGTCATTAGTTATTTTTACTAACAGGTTTACTGACTACGTCATAGTCAGAATTTCTAAGAAGCTTGTTATTATATATAAATATATTTTCTAGAAGCTGAATTTATCCCATTAGTGCCGAAGTATTACTATGTCTAATTAAAATAAATTACTCAATTACTCTTGTCTAGTTGGCAGAATTATTTAAAATTACGAAACTAACCGGAAATTTTTTCCGCTGGAGGGAAATATAAAAGATGAAGGTTTGACCTTTATACAGTGTTGCGAAATACACTGTTCTTTTAGTCTTGTGCAATCACTTGAAACAAAGTTATGTCACGTGATAGCGAGCGGTCTCAATGCATGAAAATCTAAAACTTCTACTGAACTTCCGTAATAAAATAATGAATATAGGGTTCTATGTATAACAAGTGCGTCGGCTCTGTCAGAGAGTCAATGTGTTCAGTGCATAGGGTTCAGTTAAACCTGTGATATATATTTTACGAATGAATGTTCATAGAGCACGTTTTTGTGTAAACCCGTTCATAGGTACCGTAAGGGTGTTACGAATTACACAACAACTTAAAATGTAAAAATACCGTTTGTGCCCAAATAAGCGCCCTAGGGGCTTATTTAATTTAAAAGTCGATAGCGAGGGAGAGGTTCGCTAATTCGAAAGGAGGTGTAATAGTGCGTAGTATTCTACTAGCAATTTTACGGGTTACTTAAAATCACTCTAGAACGTATCTTTCAGTATATAATTAAATTTGTGTGTGTAGAGCATATTCTTGACTTTGAATGTTTTGCTCTGAGTTCTGTCGCTATCTTCACTCACAATTGTAAGAGGCCGAGCCGCGCCTTTAATAAACGATCAAGCGATGTCCACAAATTGGGAGTCATTCATCAGTCCTACATGTAGTGTTTTATCTCCTGGTCCCCAAACATGGTCTTTTAGGATCTTGAATAATCAACAGCAGATCACTGAGGCTCATGAATAAGAAAGAATACAGTTGATTATCTGTTAACTGGCATCTCTATAAGACGAACATTTCTGTAAAACGGACACCTAGAGTTGGTCCCTGCCTTTCTTGACTCCATTTATTCGACGGACGGACGCTTACTGCCGGTACCAAAGGTGTCCCACGTCTTAGAGAAAGTGGACTGTTCTGTGAATCTACGCCAAACGATCTTAAAGTTAACTTTCGAGATTTAAAAGACTGGATTGTCTGAACGAAGGTAAGAATTAAACAAAGTACAAAAATGGCAGACGGTGCTTAAACAGCGAAAGTTGCCTCCTATCAAAATGAATAAGCCGAACAGCCGTGATAAGCGGTTCGAACTTCCGGAAAAAAAAACTGCCTTACAAGCCACCTTTCAACATAACTGTTTTATTACTATATAGCTGGTATTTCCTCCTTACATCCGAGGCAATAACTACTGGTAAAAGGAGTACCTACTTAATCAGTTGAACAAGATTCAAAATTCCGTCGAGACTTAGTTAATATTCCGAAACTCAATGTTAAGAGTCTGTTAACTTAACTCATCAAATTATGCTTGGGTTGCAAACCAGATAATTCAAAAAATAAATAAGTCAGACTCGTACCTGTCGTAACTGAATCTTTAAAAAACAGCAGCACACAGTAAGTAATCAAACCGTTTTCGTGTCAAACCTTACATTGCGCAATTTATTTAAACCTAGGTGATGGATATCTCTATATTGTAAGTCATTAATTATTTTTACTAACAGGTTTACTGACTACGTCATAGTCAGAATTTCTAAGAAGCTTGTTAATAAATATAAATATATTTTCTAGAAGATGAATTTATGCCATTAGTGGCGATCCATTACTATGTACAAATATAATTACTTATTATATAATTAACTCTTGTCTAGTTGGCAGAATTATTTAAAATTACGAAACTAACCGGAAATTTTTCCCGCTGAAGGGAAATATAAAACATGACAGTTTGACCTTTATACAGTGTTGCGAAATACACTGTTCTTTTAGTCTTGTGCAATCACTTAAAACAAAGTTATGTCAAGTGATAGCGAGGGGTATCAATGCATGAAAATCTAAAACTTCTACTGAACTCCCGCAATAAAATAATGAATATAGCGTTCTATGTATAACAAGTGCGTCGGCTCTGCCAGAGAGTCAATGTGTTCAGTGCATAGGGTTCAGTTAAACCCTGTGATATTTTAATTGCGAATGAATGTTCATAGAGCACGTTTTTGTGTAAACCCGTCCATAGGTACCGTAAGGGTATTACGAATTACACAACAACTTAAAATGTAAAAATACCGTTTGTGCGCAAATAAGCGCCCTAGGGCTTAATTAATTTAAGTCGAGAGCAAGGGAGAGGTTCGCTAATTCGAAAGGAGGTGTAATAGTGCGTAGTATTCTACTAGCAATTTTACGGGTTACTTAAAATCACTCTAGAACGTATCTTTCGGTATATAATTAAATTTGTCTGTGTAGTGCATATTCTTGACTTTGAACGTTTTGCTCTGAGTTCTGTCGCTATCTTCACTCACAATTGTAAGAGGCCGAGCCGCGCCTTTAATAAACGATCAAGCGATGTCCACAAATTGGGAGTCATTCATCAGCCTGGCTGCATGTACTGTTTTATCTCCTGGTCCCCAAACAGGGTCTTATAGGATCTATTAATAATCAACAGCAGATCACTGAGGCTCACAAGAAAGACTGAATACAGTTCATTATCTCTTAACGGGCATCTCTATGAGACGAACATCTCTGTAAAATGGACACCTAGAGTTAGTCCCTGCCTTTCTAAAATCCATTCATTTGACTCTCTTGACTCTATAGGACGGACTCTTACTGCCGGTACCAAAGGTGTCCAACGTCTTAGAGAAAGTTGACTGTTCTGTGAATCTACGCCAAACGGTCGTAAAGTTGACTCTCAAGATTTAAAAGACTGGATTGTCTGGACGAAGAAAAGAATTAAACAAAGTACAAAAATGGTTTACATATTTTATTCGCTAAGAAATGTTAATATTAGTTACCTCTCGATACCTCTGTTTGGTTTGTAAAATGGTTATTCCTTTACTGAGATACACGATTAAATCTAAAACAGCTAAATCTAATGGTAACTGCCACCCCGACTGAACACAGACGTTTCCACTCGTAACAGTAACATTTCTTGTTATTGCTGTAGTGTTCAAAATCAGAAAAAATTCGACAAACTATCAAAGCAAGCAAGTTAACATAGCAAAGATGACTGCAAGCTTTTTTTTTCCTGCTTATTTCTGAGTTGTGTTCAAATCTCTTGGTAGGTTCAAATAAAATAAAATTTAATGAAGAAGATTCGAGTATTCTGGAATCTGGCTGCTGGTAAATAGTAGAGAAGGTGAGAGACACAAGTAGACAAAACCATTGAGGGGTGCAAAGAAAAGGTTTGAGGTTGTTTTGAGCAACTGATCATTTCCTTTTTCAAACTTCGTTTTGCTGCAGTGGGAAATGCGATGAAAAACGCCGGGATGGGTGGCAAGCTCGACGGCGCGAGTGTAAATTTGCCTGATCCAGTGTACGTATCTTGAATCATGATACTGCCTAGCCACACAGTATACGTTTCATTTTGTCTTTGTTTCCGATACTACAAACGACCATGTACTATCGCCAGAAATATCGTTCGATATCGTAGGCAAACGATTTGCACAGCATTTGCCAAATCCGCGGGCCCCAATCAACCACGTACATTCAAGACGTTGGCGTAACCATGCTGATAATGCTCTCTTAATTCAAATAAAATAAACGCCTTAAGTCTGACGCAATTCTTAGTCACAGCTTTGCCTTCAAACGCAGACAAATCAAATTCCACGTCAAACTGACATGGAATCAAAAAGATGCTCCGACTAACTATCATTTGAATGCAGTGTGTCGTACTATCAAGGAATACTAATTTAAGGGCTTGGAAACCAAGACTTAGGCCAGAAAACACGCAGCGAAAGAATGGCAACAAAAATTCAACACGATATTAGTTTAACCTAGCTTCGAAGTGCAACCGTTTTAAACTAGTCTAACTCGCCGGATTGTCCTTGTTCTTTTGTCAGCATTGAACTAGAGAAAGATAACTCTGACTCCTCGGCTAAATAGTGGCCGGATGAAGCCAGATGCTGTATCCTTAGACTCGATGTAAAACCTAACTAGACATTCGTAGCGACCGTTAACTCTCCAAAAGAAGCGTGTGAGTTAAACTCTAAAAATACTGATGAGATTAAAATAAAGCTAATCATTTGAAAACAACTGACTTGTTTTAAAAGTTGTGAGTTGAAACGTGCGCGTTCGCACGACCTGTTCAGCCTCTTCTAGAAGAGTTAGAACAATGTTGAAACAAAAATGTAAGAATCAACACAGCAATAAAGCTTACCTACTAAACTATTCATCTAAATGCGTCAGTGACTTACTCTGATTGTGCAATTCAAGGTTGGGTCTTTCAACGAGTCAAGACCTAGAATTGACCCCCAAAACTTTCGATTTGCGCAATACTTAATTGGACCTATGATGATCCGACTCGAAACTTAACAAATTTAGCTTTATAGTATTTTCATGAAAAGTCTACTGTGTTTAAAGATTTACTAACGACTGAGTAACTTGGTTTGAAAATAGAGCCAAAAAAAAAAAACCAAAAAAAACAAACCAGAGGAAACTAATTTCTAAACTAGTTGAGTAGTTACACAAATGGTGTCGTATTGCGCAATTTAAATAGTATGTCTTCATGGCCTTTCAAAGCCACAAAATTCATTAAATTTCCCCAAAATCAAAATACAAAACGTACACACATTACATACATGATCTCAATAGATAACGAAGAAAAAGAATCAAAGAAGCGATATATAAAGCTTACCTGTTGAACGAGTTTCGGGGGAGTTTCGGGTAGATATCAAGAGAAAGACCCCCGCGTACAGGGCTTCGCCTAAAATTGCGCAATCAAGCCATCAAAGTCACATTACTGGTTAAACTGGTTTTGTTGAACAGTAATAATATTGTGAAAGGTTTGAACTCAGGAGTCATTTCAAAATATTGAGATAAGAAGAAAGCAAATCCCAGCTTTTATCAAAAGGTGCATGACTGATCTTTCTAACAGTTCAAAGGCATTGCATGTTAAAACTTTTTGGAATTGTTATTCCCATTTGCCATTTTTCTTCTTAAATTATCGCCAATTTTCAGCGAGTTTTTATTTTCCAACTCATCGAGTCTGTTTGTCTAATGCGGCATCGTGTCATAACGTTACAGGCCATCCTGATGCTACTTTCGGCTGTAAACTCTACAAAACTAAAACACTGATGCATGTTTAATTCAACCGGCTTTACTTGTTTAACGCTTTCTCGCAACTCTTGCGCATCATTGGAAGCCTTCCAAATGGTTCTGGGTGGGTGGGATGTAATCTTGCAAGGCAATTCTCACGATATTTCAACTGTAGGCTGGTGTAAAGCATGATTTAGTATAATTTTAAACAGTTTACCTGACTGGTTAATTTGGTGCTGCGATGTATCATTGCTTAGTGCAATGAGGCCCCTGGGGGAGGTAGATCGGGAAGAGACGGGAGGGGCGGTGAGTGGAAGGTGCTTAAACTGCGAAATTTGCCTCTTATCCGCAAAGTGAATAAGTCGAGCAGCCGTGATAAGCAGTTTGACCGTCCGGAAAAAAAACTGCCTAACCAGCCACCTTTCAACATAACTGTTTTATTACTATATATAGCTGGTATTTCCTCTTTACATCCGAGGCAATAACTACTAGTAAAAGGAGTACCCACTTAACCAGTTGGACAAGATTCAAAATTCCGTCGAGACTTACCTAATATTCCGAAACTCAAAGTTAAGAGTCTGTTAACTTAACTCATCAAATTATGCTTGGGTTGCAAACCAGATAATTCAAAAAATAAATAAGTCAGACTCGTACCTGTCGTAACTGAATCTTTAAAAAACGGGGCAGCACACACTCAGTAAGTCAACAAACCGCTCTTGTGGCAAACCTTACATTGCGCAATTTACTTAAACCTAGGTGATGGATATCTCTATATTGTAAGTCATTAGTCAGTTTTAATAACAGTATTGTTTAGAAGGTTTACTGACTACGTCATTATCAGAATTTCTAAGAAGCTTGTTAATATATATAAATATATTTTCTAGAAGATGAGTTTATGCCATAATTGGCGAATCTATTACTATGTCTAAATATAATTACTTAATTAACTCTTGTCTAGTTGGCAGAATTATTTAAAATTACGAAACTAACCGGAAATTTTTCCCGCTGAAGGGAAATGTAAAACAGTTTGACCTTTATACAGTGTTGCGAAATACACTGTTCTTTTAGTCTTGCGCAATCACTTAAAAACAAAGTTATGTCAAGAGATAGCGAGGGGTATCAATGCATGAAAATCTAAAACTTCTACTGAACTTCCGCAATAAAATAATGAATATAACGTTCTATGTATAACAAGTGCGTCGGCTTTGTCAGAGAGTCAATGTGTAGTGCATAGGGTTCAGTTAAACCTGTGATATTTTAATTGCGAATGAATGTTCATAGAGCACTTTTTTGTGTAAAGCCGTCCATGGGTACCGTAAGGGTGTTACGAATTACACAACAACTTAAAATGTAAAAATGCCGTTTACGCTCAAATAAGCGCCCTGGGGGCTTATTTAATTTAAGTCGAGAGCGCGCGAGGGAGAGGTGCACTAATTCGAAAGGAGGTGTAATAGTGCGTAGTATTCTACTACCAATTTTATGGGTTACTCAAAATCACTCTAGAACGTATCTTTTAGTATATAATTAAATTTGTGTGTGTAGTACATATTCTTGACTTTGAACGTTTTGCTCTGAGTTCTGTCACTATCTTCACTCACAATTGTAAGAGGCCGAGCCGGGCCTTTAATAAGCGATCAAGCGCCGATGTCCACAGAAATCGGGAGTCATTCATCAGCCCTGCATGTACTGTTTTATCTCCTGATCCCCAAACAGGGACTTTTAGGGTCTAAAATAATTTACAGCAGATCAGGCTCATAAGAAAGAATACAGTTGATTATCTGCATGTTAACTGCTATCTCTATAAGACGAACACCTCTGTAAAACGGACACCTAGAGTTGGTCCCAGCCTTTCTTGACTCCATTTATTCGACTCTCTTGACTCTATAGGACGGACGTCTTACAGAAAGTTGACTGTTCTGTGAATCTACGCCAAACGATCTTAAAGTTAACTTTCAAGATTTAAAAGACTGGATTGTCTTGACGAAGATAAGAATTAAACAAAGTACAAAAATAGTTTACATCTCGCTAAGAGATGTTAATATTAGTTACCTCTCGATACCTCTGTTTGGTTTGTAAAATGGTTTTTCCTTTACTGAGATACACGATTAAATCTAAAACAGCTTCTACTGGTAATTGCCACCCCGACTGAACACAGACGATTCCACTCGTAAAATTAACATTTCTTATTACTGCTGTAGTGTTCAAAATCAAAAAAAAATTGACAAAAGTTCAAAGCAAGCAAGTTAACATAGCAAAGATGACTGCAAGCTTTTTCCTGCTTATTTCTGAGTTGTGTTCAAATCTCTCATCTTGGTTCAAATAAAATAAAATTCATGAAGAAGACTCGAGTATTCTGGAATCTGGCTGCTGGTAAATAGTAGAGAACGTGTGAGACACAAGTAGACAAAACCATTGAGAGGTGCAAAGAAAAGGTTTGAGGTTGTTTTGAGCAACTGATCATTTTCTTTTTCAAACTTCGTTTTGCTGCAGTGGGAAATGCGACGAAACACGCCGGGACGGGTGGCAAGCTCGACGGCGCGAGTGTAAATTTGCCTGATACAGTGCCGGTACGTATCTTGAATCATGATACTGCCTAGCCACACAGTATACGTTTCATTTTGTCTTTGTTTCCGATACTACAAACGACCATGTACTATCGCCAGAAATATCGTTCGATATCGTAGGCAAACGATTTGCACAGCATTTGCCAAATCCACGGGCCCCAATCAACCACGTACATTCAAGACGTTGGCGTAACCATGCTGATAATGCTCTCTTAATTCAAAAGGAATATCGATCAATAAAATAAACGCCTTAAGTCTGACGCAATTCTTAGTCACAGCTTTGCCTTCAAACGCAGACAAATCAAATTCCACGTCAAACTGACATGGAATCAAAAAGATGCTCCAACTAACTATCATTTGAATGCAGTGTGTCGTACTATCAAGGAGTACTAATTTAAGGGCTTGGAAACCAAGACTTAGGCCAGAAAACACTCAGCGAAAGAATGGCAACAAAAATTCAACACGATATTAGTTTAACCTAGCTTCGAAGTGCAACCGTTTTAAATTAGTCTAACTCGCCGGATTGTCCTTGTTCTTTTGTCAGCATTGAACCAGAGAAAGATAACTCTGACTCCTCGGCTAAAAAGTGGCCGGATGGGGCCAGATGCTGTATCCTTAGACTCGATGTAAAACCTAACTAGACATTCGTAGCGACCGTTAAGTCTCCAAAAGAAGCTTGTGAGTTAAACTCTAAAAATACTGATGAGATTAAAATAAAGCTAATCATTTGAAAACAACTGACTTGTTTTAAAAGTTGTGAGTTGAAACGTGCGCGTTCGCACGACCTGTTCAGCCTCTTCTAGAAAAGTTAGAACAATGTTGAAACAAAAATGTAAGAATCAACACAGCAATAAAGCTTACCTACTAAACTATTCATCTAAATGCGTCAGTGACTTACTCTGATTGTGCAATTCAAGGTTGGGTCTTTCAACGAGTCAAGACCTAGAATTGACCCCCAAACTTTCGATTTGCGCATTATTGGACGTATGATGATCCGACTCGAAATTTAGCAAATTTAGCTTTATAGTATTTTCATTTAAAAGTCTACTGTGTTTAAAGATTTATTAACGACTGAGTAACTTGGTTTGAAAATAGAGCCAAAAAAAAAAAAAACAAAGAAACAAACCAGAGGAAACTAAAATCTAAACTAGTTGAGTAGTTATACAAATGGTGTCGTATTGCGCAATTTAAATAGTATGTCTTCATGGCCTTTCAAAGCCACAAAATTCATTAAATTTCCCCAACATCAAAATACAAAACGTACACACATTACATACATGATCTCAATAGATAACGAAGAAAAAGAATCAAAGAAGCGATATATAAAGCTTACCTGTTGAACGAGTTTCGGGTAGATATCAAAAGACCCCCGCGTACAGGGCTTCGCCTAAAATTGCGCAATCAAGCCATCAAAGTCACATTACTGGTTAAACTGGTTTTGTTGAACAGTAATAATATTCTGAAAGGTTTGAACCCAGGAGTCATTTCAAAATATTGAGATAAGAAGAAAGCAAATCCCAGCTTTTATCAAAAGGTGCATGACTTAGCTTTCTAATGCACAGTTCAAAGCCATTGCATGTTAACACTTTTTGGAATTGTTATTCCCATTTGCCATTTTTCTTCTTAAATTATCGCCAATTTTCAGCGAGTTTTTATTTTCCAACTCATCGAGTCTGTTTGTCTAATGCGGTATCGTGTCATAACGTTACAGGCCATCCTGATGCTACTTTCGGCTGTAAACTCTACAAAACTAAAACATGCATGTTTAATTCAACCGGCTTTACTTGTTTAACACTCTCTCGCAACACTTGAGCAACATTGAAAACCTTCCATTGCGCGTGGGTGGGATGTAATCTTGCAAGGCAATTCTCACGATATTTCAACTGTCGGCTGGTGTAAAGCGTGATTTAGTATAATTTTAAACTTTACCTAACTGGTTAATTTCGTGCTGCGATGTATCATTACTTAGTCCAATGCTGCCCCTGGGGGAGGTGGATCGGGAAGAGACTGGAGGGGCGGCAGGTAGACGGTGCTTAAACAGCGAAAGTTGCCTCCTATCAAAATGAATAAGTCGAACAGCCGTGATAAGCGGTTCGAACGTCCGGAGAAAAAACTGCCTTACAAGCCACCTTTCAACATAACTGTTTTATTACTATAGCTGGTATTTACTCTTTACATCCGAGGCAATAACTACTAGTAAAAGAAGTACCCACTTAACCAGTTGGACAAGATTCAAAATTCCGTCGAGACTTAGCTAATATTCCGAAACTCAATGTCAAGAGTCTGTTAACTTAACTCATCAAATTATGCTTGGGTTGCAAACCAGATAATTCAAAAAATAAATAAGTCAGACTCGTACCTGTCGTAACTGAATCTTTCAAAAACAGGGCAGCACACAGTAAGTCAATCAAACCGCTCTCGTGGCAAACCTTACGTTGCTCAATTTACTTAAACCTAGGTGATGGATATCTTTATATTGCAAGTCATTAGTCAGTTTTAATAACAGGATTGTTTAGAAGGTTTACTGACTATGTCATAGTCAGAATATCTAAGAAGCTTGTTAAATATATTTTCTAGAAGATGAATTTATCCCATTAGTGGCGAAGTATTACTATGTCTAATTAAAATAAATTACTCAATTACTCTTGTCTAGTTGACAGAATTATTTAAAATTACGAAACTAACCGGAAATTTTTTCCGCTTGAGGGAAATATAAAAGATGAAGGTTTGACCTTTCAGTGTTGCGAAATACACTGTTCTTTTATTCTTGTGCAATCACTTGTGGTGGCGTTCTATGTATAACTAGTGCGTCGGCTCTGTCAGAGAGTCAATGTGTTCAGTGCATAGGGTTCAGTTAAACCTGTGATGTATTAATTGCGAATGAATGTTCATAGAGCACGTTTTTGTGTAAACCCGTCCATAGGCACCGTAAGGGTGTTACGAATTACACAACAACTTAAAATGTAAAAATACCGTTTGTGCTCAAAAAAGTGCCCTAGGGCTATTTAATTTAAGTCGAGTGCGAGGGAGAGGTGCACTAATTCGAAAGGAGGCGTAGTAGTGCGTAGTATTCCACTTCCAATTTTACGGGTTACTTAAAATCACTCTAGAGCAATTGACTCTAGAGCAATTGACTTGTTTTAAAAGTTGTAAGTTGAAACCTGCGCGTTCGCACGACCTGTTCAACTTTTTCTAGAAAAGTTAGAACAATGTTGAAACAAAAATGTAAGAATCAACACAGCAATAAAGCTTAGCTACTAAACTATTCATCTAAATGCGTCAGTGACTTACTCTGATTGTGCAATTCAAGGTAGGGGTCTTTCAACGAATCAAGAACTAGAATTGACCCCAAACTTTCGATTTGCGCAATACTTAATTGGTCCTATAGATGATCCGACTCAAAAATTTAGCAAATTTAGCTTTATAGTATTTTCATTTAAAAGTCTACTATGTTTAAAGATTTATTAATGACTGATTAACATGGTTTTAAAATAGAAAAAGGGAAAAAAACCAAACAAACAAACCAGAGTAGTTAAACTAATGGTTTTAAAATTATGTCTTCATGGCCTTTCAAAGTTAAAAACATTAAATTTTTAAATATCTGTTTCAGCCCCAAAGTGTCAATTCATGCAGACCAAAGTTCAAAGCCCCACAAAATTCAAAAATTAAATTCCAGCCCACGGTAGGGCCCATTTCAGCCCTGGGACCAAATCAGCCCCCAACATAGACCCAAAAAAAATCACCGAAACTGTTTTTAGGGCTAAAAAACGTACACACATTACATACATGATCTCAACACATAACGAGGAAAAAGAATCAAAGAAGCGACATATAAAGCTTACCTGTTGAACGAGTTTCGGGTAGACATCAAAAGACCCCCGCTACAGGGCTTCGCCTAAAATTGCGCAATCAAGAAGACACATTACTGGTTAAACTGGTTTTGTTGAACAGTAATAATATTGAGATAAGGAGAAAGCAAATGAGCTAAACCGACCCAGCTTTTATCGAAAGGCGATGACTTATCTTTCCAATGCACTGTTCAAAGGTATTGCATGTTCACTTTTTGGAATTGTTGTTTCTCTTATCACCTTCTTTTTCTTTTGACATCGCCCATTTTTAGCGCATATGTCATTTTCCAAAGTCTTTGGGTCGGTTATTTGAACGAAGTCTAACTTAGACCTCGGTGTAGGAAATCTTTGGACCCCCAGATCTCTTCCTTAGTGGGTTATTAGAGTTATTTAAAGTAGACAAATGCTTTTCTTGTGTACTTTAAATGCTTAAATGAAACTGTTTGCGATAAATGGTACTCACATAAAAGTGTTCGGCAAATTGAAAATGGCTTAAAACGCGGTTTTGTTAAACACTGGCTAAACTCCGTTTAAATAACTGGCCCTTTGAGTTTGCGTATTTGATGCGACATCTTTTTCGTTACTACTCCACCGTGCTGTCACTTTCTGTTGTAAACTCTATAAAAGTTTTTTTAAAAAACTATCAAAATTAAATCATCTTAATCGAGCCCAGAGTCAGTTTAAAGACCTCTTTAAACGGTGTTATGAAACACCGGATAAACAGTCTTGCGAAAATCGTTGGAACAAATACCCTTTTAAATCATGGCGCGTGAACGAATTATAATATTGCAAGACCACGTGATTCTTTCAGACGACACCTTAAAGCATGTTTTAGTTTGATTATCTGATGAACACTGGCTGATTATTGCTTTATTCGCACGACACTGCGACATCAGCACTTCAGCCTTACCCATAAGTCTTAGGCGGGTGCATGAGTAGAGGGGGTGGGAGGCGAGGGTGATACAAGATCAGCCAATCGAGGGTTTCTCTCTGAATGTTAACCTGAATATTCACATATTACAAAGTAGTCGAATAGCATGGACTATGCGGAAAAAAATGCGCTCTAAGCCACCTGGCTTCTGATTGGATAAATTTACACGAGAATCACGCCACACACGGGAGTTACGTCACTTGCTATAAAACAACTTTGCCTTGGGTCGGTAAAACGCGCGACAAGTACAACTGATTTTGTTGCAAAAAGTAGAACTGCTGTCTACTTTCTTCTACGAATTTGCGCAACCTGCAACAAACTAAATTGTTGCAAGACAGGTTTGAAAGTGACTAGTAAAACGCGCAACATCGCTATTCAACTCGTTTGGCAGCAATGTTGCAAAACAAGTTGCAAGTTTTTGTTGCCCCCATTACCGTATACCTTCACGCAATGCTAGTTTTTTTTCAAGGGACAGTCGCCTGCGTATGCCTGAGAGAGAACAATCATAATAACTCAAACACCAGAAAAACACATGACAAATTCAGAGAAGCCTAAAAGGAGCACGAATGGACGAAATCAAGGGAGATAACTAGTAAACGAATTGCATTTGTGTGGCGAACCGTGTCTGTTTTCATGATTTTTTGTGTATGAAGGCGGAACTTTAATGCCCGGAGATCGTCAATATCCCTTATGTGTTTATTTGTCAATAAAAGGCGGTCCTTTCAACAAATAGTAGTTTAAAGCTTTTAGTTAACGAAAACACATTAAAAATACAGTGATCTAATGGCTAAAATTTTGAAGTAAAATAATATAAAAAGATACTCTTGTATTTAATTTAGAACTATTTATACAAAGTCCTGTTTAAAAGAGACTAAAATTTTTTTCCTAATAAATATTTGTTTTACCTATCAAAACTATACAAATGTAAAATACTAGTTTCTTCATAAAATCTCGCGCACATTTTACAGCTCATTGCAAAAGAGAGAGGTTTCCAGGGCTGTGTGTAATTGTGATCACTTCTAAGAAGTCGTGAATGATCCGCAGTCTTCCTTGACCTCTAATGCCTTCATTTCACAAAAGGAGGGGAAAAGCAAGTAGTTCTGAACGGATTGAGTTGAGATGTGAATTTGTGAAGAGCACCTCAGTCTTGATGCTACAAGGCGGGAATTCTGCCACAATATGAACAGATGAATCTGAAACAGAAATGATATTGTTACAACACTAAGGATTGACAACAAAGTGGCTAGGAGTCTCTTTTTTTGAACCAACACTCGTTTTCGTTTCCCACCCAGAACATTGTTACCTTTCCTCTGGATTTTCCAACTCTCTCTTGTCTGAACTAATTTCTGGCCGTTTCCTACGAATTGCTTGAATTTTAATATATGATACGTTTTTTGCATCAAATGGAAACTCGGAAAAATCAGAGCCCCAGATGGGATTCGAACCCACGATCCTTCGTGATCTAGTCGGATTCTCTATCCCGACTGAGTTGCGTATCATGTTCTACCTCTACAAAAGACTCACTTGGTGGTTGGATGGTTGTATCTACAATATGCCTTAATGTGACTGCTGATGCAGTTATGAGTCATACGTGCTTGTCCTAGTTTGACTATGTGACTGCGTGATGTATAATTCTAGTCAAAGACCCACATTCCACCCTTTCTCGCCGCCGAGAGTCTCCAGTAAAACTCAGCTGTTTGACTTTATTCATCTGTTTATCCGTCAATTTTGAAGGATTTTGAAGATGGATTATCCGTCTCAGACGGATAATCCGTCTTTAGTGTGAAAACGGCCAAGTAATGCCCCAAACTACAAAAATGATTCTTGCTTTTTTGGTAATTAATCCTGCGCTTCGCTCAAGTACCCAAACATGAAAAAAGTATATCCCCTTAGCTTTCCAATGGAAGATTATCTTCTACCCATACCTAGATTTTTATTGGTAGAAAACGTTGGTCTAAAACTTTGTTGAGTAGCCCTCCCCCATCTCCCAACCGGGGTAAAGAAGCTGTAAAGTCTGTTGCATACACTGAAAAATGTATTCAATTTTTTGGTGAAACCGCATTTCGCTCGCCGAGAAAGTCCCTTGAATCTTTTCATTGTCGCGTGTCTACATACGTTTAGTGTGCTAAACTTCAGTATAATCTTGTATTGATTCTCTTTTTTTTTTTTTGTTTGTTTTTTTTTTTTTACAGGAGTCTGTTTGAATTAGCTTCTTTACATGCTAAATCAGATGTTCCTTTATAAATTAATAAATAAATAAGTAAATAAATAAATAAATAAACTTTTTCTATCCATGCAAGTCACGGTTATTTCAACTCACATTGAAGGCTTCGATCCTGTAAGTTGTGGATTGTTATTCTGGAGAAAAGTTAAAAGAAAGGAAAAGTTATGAAAATAATTCCGAAAATGAAGTTCACTCTATTTTTAGCAGGATTTCAAGCAAACCTTTCCTTGTAAATGAACTGAGTATCGAAAGTCTTAAACAAGGTGTAAGAATCCGAGAGTCAAGAAAACTTTCTTTCGTAGAAACACTTAATAGTTGGATATAACAGCCAGAACTTAGATTGTTCATCGCACAAAGAAGTGTATGTGTACAAAGAACTAGCCTGTTCATAGACCCTCTATATCTAGAGATCGTTTAGCGGTTGAAATTAAGGCTATCGTTCACCACACAGCGCATAAGCTGTCCGGTATAATGTGAACCGCAAGAGGGGCATTTAATGAGCGCCAGAGCCTCCTGTTCCCTTAGCCGGCAAGGCCTGAGCACGAGGGTCAGAAGGCTCGGGGGACACAGGATTTGAAGTCCTAGATTTAAGGAATTTACTCAATTTACAGTCATTTACACTTCGTCAAGAGCAAGTGAAGAAACGTTGTAGAAAATCAGAAATGACCGAAAGTCCTAAAATCTAGGACTTGAAATACTGCGTCCCCAGAGCCTCCTGGTCCTCGTGCTAACGCCCCCAGGAGGCTCTGGGGACGAGAATATAAGGAAAAAAGAAAACTGAGAGTTTTCTTTTTCTCGCGCTCGCTTCGCTCGCATACTCGCCGAATTCGTCCAAAAAACAGAATACGGGACAGGAAGACTCACTGACTTAGAAAATAAGAATTATCTAAGAGTAGACGTAAATTAAAGAAAAAACAAACAAACAGATAAAAACAACAATTCCATGAGTTCTGAACAAGCACTACCTTTGAATTGAGAAGCCCGTTTTAATAAATACCAGAACTCAGACGATCAATAAGAGGGAAATACCATGAAACTCAAGCGGGTAATGACCTGGGAACTTAAGACCGGCAGGTCTCACACAGAAGAACGGCACCATGATATTCCCCCTCATTTTCATACGGCTCCTTTCCGTTTTCCCTTGTGTTGAGTATTTATACCTACCTGTGTTGCATCCCCTGCCACAAAACCATGTTTAGAAAGCAATTCGCGCTTCAAGGCATTGTCATGGGTGTGTTTGATTACGAACCAGTCAGCCAGACCATCTTCCGGATTTTCCATACCAGACCGCTGTGTCTGCTGACCCCGAAACCTTTGGTAACCATGGTTTGACACATTTCGACCATGTGATACAGACAGGAGGTCATTGTTTGTTCTTTTGAAGGAAAACAAAGAAAAAGAAAAAGTCAACGACTCGGAAAAAAAATTCGACAACTCTCCTGACTGGGGTGGAACCTAAGACTTTCTGAATCACGCTATACCCTTCGAAACGTCTGTTTTACGATAAACAGCTATAGACTTCAGAAACTGTTTTTTTCCAAAATTCAACAAAGACCATTGAACGAAATATGCCTATTTCCTTAATGAAAAGGCAGAGAGGGCTATAAGCAAAGTACCCTCACCTGCCCATACCCAAGTTGACGCCAGTCTTAGTCCCCGGTAATTTCACTACCAAGTTTCTTTTTGCAGACAAAATTCTTTGTATTTGGGCTAATTGTGCATGAGCACTCCTTTAACCACCTAGCCTGCTAGCAGGCTTACTTGTGCAAATTCGGGGAAAATTTTGGCTGCAGGCGAGGAAAAGTGACAAAAAAAGAAAGCAAGATTGACCCAAAATTGTTACAGAGCTTTGCTAATAATCAGGTATAGAAGAAGAACTTTTAAAAGTGACAAACGCAAGCTTCTGGGGCGATCAAATTTACTTGAAGGCCTGAAATGCTTTATCCTGGCTCAATGCAAGAGGTCCGTTCTCGAAAGACGTCGTGGATGAAATAACTGTCTATGTGGTTCGAAAAAAGCTCCTGAGACGGGAACTACCAGGAATAAGGAAAGAAAATAAATCCTAGCACCCAGGGTAAAAAAGCTTTAGAGTTATCCGTTAGATGTTAGAGGTGCATGGATATTTCATGCTATTACATCTTTGTCTCCTTGCAATCACAAGAATGATCTAGCGTCTTGTTTGTCGCCAAAAAAGCGTCTGATAGATTTCTAACGTAACTGAGGTTCGTCAGGTTCATCCGCATGCTTAACAGTTGTTTTTCGCGTGGAGTGTTGATAACAGGTATGCAAATTTTCAACTAGCTGCCGACGGAAGTTTCTAAACAGCCCTCGAACAGTGTCATTTGAAACGTAAATTTAGAGCTAATGATTCTATTTTAAGTGAAATGCCGGAGGGTAAAGAAATTCATTTCCTTTTCATTATTTCAAACTTCTTACGGAGTAAGAAAAAGAAAGTGTATTATTAGTTGTTTAAAAAACAAAGCGATTATTTCAGTTATTTGCATATAGTATTGTCAAAACGAACATTGTTAATGAATAGCAGTCATTCTAGCTTACCCACGTTGTTATTCTGATCATTGCATTTCTTGGGCCACTTGGTATGCAAATTTTCATTAGTTGCCGACGGAAGTTTATAAGGCTACCCTCTATCCTCGAGCTTTTTCGAAAAGACGTAGTGCTTACTTTAAGTCATTTTACTCGCCTGATGACTTACATGCCGTTTTGTATCGCATTCACATTTTCTTTGCCAAGGCCCTGTGTGAGTATGTTCATGGGCAGGGGTACCAAACAACGGTTTCCTCCTTACATTGAAAACAGCTATCCAGAGTTAAATAAATCTCCAGAAATGCATTCTAAGTGGCGCTATAAATTTATATCTGGTCGGTCATCTTAGGAAAACTTGAGTCTTGTCGAAATTTACACAAGCCGATTGAGTATCATTTCCACAAAATTTTAGATGCAAGTTGACGGACATGACGAAAGTCACAAACATTTTCTGATTCCTCTCTTCATCACATTTGTGAATCAGAAAATTTTAGGCTTCCATTTTTACGAAAAATAGCGTAACTTGGGAAGTGAAAGTTGAAAAATCAACTTCAGAAAATCGTAGGGAATTGTTCAGATAAGCTTCGAAAATTGCACCTGAATCAGGGGCACCCAACGACGATTTCCTCCTAAATAAGTTGAAAACACTTTTAAGGTTATCCAGAATAATTTCAGATTTCGGCTCTAGAAATACATTCTAAGCGGGGCTATAAAATTTGTATCTAGGGGACTTTGAGTCTTCTCGAAATTACAAGGGCTTCAGCAACATTCTCCCGAAAATTACGAACGTGGGGGAATTTTTCTGATTCCCCTTTCAATCACGCTTTTAAATCCGAAAATCATGTGTTAGATTTCCTGTTTCTATGAAAAACAGCATTACTTGGGGAGTGAAATGTGAAAAAGTAAGCTTCAGAAAATCGTAGAGAATTTATTACATGAAGTTTCGAAAATTGTACATGAATGGAACGGTCACCTAGAAATTTGTAGCCGACTTCAAGCAATAGAAAATTCTAGGCACTATTTACTTCCCCAGAAAACAGTGACAACAGTCGTTGGGTGCCCCTGAATAGAGAATGGTCAAGATTCGAGAACAAACACGACTGTACATATATGGCGAATTTTTTGCTTGAAATTTTTTCGCATATTATGAAAAAAATACATGATTTACAAACAATCCGCAAAGCTTCATCTTGCCTTTTTTCATTTGAAAAGTTAAGGTTATTATTATTAAAGGGTTAAGCCCTCTCCTGATCGCAAAAATGACAAAACTTCTAAAATCCTATCAACCTGCTTTGTTTCCGCTACACTAATGATAAATGTGCCTCTTTGCCTACGATACCTAGACTCTGCCAGCAATGGGCAAAACATCAGCACTGTAGTTAAACGTAGGTGTCCATACCCCTTTATAGCGGAGCTCTCGCGCGCGAAGCGCGCAGCGGAGCACCATGGGTAACAAAATATGGTAAACTACCCATCCGAGAAAATTTGGTAATCACGTGACCGTACACCGACCGCCCGCCCGACCGTCCGTCCGCACCACAGGCATGCCAACGCAAAATTTCGGGTAGTCTGTGGTGAGGGTTTTTTGGCGCGAAAACGAATGGCAACCCGCGTTTTGTGAAGCATAAACAACTCTATTAGAAGTTCAGGAACGTCAACTGAGAAAAAAAGAAATTTTTCGTGTCGGTTGACATTTTTTATACATCCGTATTTTCTACATTATTTATTTATTATGCCCTCTAGTTTGGAGTATAGAGATAAAGAGAGGCAGAGAAAACGAGAAAGTAGGCGGCAAGCAAGCCAAGCTCAACGAGAGAGAGAGCGGCAGAGAGCTTGAGAAAGGAGGCGAAACTGCTCTGACGAGCAACGGGAGAGGGAGCAAGAAAGAAACAGAGAAAGGAGGCGCAATTTTACTGACGAGCAACGGGAGAAAGAGCAGGAAAGGCATAGAGAAAGGAGGCGCAATTTTACTGATGAGCAACGGAGAGAGAACATGAAAGGGATAGAGTCGAGAAAGGAGGCGCAATTTTACTTATGAGCAACGGGGAGAGAACAGGAAAGGGACAGAGAAAGGAGGAAACATTTTACTGAGGAGCAACGCGAGAGAGAGCAAGAGAGAAACAGAGAAAGGAGGCAAAATTTTACTGACGAACAACGGAGAAAAGCGCAAGAAAGAGAAAGGAAAGGCGACAAAATTTCACTGAAGAGCAACTGGAGAATGAACGAGAGAGCAAGAGAAAATAGACGCCTAATAAGCGACGAGCGGCGAAGAAGGGAGCGAGAGACAGCAAGGAAAACAGGCGTCGTATAAACGAAAAACGAACGAGAAGGAGGAGAAGGTGAGCGAATTTTTGCCGAGGTTAGCTTTCTGTTATAAGAATCGGGGATTTTACGAAAACAGAGGTAGCTTTTGTTTTGTTTGTTAATCAATAACCTCTTTGTAATTGCATCAGTTTTTTTTGGACCAATCACCACACGTCATTTGTTGTCACGCAGTCTAGAGTTGATACTTTTATCATCCAATTGAAGTTGACCTGTGTCCTCCAAGTTCGTTGAAGAGAAACGATATGATTGAAATTTCACTTTAACAAGACAGTCGCGTCCAAGATAAAATTATAGAGTAACCTTATAATTCGTGCTCCTCGGTGTATTTTCGTTGTTTCTGGCGCGGAAAATAAGGTAATCTTAAATTGTATTAATGAAATTTTATCGAAAATTATAACCATTGCCATGTGTCCGATGCATCGCTGAATGAATGATAACTCCTTATGTAAATTTTCGGCGACTCTGGCCTCTGTGACAAGTTAAAATGATTCAGTGTTAGAGGAATGTAAATTATACGGTCTGTGAAAGCGTTGTTATGTTTTCTGAAAAGAGAACAGTACAGAGAGCACCTTGAATTTGAAGATTTTCAATGTCTGTTGAAAGAGCGTTTTGGTGCAGATTGTTCGAGCTTACCTCTATTTGTTTTATTCAGGATAAACAGAATTTGAAGGATCTATTCTCCCTCTTGTAATTGAAATAACTTTTATTATTTTACTATAAATCTAGGCTTTTCCATTTTGTAGATACCTATCTTCGAGTGTTTAAGAATATATATGGAGATCTATGTAAATAAGGAGGGCAGCCAGGGTTTGAAATTATTTTTGAATGTTGACAGGCCAAACAAATTTAAGCTTGGTCATGTCTAGTTACTAACCGGTCAAAATAAATTATTACCTGCCAAACAAATTTTAGCTCGGACCGGTCAAAAGACAGTAAAAACTCGTAGGTAAGAACCTGGATTTTCCCATTGCATTAACAGGTACGTTCTTACAAAAATAGTTATTGGCAAAAAATTTGTCTATTTTTCTAAAATGAAAAGGTTCTTATTTTCTGCAGGAAAAAAAACATTGCAGCTTATGTCTCCCAAAGAGGTTCACCTGAATATTTTCCAGGTGTATAGAATTTTTTTTATAGATTTGAGGAAATAAAGATGTGTGTCAAATATTGGGCTAAACAGGTTCTTGTATAGAGCCTGAGGCCTAATTATAACTGGCAAGTTTAGCCAAACAGGTTCCTAAAAACCAGGTTCTTAGTCACAGCTAGGTTTTTACTGTATTGAAGACATTGTACTTTGCAGTAATAGCCAAATTAAGACAAAAAGTATGTGATCGTGAATGCTCAAAAACTCCTTGTGTTCAGAGATGGGGAAATATTATAAACCAGTTTTGAGTGTGGTTATCAAGTTGTTTATTCATTGGAGGGTACAGTGTAGTAAATAATATTTCCAGGAATATTGTCAAGCTCAGCTCGTTTATTCTTAAAAACAATTCCCCATAAGAGGTAAACCAGAAATCACAACTTTTGGCTCAGTATTGTTCTGACATGTTTTCTTTGAACAATAGGTGTATGTAGGGGTGAGGGAAAATTCTTGCCCAACTAAAGATTTTATCTTATCTTCTTATAGCCATGGAAGAACATGAAAGTCAGGTCCTCCAGGTTGAATGTAGCATGGAATGCTCTCTGCACTGGTGAACAAGAGCAAAGTCACTCAGCAGGTACTGATATAGTTCATGGTAGATGGTATTTATTATAGAATTGCATAATTGAGTAAAATCACGCATTCTGATTGGTTAACGAAGAGAGGTATTCAGTGTGGAATTGCGAGTTGAAAACGAGGCTAAGGGATGTTTTTTAGCATCTACGTAACAACTATCGTCAAATTGTAACACAACAACTGCAAAAAGGTTTTCTACAATGTCATTTTTAAAATGTTTTCAAAATCATTGTCACCTTTTGTATATCCTTTCTTAACATACTGAAATGTCGCCTGGTCCTCCACCTACTGTTCCAACCTAAACTGTATTTACCTTTTGCAAAAGCGTCTAGTGCGGCTCATAACAAAAGCTCACTATCTAGCAAATACCGCCCCTTTGTTTAGCCAGTTTTTAGTAAACACAGTACAAAAACAAGGAAACATAATGCAAAAATAAGGAAATAAAGTGCGAATTTCTCAGAGAATGAAAACCTGTGATTGGCTAATAAATAATCAGTGTTCTCCAGAAGTGCGGGCAACTGGCAGTTTCACTGGGAACTCTTTTTTCAAAGTGCCAGCTACTCTTATGAGTCAAAACATAAAAAAACTGTCTGTAACTTTTATCTTCAATTTTTCGTAAGTTCCATTTTTTTTCCATGAAGGGAAAACGGCACCGAAGCAAATCGTGTTAATTCATTTCTTAGAATACTAGAACATGCAATTTCATCGGAAAATAACAAACAAACAAAAAAAGCCACAAGAGCTTGTTTGAAAGTTTATCGAAAAACACATGAAAATACATGGAACTAAAGTGCCTTGAACAGCTACAAAAGAAGACAGGTGTTGTTTATTCATGGTTGTGAAGCCACTCGCTGAGGCACTTGCCGATAGATAGCTGCGGCTTGTTTATCCGACATGAAGAATATAAATCACAAGCAACTAGAATACACGCTATGCAGCCATTCACTACAGCAATCGAGGCGTCAGTAAAGCTTCTTTTCTTGTTCAGCAAAACCAGCTTGTGGCTTCAAACAACGTCATAACAAGCGACCAAGGTAATAGTTTTTCTCCATTGTTCTTACTTTTGTAACTGCTCCAAAAATCCAAATTCACAGTAATTTTGATGGCTGTTAAAATTATTTTTTTCTTCACGTTTTTTTAGCTGTCCCGCTGTGTAAAATCCTAGAATCTCGATGAGTTTTTAAAAGTGTTCATCTTTACAATGTTTTGATTTTTCATTCATCCAGTCCAGGCGAAGTCGGTTCATGCGTTGACACTTCTGATAGACATGTGACATGTGAATAGCGGAACTCCCTTGTCTTTTCTGGTTTGTTCTAACAAGATTCAAAGGGATTTTGTGGGCGTTTTAAATAAAATAATTATTCCACTTGCGCTTGTTGGATGAGATGATTATTGCCAACTCGGCGCTATGCGTCTCGTTGGCTATTTTTTCCATCTCATATCCAACGTGCCCTCGTGGAATAATTGTTAATTATAAAATAACTAAGATAGTATCGTGCGCTCTGATTGGTTAAAACCAATAGTTTATTGTGCCGGTAAAATCATAGAAAACTGAAACATACTTTAAAGTTATTTTATAAAAGTAAAAGACCACATTTTCTAAAGGTTTGCTGGTGTGATAACCCACTTGGGATGTTGGGAGAAGACTGGAAAAGCTTGTAAACCACCAGCTTAACTTCTCAGATCTCTGGGTCTCATGCCCCCAAACCCCCTTAGATACGGTATTCTCGCTTTACCAGCACTTGGTATCAGGCACCAGTTACTTTACATTGGGAGCTGGCTACTTTAAAACTTCTGGAGAACACTGAACAATAGAAATATATAAGAACCAATGAGCCTCAGGTGTCACAATCTGCTTGCTTATCTTCTTAGCCATGGAAGAACATGAAAGTCAGGTCCTCCAGGTTGAATGTAGCAGAAAATGCTCTCTGCTTGGTGAACAAGAGCAAAGTCAATCAGCAGGTACTGATATAGTTCATGGTAGATGGTATTTATTATAAAACTTAATAATATACATGGAAAAATTTCTTGAATGAGATTGGCTTAGAGCAGTGCAGTTTTTAGTAAACACAGTAAAAAAAGCAAGGAAACATAATGCAAAAATAAGGAAATAAAGTGCAAATTTCTCAGAGAATGAAAACCTGTGAACAATCAGTGTTCTACAGAAGCGCAGGCGACTGGTGGTTTCGCTGGCTACTCTTATGACTCAAAACAGTAAAAAAACTGTCTGTACCTTTTATCTTGAATTTTCAGAAGGTCCTAAAAGAAACAAAAACAATAGCTTGTCGTATACAAAAAAGCTCTTTGGTGTATGACAATTTGCCTTTTTGCTAATGGTATTATCGATATATTTACTGAATGATTTTTGATGAGACATTGCCAGATAATATTTTTTAATTATAAAATAACTAAGATAGTACATGCATTCTGATTGGTTAAAAAGCAATAGTTTATTGTGCTGGTAATCTCATAGTAAACTGAAACATGCTTTAAAGTTATTTTATAAAAGTAAAAGACCACATTTTCTATGGATTTACCAGCATGATAACTCACTTGGTTCTTGGGAGAACTCTGGAAAAGCTTGTAAATAACGAGCAAAACTTCTCAGATCTCTGGGCTTAATGCCCCCAAACCCCTCCCTTAGATACAGTACTCTCGCTTTATCAGTGCTTGGTGTCAGGCACCAGTTTCTTTGCTTTGGGAGCTGGGTACTCTAAAACTTCTGGATAACACTGAACAATAGAAATATATAAGAACCAATCAGCCTCAGGTGTCACAATCTGCTTGCCCAACTTATTAAGATTATATCTTATCTTCTTATATTAGCCATAGAAGAACATGAAAGTGAAGTTCTCCAACTTGAATGTAGCATGGAAAGCTCTCTGCCAGGTGAACAAGAGCAAAGTCATTCAGCAGGTACTGATATACCGGTAGTTGTTTATGGTAGATGGTATTTAACAATTAGTTCATGCGTCAGCGTGCGTATGTCGAGATATTGAGCACGCGGGAAGTTTGGAGAGCACGAAAGAGGCGTAAGAGTTGCACGAGGCGCAGCCGAGTGCAACTCTAGCCTCTTGAGTGCTCTCCAAACTTCCCAAGTGCTCAATATCTCGACATACGCACAGCTGCAGCATGAACTAATTGTTTTATAACATTATCAAAGCGATCAATGCAGCAGTTAACTGAAAATTTTATTATTGAAGGGCGCGCTCAAAGCAGTACGCGTCAATGTTTACGTGAATATATCTTTTTTCCTCACAGTTAATCTTATGTTTTTATCCTGAAACTGAGAGAAAGTGTACTCTAAAATGATTGTAAAATCCATATTTAGGTGCCGGAAAACTATTAATTTACCGAAAAATTGTTATTGAGAGAAAACAACTTTGCAAAGAATGAGCTCACGCCATAGCCCGCACAGCTCGCGGAGATGACAAAAACAACAACAACACTCACCTCTTTTCCTTACTATCGGTTAACAAATTCAAACGTTTCCTCTTAAATTTCTTTACAAAACACATGGTAAACGCTTCATTGTCTATTGCTGAGTTATGGATGCACTCAAGAGACTCAGGATTGCTAAGCTCACAACAACTCGAGGAATTACGAATAGTTTATTGACGTCATCAGCGTGCTCAATAGGAATATGAAGCACGCTCGCGCTATTGAATTTGATTAGGCGAATTTTCTAGCTATGTTATAATTTATTATGAAGGTTAATAATATACATGAAAAAATTTCTCTGTGAATTTGATTGGCATAGAGCAGTGTACATTTTAGTAAACACAATGCAAAAACAAGGAAACATAATGCAAAAAGAAAGAAATATAATGCAAATTTATCAGAGAATGAAAAACTGTGATTGGGCCAATAAACAATAGAAATTTATCAGAACTAATTAAGTGCCACAATTTGCTGGTGAGAAGCATGTATACTTTTAAAACTTCCCCCTTTTTGGTGTAATTAATTATGCTCTGTTGTCTTACCTAAGTAATCTTTCCTTTTTCTTGTAACACTTTTTTTCTCAATATTTTATTTTATGAATTTACCTGATTATTTTTATTTATTTATTCATTGTGGGTTGTTTTTTTTTTTTCATTTTTGTAACCAAGATTTTGAAATTAATAAAGGTGTGGGTGGGCGTGTGTGTGTAACAAATAAGAATGTTAAAACTTTCATATATATATTTTTACATGGACTCAAAAGAGCAGCTATATATAATGAGTGATTTTGTTACCTCTGCATTCTATCTATGTTCCTGACACATAAAAATCGCCAAAGACATAAAATAATTCATGGATATATCGATCTGAGCGTGTGTATTTGTAGAAATATCCCGTGACGTGTAATTTCTGTGGCAGTTATGGTTGTTGTTTAGTGATGCATATTTGTTTTAGCCTTTGTTGACTTCTGCTTTAAAATAGAAGAACTATATTTTAATTTCAGTATACTATAATACAGAGTTTTGGAGTGTGTCTTCAGATTAACTGTCTGTGGCTGGTACATAAAGGCCCAAACATTTGCCATTTTGGACTCATTTTTTTTTAACAGGGACTCATTGGTTCTGGACTGGGACTCATGATTTCTCACAAGATGAGTCCCAGAATTCATCACATTTATTTGTAACAAAAACACTGTATAATTCATTGATTAGACCTTTTGTCATGTAATTCAAGTGTTGTTGTTGTGGTAAACATGACAAGTCATCATGTCTGTACTTAATTCTCCATGACTGGATTGTAGGATTTTTGTTCTGTTTGTATTTGATCGTGCATTATTATTATGGGAAAACTTACCTTAGGGTTGCATTACTTTGACTAGGACAAAGTTAAAATACATTGAATTCTCATAGAGATAATTATTTTTTGGATTATAATAATGAGTTCATTGGTTGGGTCACTCCCATTATATTTGATGACTGGTTTATGAAATATCAGCACTTAGAAAATGATTGTCAAGGTTGTTGTATTATCCGAAGTTTCAAAAGTAGAAATATTGTGTATTTTCTATTTGAAATCAGGTTTTGAGAACACTTCCACAGATGCAGCTTTATAATAGTAATTCTTGTACAGTTATACAAGCATGCAGTACTAGGGTGCGAAGAAAAGGAGGTCAGTTTTGTGCTTGTCCTTCGGGAAGGCTGTAGCTTGCATCTGTTAGCCCAAGAATCACAACTCTATTATCCATCAGGCAAGATAAAAAATAGAATCCATTAGCCCCATAGCTTATATGAATTGTGTAGTTGGTTAATACAAATAATTCATTTACTAGGAGAAGAGTTGGAACAACACACTCCTGCAGTAGAAAATGGCCCAATTGAGGGAGCAAGCAATGTGCAGGAAACACAGCAACCTCTTCCAGAAGTAAATAATAGTAGCCACTTAGAAGATGACCGCCTAATTGCTAGAGCAAGGGCAGTTGGTGTGGACTATGAGTTTCCAAAGCCTGGTGAAGTGGAAACGCAGGATGACAGAAGATAAGATTTTATTTACTTGAATCAAGTCCATTCCTTTTTCTCTCCAACAACAATGATATATTAAGAAACATTGTTATTATAGCTGGAAATTTCTTTCCAACCATGTGCACACTCATTGGTTATTGCAATGTCACCTGACATCTAACAATGAAACTTTTTGGTGCCAATATTCTCTAAGCAGGCAACATCGCAAAAATCATTCACATCAGAGGGTAACAGTGCACAATTACCCGTGAATGACCAACAACTGACCTTCCAGGGAGGTTTAATGAATTTCCATGCAGCTAATAATTTATATAGATTTAGCCAAGCCTAAAAGCGGAGCTCCCGATTTCATTACAATAATAATAACGATAATAATGATGATGATGAAGATCGTTTTATTCGCACTGGTACACAATACGATATAACCTCGTTGCAAATACTGATACCCCCCAGTCGGTATCGGGATGTAATCTAGCCTACGTGTAGCCGCAACCCACTCCCGACAAAGGAAGAAGAGGAGTCAAAGAAAACTACGAAAAAAGTAACACGTAGTTAGATAAGGTTTAAAGAGCAGGAAAGAAAAAGGTCTTAAAAGTTGAAACTAAAACTAAAACTCTATAACTTTAAAACATGAGCACAAGAAAAGATTAACTTATCCCAGGTGAATTCACACAACAAAGTTATATATGGTATAATAAATACATTAATTTCATATACTGGCAATGCAGAATGAAGAAATAAATTCAGGGAAGATCACCACAGTTATCAATGCAACTTTGGCACTGTACCTAACGTACCTAACCATTCATATAGTCATTCTCCAATTTCCACCGCAGCTGGTCAATTAGCCTGGCAATTCCTCAGAGATTGTGGTGGGAAACAGTTAGATGTCATGTGACCTCGAAGTAACTAATGAGAATGGTGTTGGGAAATATTTAGATTCTTGGAAAACAAAATTAACTGTTTCCCATGGGCCAAGTCTTTAAGTGATTTGTGATGTTAATATTTTAAAAAATTTATAGCTGCATGGAAATTCATTAAACCTCCCTGGAAGGTCAGTTGTTGGTCATTCACGGGTAATTGTGCACTGTTACCCTCTGATGTGAATGATTTTTGCGATGTTGCCTGCTTAGAGAATATTGGCACCAAAAAGTTTCATTGTTAGATGTCAGGTGACATTGCAATAACCAATGAGTGTGCACATGGTTGGAAAGAAATTTCCAGCTATAATAACAATGTTTCTTAATATATCATTGTTGTTGGAGAGAAAAAGGAATGGACTTGATTCAAGTAAATAAAATCTTATCTTCTGTCATCCTGCGTTTCCACTTCACCAGGCTTTGGAAACTCATAGTCCACACCAACTGCCCTTGCTCTAGCAATTAGGCGGTCATCTTCTAAGTGGCTACTATTATTTACTTCTGGAAGAGGTTGCTGTGTTTCCTGCACATTGCTTGCTCCCTCAATTGGGCCATTTTCTACTGCAGGAGTGTGTTGTTCCAACTCTTCTCCTAGTAAATGAATTATTTGTATTAACCAACTACACAATTCATATAAGCTATGGGGCTAATGGATTCTATTTTTTATCTTGCCTGATGGATAATAGAGTTGTGATTCTTGGGCTAACAGATGCAAGCTACAGCCTTCCCGAAGGACAAGCACAAAACTGACCTCCTTTTCTTCGCACCCTAGTACTGCATGCTTGTATAACTGTACAAGAATTACTATTATAAAGCTGCATCTGTGGAAGTGTTCTCAAAACCTGATTTCAAATAGAAAATACACAATATTTCTACTTTTGAAACTTCGGATAATACAACAACCTTGACAATCATTTTCTAAGTGCTGATATTTCATAAACCAGTCATCAAATATAATGGGAGTGACCCAACCAATGAACTCATTATTATAATCCAAAAAATAATTATCTCTATGAGAATTCAATGTATTTTAACTTTGTCCTAGTCAAAGTAATGCAACCCTAAGGTAAGTTTTCCCATAATAATAATGCACGATCAAATACAAACAGAACAAAAATCCTACAATCCAGTCATGGAGAATTAAGTACAGACATGATGACTTGTCATGTTTACCACAACAACAACACTTGAATTACATGACAAAAGGTCTAATCAATGAATTATACAGTGTTTTTGTTACAAATAAATGTGATGAATTCTGGGACTCATCTTGTGAGAAATCATGAGTCCCAGTCCAGAACCAATGAGTCCCTGTTAAAAAAAATGAGTCCAAAATGGCAAATGTTTGGGCCTTTATGTACCAGCCACAGACAGTTAATCTGAAGACACACTCCAAAACTCTGTATTATAGTATACTGAAATTAAAATATAGTTCTTCTATTTTAAAGCAGAAGTCAACAAAGGCTAAAACAAATATGCATCACTAAACAACAACCATAACTGCCACAGAAATTACACGTACGGGATATTTCTACAAATACACACGTTCAGATCGATATATCCATGAATTATTTTATGTCTTTGGCGATTTTTATGTGTCAGGAACATAGATAGAATGCAGAGGTAACAAAATCACTCATTATATATAGCTGCTCTTTTGAGTCCATGTAAAAAATATATATATGAAAGTTTTAACATTCTTATTTGTTACACACACACGCCCACCCACACCTTTATTAATTTCAAAATCTTGGTTACAAAAATGAAAAAAAAAAACAACCCACAATGAATAAATAAATAAAAATAATCAGGTAAATTCATAAAATAAAATATTGAGAAAAAAAGTGTTACAAGAAAAAGGAAAGATTACTTAGGTAAGACAACAGAGCATAATTAATTACACCAAAAAGGGGGAAGTTTTAAAAGTATACATGCTTCTCACCAGCAAATTGTGGCACTTAATTAGTTCTGATAAATTTCTATTGTTTATTGGCCCAATCACAGTTTTTCATTCTCTGATAAATTTGCATTATATTTCTTTCTTTTTGCATTATGTTTCCTTGTTTTTGCATTGTGTTTACTAAAATGTACACTGCTCTATGCCAATCAAATTCACAGAGAAATTTTTTCATGTATATTATTAACCTTCATAATAAAATACCATCTACCATAAACAACTACCGGTATATCAGTACCTGCTGAATGACTTTGCTCTTGTTCACCTGGCAGAGAGCTTTCCATGCTACATTCAAGTTGGAGGACTTCACTTTCATGTTCTTCTATGGCTAATATAAGAAGATAAGATATAATCTTAATAAGTTGGGCAAGCAGATTGTGACACCTGAGGCTCATTGGTTCTTATATATTTCTATTGTTCAGTGTTATCCAGAAGTTTTAGAGTACCCAGCTCCCAAAGCAAAGAAACTGGTGCCTGACACCAAGCACTGATAAAGCGAGAGTACTGTATCTAAGGGAGGGGTTTGGGGGCATTAAGCCCAGAGATCTGAGAAGTTTTGCTCGTTATTTACAAGCTTTTCCAGAGTTCTCCCAAGAACCAAGTGAGTTATCATGCTGGTAAATCCATAGAAAATGTGGTCTTTTACTTTTATAAAATAACTTTAAAGCATGTTTCAGTTTACTATGAGATTACCAGCACAATAAACTATTGCTTTTTAACCAATCAGAATGCATGTACTATCTTAGTTATTTTATAATTAAAAAATATTATCTGGCAATGTCTCATCAAAAATCATTCAGTAAATATATCGATAATACCATTAGCAAAAGGCAAATTGTCATACACCAAAGAGCTTTTTGTACGACAAGCTATTGTTTTTGTTTCTTTTAGGACCTTCTGAAAAATTCAAGATAAAAGGTACAGACAGTTTTTTTTACTGTTTTGAGTCATAAGAGTAGCCAGCGAAACCACCAGTCGCCTGCGCTTCTGTAGAACACTGATTGTTCACAGGTTTTCATTCTCTGAGAAATTTGCACTTTATTTCCTTATTTTTGCATTATGTTTCCTTGCTTTTTTTACTGTGTTTACTAAAAACTGCACTGCTCTAAGCCAATCTCATTCAAGAAATTTTTCCATGTATATTATTAAGTTTTATAATAAATACCATCTACCATGAACTATATCAGTACCTGCTGATTGACTTTGCTCTTGTTCACCAAGCAGAGAGCATTTTCTGCTACATTCAACCTGGAGGACCTGACTTTCATGTTCTTCCATGGCTAAGAAGATAAGCAAGCAGATTGTGACACCTGAGGCTCATTGGTTCTTATATATTTCTATTGTTCAGTGTTCTCCAGAAGTTTTAAAGTAGCCAGCTCCCAATGTAAAGTAACTGGTGCCTGATACCAAGTGCTGGTAAAGCGAGAATACCGTATCTAAGGGGGGGTTTGGGGGCATGAGACCCAGAGATCTGAGAAGTTAAGCTGGTGGTTTACAAGCTTTTCCAGTCTTCTCCCAACATCCCAAGTGGGTTATCACACCAGCAAACCTTTAGAAAATGTGGTCTTTTACTTTTATAAAATAACTTTAAAGTATGTTTCAGTTTTCTATGATTTTACCGGCACAATAAACTATTGGTTTTTAACCAATCAGAGCGCACGTACTATCTTAGTTATTTTATAATTAACAATTATTCCACGAGGGCACGTTGGATATGAGATGGAAAATAGCCAACGAGACGCATAGCGCCGAGTTGGCAATAATCATCTCATCCAACAAGCGCAAGTGGAATAATTATTTTATTTAAAACGCCCACAAAATCCCTTTGAATCTTGTTAGAACAAACCAGAAAAGACAAGGGAGTTCCGCTATTCACATGTCACATGTCTATCAGAAGTGTCAACGCATGAACCGACTCGCCTGGACTGGATGAATGAAAAATCAAAACATTGTAAAGATGAACACTTTTAAAAACTCATCGAGATTCTAGGATTTTACACAGCGGGACAGCTAAAAAAACGTGAAGAAAAATAATTCTTAACAGCCATCAAAATTACTGTGAATTTGGATTTTTGGAGCAGTTACAAAAGTAAGAACAATGGAGAAAAACTATTACCTTGGTCGCTTGTTATGACGTTGTTTGAAGCCACAAGCTGGTTTTGCTGAACAAGAAAAGAAGCTTTACTGACGCCTCGATTGCTGTAGTGAATGGCTGCATAGCGTGTATTCTAGTTGCTTGTGATTTATATTCTTCATGTCGGATAAACAAGCCGCAGCTATCTATCGGCAAGTGCCTCAGCGAGTGGCTTCACAACCATGAATAAACAACACCTGTCTTCTTTTGTAGCTGTTCAAGGCACTTTAGTTCCATGTATTTTCATGTGTTTTTCGATAAACTTTCAAACAAGCTCTTGTGGCTTTTTTGTTTGTTTGTTATTTTCCCGATGAAATTGCATGTTCTAGTATTCTAAGAAATGAATTAACACGATTTGTTTCGGGTGCCGTTTTATCCTTCGCGGAAAAAAATGGAACTTACGAAAAATTGAAGATAAAAGTTACAGACAGTTTTTTTTATGTTTTGACTCATAAGAGTAGCTGGCACTTTGAAAAAGAGTTCCCAGTGAAACTGCCAGTTGCCCGCACTTCTGGAGAACACTGATTATTTATTAGCCAATCACAGGTTTTCATTCTCTGAGAAATTCGCACTTTATTTCCTTATTTTTGCATTATGTTTCCTTGTTTTTGTACTGTGTTTACTAAAAACTGGCTAAACAAAGGGGCGGTATTTGCTAGATAGTGAGCTTTTGTTATGAGCCGCACTAGACGCTTTTGCAAAAGGTAAATACAGTTTAGGTTGGAACAGTAGGTGGAGGACCAGGCGACATTTCAGTATGTTAAGAAAGGATATACAAAAGGTGACAATGATTTTGAAAACATTTTAAAATGACATTGTAGAAAACCTTTTTTGCAGTTGTTGTGTTACAATTTGACGATAGTTGTTACGTAGATGCGAAAAAACATCCCTTAGCCTCGTTTTCAACTCGCAATTCCACACTGAATACCTCTCTTCGTTAACCAATCAGAATGCGTGATTTTACTCAATTATGCAATTCTATAATAAATACCATCTACCATGAACTATATCAGTACCTGCTGAGTGACTTTGCTCTTGTTCACCAGTGCAGAGAGCATTCCATGCTACATTCAACCTGGAGGACCTGACTTTCATGTTCTTCCATGGCTATAAGAAGATAAGATAAAATCTTTAGTTGGGCAAGAATTTTCCCTCACCCCTACATACACCTATTGTTCAAAGAAAACATGTCAGAACAATACTGAGCCAAAAGTTGTGATTTCTGGTTTAACTCTTATGGGGAATTGTTTTTAAGAATAAACGAGCTGAGCTTGACAATATTCCTGGAAATATTATTTACTACACTGTACCCTCCAATGAATAAACAACTTGATAACCACACTCAAAATGGTTTATAATATTTCCCCATCTCTGAACACAAGGAGTTTTTGAGCATTCACGATCACATACTTTTTGTCTTAATTTGGCTATTACTGCAAAGTACAATGTCTTCAATACAGTAAAAACCTAGCTGTGACTAAGAACCTGGTTTTTAGGAACCTGTTTGGCTAAACTTGCCAGTTATAATTAGGCCTCAGGCTCTATACAAGAACCTGTTTAGCCCAATATTTGACACACATCTTTATTTTCTCAAATCTATAAAAAAAATTCTATACACCTGGAAAATATTCAGGTGAACCTCTTTGGGAGACATAAGCTGCAATGTTTTTTTTTCCTGCAGAAAATAAGAACCTTTTCATTTTAGAAAAATAGACAAATTTTTTGCCAATAACTATTTTTGTAAGAACGTACCTGTTAATGCAATGGGAAAATCCAGGTTCTTACCTACGAGTTTTTACTGTCTTTTGACCGGTCCGAGCTAAAATTTGTTTGGCAGGTAATAATTTATTTTGACCGGTTAGTAACTAGACATGACCAAGCTTAAATTTGTTTGGCCTGTCAACATTCAAAAATAATTTCAAACCCTGGCTGCCCTCCTTATTTACATAGATCTCCATATATATTCTTAAACACTCGAAGATAGGTATCTACAAAATGGAAAAGCCTAGATTTATAGTAAAATAATAAAAGTTATTTCAATTACAAGAGGGAGAATAGATCCTTCAAATTCTGTTTATCCTGAATAAAACAAATAGAGGTAAGCTCGAACAATCTGCACCAAAACGCTCTTTCAACAGACATTGAAAATCTTCAAATTCAAGGTGCTCTCTGCTCTCTTTTCAGAAAACATAACAACGCTTTCACAGACCGTATAATTTACATTCCTCTAACACTGAATCATTTTAACTTGTCACAGAGGCCAGAGTCGCCGAAAATTTACATAAGGAGTTATCATTCATTCAGCGATGCATCGGACACATGGCAATGGTTATAATTTTCGATAAAATTTCATTAATACAATTTAAGATTACCTTATTTTCCGCGCCAGAAACAACGAAAATACACCGAGGAGCACGAATTATAAGGTTACTCTATAATTTTATCTTGGACGCGACTGTCTTGTTAAAGTGAAATTTCAATCATATCGTTTCTCTTCAACGAACTTGGAGGACACAGGTCAACTTCAATTGGATGATAAAAGTATCAACTCTAGACTGCGTGACAACAAATGACGTGTGGTGATTGGTCCAAAAAAACTGATGCAATTACAAAGAGGTTATTGATTAACAAACAAAACAAAAGCTACCTCTGTTTTCGTAAAATCCCCGATTCTTATAACAGAAAGCTAACCTCGGCAAAAATTCGCTCACCTTCTCCTCCTTCTCGTTCGTTTTTCGTTTATACGACGCCTGTTTTCCCTTGCTGTCTCTCGCTCCCTTCTTCGCCGCTCGTCGCTTATTAGGCGTCTATTTTCTCTTGCTCTCTCTCGTTCATTCTCCAGTTGCTCTTCAGTGAAATTTTGTCGCCTTTCCCTTTCTCTTTCTTGCGCTTTTCTCCGTTGTTCGTCAGTAAAATTTTGCCTCCTTTCTCTGTTTCTCTCTTGCTCTCTCTCGCGTTGCTCCTCAGTAAAATGTTTCCTCCTTTCTCTGTCCCTTTCCTGTTCTCTCTCCCGTTGCTCATAAGTAAAATTGCGCCTCCTTTCTCGACTCTATCCCTTTCATGTTCTCTCCCGTTGCTCATCAGTAAAATTGCGCCTCCTTTCTCTATGCCTTTCCTGCTCTTTCTCCCGTTGCTCGTCAGTAAAATTGCGCCTCCTTTCTCTGTTTCTTTCTTGCTCCCTCTCCCGTTGCTCGTCAGAGCAGTTTCGCCTCCTTTCTCAAGCTCTCTGCCGCTCTCTCTCTCGTTGAGCTTGGCTTGCTTGCCGCCTACTTTCTCGTTTTCTCTGCCTCTCTTTATCTCTATACTCCAAACTAGAGGGCATAATAAATAAATAATGTAGAAAATACGGATGTATAAAAAATGTCAACCGACACGAAAAATTTCTTTTTTTCTCAGTTGACGTTCCTGAACTTCTAATAGAGTTGTTTATGCTTCACAAAACGCGGGTTGCCATTCGTTTTCGCGCCAAAAAACCCTCACCACAGACTACCCGAAATTTTGCGTTGGCATGCCTGTGGTGCGGACGGACGGTCGGGCGGGCGGTCGGTGTACGGTCACGTGATTACCAAATTTTCTCGGATGGGTAGTTTACCATATTTTGTTACCCATGGTGCTCCGCTGCGCGCTTCGCGCGCGAGAGCTCCGCTATAAATTTTTTAAAATATTAACATCACAAATCACTTAAAGACTTGGCCCATGGGAAACAGTTAATTTTGTTTTCCAAGAATCTAAATATTTCCCAACACCATTCTCATTAGTTACTTCGAGGTCACATGACATCTAACTGTTTCCCACCACAATCTCTGAGGAATTGCCAGGCTAATTGACCAGCTGCGGTGGAAATTGGAGAATGACTATATGAATGGTTAGGTACGTTAGGTACAGTGCCAAAGTTGCATTGATAACTGTGGTGATCTTCCCTGAATTTATTTCTTCATTCTGCGTTGCCAGTATATGAAATTAATGTATTTATTATACCATATATAACTTTGTTGTGTGAATTCACCTGGGATAAGTTAATCTTTTCTTGTGCTCATGTTTTAAAGTTATAGAGTTTTAGTTTTAGTTTCAACTTTTAAGACCTTTTTCTTTCCTGCTCTTTAAACCTTATCTAACTACGTGTTACTTTTTTCGTAGTTTTCTTTGACTCCTCTTCTTCCTTTGTCGGGAGTGGGTTGCGGCTACACGTAGGCTAGATTACATCCCGATACCGACTGGGGGGTATCAGTATTTGCAACGAGGTTATATCGTATTGTGTACCAGTGCGAATAAAACGATCTTCATCATCATCATTATTATCGTTATTATTATTGTAATGAAATCGGGAGCTCCGCTTTTAGGCTTGGCTAAATCTATATATTACAAAGGTGTTCGTGTTAGGTTAGCACCGATATATATATATTTTTTTATCAAAATCACAATTTTGCTAAAGCAGCAAAGACGAAACATGAAGACAGGCACGCTCGTCGTCACGTTTAAAGTTGAAATGTACAGATTTTGGTCTCATCACCACTGGTGTTGAGACGGAAAGATAAATATTTTTACCCATAATATAGATATCCGCGCTCAGGATAGTGTGTAAAGAAAAACATGCAAAGACTGAACCGAACGCCGTCATGATATTGTGTTAAGACAGCATTCAATTTCTACATTCTTTCCGCAGGGCCTGTTTACATGGAGTGGGGGACCCCCGTCTAGTGGGGTTGGTTTCTTTTGTTTTCACGCTCTGGGGGACACAAAAAGGAAGAAACTTACCCCACTAGACCGGGGTCCCCCGCTCCATGTAAACATGGTCTTAAAGTACGACAGCTTCTAATTGATTTGGGGAATTGGTTGCCTGCTTTCGGTGCAGACTCTTCAGGGTCGGTGTCCGTTAAGGCCCGAACCACGTCCAGAATGTTTTCTTTAAACTAGCCGATAATAGTAACCCGGGGTTGAAGAAGGCAGTCTGATAGAGTGTTTTCACATGACGTCACGGCGGCCATATATATTGGTGTCCCAAAACAATGACACGGCGGCCATGTTGGTGTCCCAAACCAGTCCTGTGGGAGTTGAACTCTTTTCTTATGCAAACGCCTTCTGTTGTTCCAATAAATTTGTATACATGCTGGCCACGTGAGTAAAAACACTCATGGTGTTGTTGATATAGATACCCGTAAATATTTAACTCAACACGCCGAAAGTCGCACGAGGGGAGTTAATTCGTTTTTTCCAAAAACTATAGCAGACTGGAACTGCCTCCCTGAGGCCATTGTTTCATCAACCTCCTTAGAAACTTTTAAAAATAGGTTAACAGCTTTTCTTAAATAATAGTTATGGGTTAATTTACATGTTAAAGTTCGATAACATTGATAAGGGCCAACAGTGCTATTTAGTGCGATCAAGCGTGGGTCAGTTACTGATTTCTCATTTTCCGCAGCGAGTGCAAAAATCCGCCGCGACTTGTTTACATTTGTTTTTAACTGATCGCACGCATTAGATTATCCTTTCTTACACATAGGGCCACATAGGCACGTGCTCAAGCAGTTATGTAGTACTGGAAAAAGCTCCATCGCATCTGCTAATTAAAAGAAGACATAAGCTTTCTTTTTAAACAATCCATTTGGTAATTTTTTGTAAGACCTTAGCGATATTTTCAGATCAAATAAAATAAAATAAACGTCCAACTTAGCAATTTGTCATGCTAGACTTAACACATTGTCAAATCAAAACATCCAACCACGACGTTTGCTTCAACAGCTAAGAAAAGCAAGTATTTTTAACATATCCACGATATACGGTTAAGTTAAAAACATGAATTGTACTCAATTTACAGATTTTCAAGCACAAAATCAGTTGAGTCCTTTTCAGCAAAATAGGAGCCTCAATAATCTAATAAAATATATTCTTATAGAAAAGAATAGTTACATCACACCAGAACCTTAGTGTTAAATTATGTCTCTACATGTATCATCATCGCAAATAATACATACTCATTCTCTCTTGATATGCGTAATCTATTTCCCTCCGAAAAACCTCTGCTGTGAGTCATTTTCTTTTCCAAAAGCTTACTCAATGGCTGAAATCATGTAAAAAAAATGTAAGCAAGGATAGTAGCTATCAAATTTACTTTACAGAGATTGGCTCTTTGATTTGCAACCTATTAGTCAACCAGGAAAACGGCTGCCTCTTAGCGCGGTAAAAGCAATGGTCAGTTTCCACATACACTGTGATCTTTGGTGTTTGTTGTTGTCAGCGGTCGAGTGGGCGGATGAAGCTTTGGTGTATTGAATAGCCTCCTCGTTAAAAATTCTACCCCCTCTGCTGAACAGCAAAGCTTAATATTCTTTATGATGCATCAGTTTGCAATTTCTTCAGGAATTCATTATTTCTTATTCAGGGCGTATCTCTCCACAGGCTTAGCCTGCGAAAAGGCTCTTGGGAACGGGGGAAATCGAGGAATGGAACCACTGACGTGACTTCCGTGCCGACCCGCTTTTGTTTATAATAATAAAAGACCCGTTATTCTTTCTTTTCGCTCCTTTAGGATTCTTGGGCAGCACTGAGCCGAAACTATTCTCAACCTCTTCAACCTGTACATCATATCGCTTACTCGATATGCTCCGAAACTGCCTCTTTCTGTCATGCTGTTTTACCTATGCCATGTTCATCGTTTCTGTGCAAGCTAATAAAGAAATGAAGGTCAATTAAAGTCGTAAAACATCCGTCATACTTTTTATTTACGAGAGAATCTCTCGCCCTCGCATATAGGTTTGGCCTGCACAACTGGCGCTTTATGAGCCAAAAAGCGAGGCGAACACAGTATTTCGCGCGTGTTTGTCTCGCTTGGCTCAGAAAGCGCCTGTTATGCAGGCTAAACCGATATGTAGGGGGACTGTGCGGCTCAGTCACGGTCGATTCCAGTCGATTGATTATTAAAACCACACCAAGAAACAAAAGCTAAACCCAACGTAAATACATATATGTAGGGGGACTGTGCGGCTCAGTCACGGTCGATTCCAGTCGATTGATTATTAAAACCACACCAAGAAACAAAAGCTAAACCTAGCGTAAATACATATATGTAGGGCCCGTGCTGTGAGGTTCAGTCACGGTCGATTCCAGTCGATTGATTATTAAAACCACACCAAGAAACAAAAGGTAAACCTAACGTAAATACATATATGTAGGGGGACTGTGCGGCTCAGTCACGGTCGATTCCAGTCGATTGATTATTAAAACCACACCAAGAAACAAAAGCTAAACCTAACGTAAATACATATATGTAGGGCCCGTGCTGTGAGGTTCAGTCACGGTCGATTCCAGTCGATTGATTATTAAAACCACACCAAGAAACAAAAGGTAAACCTAACGTAAATACATATATGTGGGGGACTGTGCGGCTCAGTCACGGTCGATTCCAGTCGATTGATTATTAAAACCACACCAAGAAACAAAAGCTAAACCCAACGTAAATACATATATGTAGGGGGACTGTGCGGCTCAGTCACGGTCGATTCCAGTCGATTGATTATTAAAACCACACCAAGAAACAAAAGCTAAACCTAACGTAAATACATATATGTAGGGCCCGTGCTGTGCGGTTCAGTCACGGTCGATTCCAGTCGATTGATTATTAAAACCACACCAAGAAACAAAAGCTAAACCTAACGTGAATACCACACGAAAAACACTGCGATGTTTTCATTCTCGAGTTTTGGTCAAGTATCAAATTAGCTGGAAGCAGCAGGCAGCTCATGTCTTAAGTACTCTGTATTTTACTCACTACTTTTTCACCAGGTTATTGTTTAAGACAAAACTTTAGTCATGTCTGAATTTATAGCACAAACCTGTGGGCACACTCTAACTGACTCATGCGGAAATAGGTGTCCATGTTCAAGAACACAGTGATTGGCCAGCATATTCTACGTAATAATTTGCACCAATCATAAATAATTCTGTCAATTACTATTATGCAAGAACAACTCTGTGGATAAATAACAACGAAGCGAAGTGGGAAGGTGTCTTTACTTGCTAACTTATGGTCAAGTTAGCGAGTGAAACGACAGGGCACACATATTCCCATTTTAGCAGAAGAAATTACCAACCATTTTGATATGTCGGCAGACAAAGGTAAGACTAGAGTAAGTCTAGAGATAAACTTAGAACAAGAATGAACTAAAAGGACAGAAACAGACAAAATCCACGACTACAGTTACTGTGTAACTCGAAAACCACATCAAGGTTTGTTCTAAAACTAAGCCATTAAAACAACGGAATGGCAAGAAGGTTTGCTAACTAAATACCGAAGAATTTCTGCCATCAGAAATATAACTTCATCCCACTACTGACCACAAACGTATTTGCGCATTACACTGCATAAAAGCTAGTCGACTTAAGCTTAGATCGACGACATGTTAAGCTTATTAAATGTTAGCATACGTCGACAAAAACAATGGGCAGCATTGAACCGAGATTATTCTCTCCCTCTTCACCCTGTACATCATACCGCTTTCTCGATATGCTCCGAAACCGCCTCTTTGCATCACGCCGTTTTTCTATGCCATGTTCATCGTTTCTGTGCAAGCTAATAAAGGAATGAAGGTCAATGAAAGTCGTAAAACATCCGTAATCCTGTTTATTCACGAGAGAATCTCGCGCCCTCGAATATAGGTTTGGCCTGCACAACTGACGCTTTATGAGCCAAAAAGCGAGGCGAACACGATATTTCCCGCGTGTTTGTCTCGCTTGGCTCAGAAAGCTCCTGTGTTATGCAGGCTAAACCTATATGTAGGGGGACTGTGCGGCTCAGTCACGGTCGATTCCAGTCGATTGATTATTAAAACCACACCAAGAAACAAAAGCTAAACCTAACGTAAATACCACACGAAAAAGACTGCAATGTTTTCATTCTCGAGTTTTGGTCAAGTATCAAATTAGCTGGAAGCAGCAGGCAGCTCATGTCTTAAGTACTCTGTTTTTTACTCCCTACTTTTTCACCAGGTTATTGTTTAAAACAAAATGTTAGTCATGTCTGAATTTATAGCACAAACATGCAGACACACTCTAACTGAGTCACGCGGAAATAGGTGTCCATGTTCAAGAACAGTGATTGGCCAGCATATTCTAGGTAATAATTTGCACCAATCATAAAATAATTCTGTCAATTACTATTATGCAAGAACAAATCCGTGGATAAATAACAACGAAGCGAAGTGGGAAGGTGTCTTTACTTGCTAACTTATGGTCAAGTTAGCGAGTGAAACGACAGGGCACACATATTCCCATTTTAGCAGAAGAAATTACCAACCATTTTGATATGTCGGCAGACAAAGGTAAGACTAGAGTAAGTCTAGAGATAAACTTAGAACAGGAATGAACTAAAAGGACAGAAACAGACAAAATCCACGACTACAGTTACTGTGTAACTCGAAAACCACATCTAGGTTTGTTCTAAAACTAAGCCATTAAAGCAACAGAATGGCAAGAAGGTTTGCTAACTAAATACCGAAGAATTTCTGCCATCAGAAATATAACTTCATCCCAATACTGACCACAAACGTATTTGCGCATTATGCTGCATAAAAGCTAGTCGACTTAAGCTTACATCGACTACATTTAAGCTTA
>CALNXK010000020.1:730000-752500 GCA_942486035.1 Porites lobata | reverse complement strand
CGTTTTACGTCCATGAAATCAGATTTTAGCGTACAAAACAATGTTGTGAATGTCTGTTGTTCGTACCTTAGCATGGTGTTTCCATATATTGGAAATGTCAAGTATCCACACGGGAGAACATACCAAACAACAACGTTTCAAATCCAAGCGCCGAAAGATCGTTAACGGCAAAGATTGCGTTACATTTCACAGAACGACCGCTTACCACTGTTGTCACTCCTTTTTTCGCTGGAAGCTACGAGGCATGAGTGATTCCTGATCAGCGTTTCCTTGAAAGTACGACCCCGGACAGGTGATAACTGAGGACGTTTCGTCCAGACTCCTGTTGTTCAGTTTCAGGCTTTAGCAGGTGCGTAGTCAGGATTTTTCCTGAGGTACGCCCAACTTTTTCTACATCTTCTTTCCCACCTCCCTCCCCCCGCCCCCCACCCCAAATCTCAACATTTTTTTTTTTTAAGGTGCCTTTACTAAAGGTGGGGTTAACGGTTGTAAGCAAAAGCATTTTTGCTGTTTATGAAATGACACAACCTCTAAAATTCTTTAATTCTGTCGGCTTGTTATGTTCATTGACGTCAACCGTTTATCATTAATTCAGCTATTAAAAATCAAGCTTGTAGTACCTCCGACTTTAGTTTACAAATGACTCTTTTTACCCCTTTTTGTCACATTATTTTTGACCGACAAAAGCACCACACATTGACGTAATTGCATCCTCGGAGACCCAGGGGCAGTTAGTCGGGTCGATAGAATGTTCGTGGTGAAAGTTTTCTCCATCTTACAGAAAACTTTCACCACGAACATTCTATCGACCCGACTAACTGCCCCTGGGTCTCCGAGGATGACGTAATTGTGCCCTACCTCGTCTACTCCGAAGACAGGTCGTGGAGAAAACAACGCGTTCACGCTTTACATCATCAAGCTTGCTATATAAATAAATCATCCAAGATTCGGTTCTCCAATTAATGTCGTCGCTTCTCTGGAAACCGATTTTTTTTATTTCTATTTTTTTTCCTCAATGTTTTCGGGTACGCACGTGCAAACCGTGCGTACAAGTAGCTACGCCCCTGTTTAGTCTCCTTAGCCCTGAGCGTTCCTCTCTTGCGGTTTTCACGGGAGTTCAGGATGTGGTCCACCCAGTATTTCACGTCTCTTTTAAATGAGAGGCGGCACTTCTTGTTTACCGTTTAGCCGATTAGGCTCTTAGCCTTTCATTTAATTTTGATCAAATTTTTCTCATTTAGTTACTCAGTATACGTTCGATCCTGTCCTTGTAAACTTATACTTTTATACTTTAGGGGAGCTTAATTCCTATATTAATTTTTTCTTCGTTTAGTGTCGTCCAAAAGACCCAGTTTTTTGGCATTTTTTAAAAAAGCAAGAAAAAGAAACGACAAGGTTTAATTTTTTTGGACTTAGATTAATTCTTTTAATCTAAAAAATTAGCATTATAACATCATTTCGAGGCATAAAACGTTCGGTGGTGTATCCTCTTTGCGTTTTACCCTTCTTGGGCCTTTTTTTATGAAATTGACCATCAAATTTTCTGCCATATTAAATTTATGTCGATTTGGTGACCATGTCTTGTTGTTTTCAGTCTCCACGGCAATGATGCTGGTGTTTCAGGCCTCCCGTTCTCAGATTTCTTGTAATTCTTTTTTTCACCCCACCGACCGACCCACCCAAAACCAGGAAACCTATTCGACGCTAAACGAACGAAAAGGGGATGACCTAAGCCTTATGGTTTCTTTTTGGGCTTCCTCACCACATTGCTTCTGCGTGTTTCTGTATACTTGTCTTTTGCTTTGTTTTGTTCTTTTTTGTCGGTAAAATAAACTGAAACTGTACAAAGACCCTTAATATTCCCTTTGGAGGTTCTCGAACGCGCATAAAAAAAATAAAAAACGCGATGATTTATTGACCGCAAGGGCAATGGCGTGGGGTTAGGGCTCGTTACAGCGCTCCAGTTCACTTATCGCCTCTCCCTGTTCATGGAGTTGATTCAAGGTGTTGACGTTAATTTCGTGATGCCCTGCATGTTGCCAGGACATGTTTCAAAAGGGCCTTTCCAAAGGTACGGAGTCCGCCGTCACCTTGTCAACCGTGCGAGAAATGATGTACTTCACAAAAACAAAGAGAAGTTATTTCGATTTGCCCCGCCCCCTACCCCGAAAGGACCGCTTCAAAGTACTCCCCATGTGGTTGCGCGGGGGATAGTAACAGGTCTACCTAATTGCACCGTGCATCAATGACAGTTTAGCTCAATCAGAAGCCCCTTTTCCCTGGCTAGTTCAAGGTGTGTGCACCTCCTTTAAGCTGTTGTTTTCGGTTCTTACTGAAATTTTTGATCTTGAGGAAATTCACAACGACAGGAGCAGGTTATGGGCTTTTTTCCTAGCCCTAATCCTACATCACGGGAAATCCCTCAGGTTAGGCAAGAATTCGATAATCCTTCCATAATCATCCATTTTTTCACCGCGTGAATTGGGTATTTTTAGCTTATTTCGAGGAAATACTTTTTGCTTCAAATCCAGGGTGGGCTTTTAAACACATTTTTTAAGCCAAATGGTTTTTGCGAGAATCTGCTTACACGAACTTTTCGCATAAAAAACGACAAATACCCGAAAAAAAGCTCATGTTGTTGTTGGTGGTGGCATATTTCCGATAAATTCAGCTCAATGTCTCGTGAAGAAGAGTTCAGATCCGTGCCCCGCGCCTCTCGAGGCAAGCGTTCCGTCGAAATGCGAGCCCAAAAACAGGTGGTAAGCGGTCAATCTGTGAAAAGTAACGCAATCTCCGTCGTTTGAGAGCAGCCGAAGATGCTCTTGCCGATGCTGTCCTTGATGTTTTTTATTTCCAGTATCCAGGAAACCCATGCTAAGGTATGAAACATACACTCGTAGGCATTGTTCTGTCCGCTAAAGTCTAATTCCTGGACGCAGAAACGTTGTGCTTTTTGAAGTTTATTATTGTGCTTTGCCCTTTGACAACCTTACGTCACTCGTGCGTTTGGTAGCAGAAGATGGCTAAACTCTGCTTTTCTTGTTGGAAAACGGCTTTAAATTTTATCAGATCGCTCGATAAACACGTGCTGGTTTCTGATAGCTGATAACGTTAAATCACTGTTGCTCAAACTTAATTCTTATTGCATTTTTCTGAGTTTTTAGCATCGACCCGGTGAGTCTGGAAAGCTCAAATTTCAGAAAAGTACTACTAGTATTTTTTGGCCTCAAAAATTTTCTTTTAAGTTGCCCGTAGTTTTGAAAACAGATTTTGAAAGAAGAGATAACGCTCTTTAACGTGGTATAAGACTCGTTACTGAAATCGAGGTACCAGTCGACGATTTTGGGCTTCGAAATTTGCCATTTTTTCATTGAACGAAAACGATCAAAATATTGAAAATAATGAAAAATCTCCAAAATATTACACTTTCTTTCAAACTGAGTAAATCACCACTTAGAATGTGTGCAATTAAGTACTCTTCTGAATAAGTTATTTGTTGTCCGCATTTCAATGGATTTGAATTTTAAACCGATTTTTTTGCGACACATGGTCTCGGGCATGGAAAACCCGGTCCGAGAGCCGCGAAACCAATAACCCCCCCGTACGTGGAAAATAATTATCGGATCGAAGTAAAAATTACATTTATGTTAATAGCTTACCTAGTGCTACTTTGTGAATTTTTTTGAGAATTTTCGATTTTTCAGTTTTGTAGACCTCTGGTCGATATTTATTGACATCCGCTCTTAATAAGGATATATTGCAGAGTCTAAAAGCGTTGAAAAACCTTCTGTTGCAATTAGTGGCAGGTTGACCGATTTTTTTCCATAAAATGACTGGACTAATTTCCCCCGCTTAGCTCAGAAAGCGCCAGTTGCGGCTCAGTCACGGTCGATTCCGTTCAATTGATTATAAAAACCACCGGTGAGGGTAAGAGGTGGAGTGAAGTTGAGGAATGGCATGTGGCATGGCTTGCGAAATGACATAATTATGCCGAATTTAATATGCGCAGATTGAATGTTTCGGGCTCAACATACGATGACAATCAAAAATCCACAAAGGCTCATTTGTCGATTAGCCTTTTCCGCACAGCCACAAAGATTCTTCTTACCTTTACATTAGTCGGGCTGCATGGCTATTGGCAGCACTGATACTACATCACTAAATGGTTAGCGAGTGAAACGACAGGGCAGACATATCCCCATTTTAGCAGAAGAAATTACCAACCATTTTGATATGTCGGCAGACAAAGGTAAGACTAGAGTAAGTCTAGAGATAAACTTAGAACAGGAATGAACTAAAAGGACAGAAACAGACAAAATCCACGGCTACAGTTACTGTGTAACTCGAAAACCACATCAAGGTTTGTTCTAAAACTAAGCCATTAAAACAAAGGAATACACCGTATTCACAAATGGCGGACACGCGGGAAAAAACTGGTGCCTAGTCATGAAAGCGAGGCGTTGGAGGGTAAACAAAAATTGCAAATGAAGACTTTCAGTGAACTTGCAGAGTGTTTAGCACGGATTCCACCTAAAATAACGTTGTACGGACTTCTTTTTAAATACAATTACGTGGGATGTCTTCTACTTTTAATGTTTAGTATTGATTTGCTGTTTGCAATCAAAAGGGACGCGTACATCTTCAAGGAAACAGGATGATTTTGTAGGTTTCGAAGCATCAGAAGCTCGACAAGTACAGTGGACGATGACTGGAGAAAAGCGGCAAACATGTTGGCCCAAACTTCACATTGAAACCGAGTTCGAAAGCCAGCTCACTGCAATTCGGTAAAACAAAAATATAAACAATGCAAATCTTGGTGGCAAGAAAAAAAGAAATAAGCGATGGATATATGGCCTACTCGTTAACGCAAGAGACGTGTGCCATTGAACAAAACAGTTCAAATCGAGATGACTGAGGTTTCGATGAAGTCATGTTTTGTGTTTATTTGCCAGGACGTTATTCTCTGGTCTTTATCGATGAAGGACATCAATTAGAACTATCTTTTTGGTATAAATGCAGGAGCGATCGAGTGGAGTACGCTCAAAATTTCAACTTGTTACTCGACAGACTCGGTAAGCCGGCCACATTTCATTTCAGGGAGTAATTTTCCTATTTCTTATCTTTGGCTGTTAAGAGTTTTAACTTCATGTTCCATAATATTTTAAAAGTGAAGAATACATAAATAAATAAAATGATGGTCTTCTTAAACGGATCCAGACTCGCATTTAATGATTCGAAACGGAGCTTGCCGTGTTCAGTCCTGACACAAACATTGCCGTAAAAGTTTAACCTAGTAAAATGTGAGCTTTATACCACTTTTTACCAAGAGCTCTCCGAGATAATGCCGTAAAGGAGACCAGGCAAATAGCAAGCCATAAGATTCACACACTAGAGCTTCTAGTTTCGATAAAATTATTTTATTTCGCAATGGCAAAGAAATCAAAAGATTTTAAATTTGCACTGAATTTGCTAAGCTCTGCCAACGTACCTCAAACAATTCACTCCAAAGCGACGGAATTAATATCATCCAAAGGAAGTTGTAAATACAGACATACATAGATATGTGTAAAATGACACTGACATGAATGAATGAGTCTCGTGAATGAATCTTTCACCCGCTCTCGACTTGACCTGTTTTGAGTAATGGCGGAGGTCTCTTCCGTTGACAAGTAGGCCATATATCCGTCGCTTATTTCTTTTTTTTCTTGCCACCAATATCTGTTTTTACTTCTGTTTTACAGAATTGCAATGAGCTGGCTTTCGTGTTCGGTTTCAGCGTGAAGTTTGGGCCAACATGTTTGCCGCTTTTCTCCAGCCATCACCCACTTGTCGAGCTTCTGAGGCTTCGGCAACCTACAAAATCATCCTGTTTTCTTGAAGATATACGCGTCCCTTTTGATTGCAAACAGCAAATCAGTGCTAAACGTTAAAAGCAGAAGATGTCCCACGTCATTGTATTTAAAAAGACGTCCATACAAAGTTATTTTAGGTGAAATCCGTGCTAAACACTCTGCAAGTTCACTGGAAGTCTTCATTTGCAATTTTTGTTTACCCTCCAACGCCTCGCTTTCATGACTAGGCACCAGTTTTTTCCCGCGTGTCCGCCACTTGTGAATACGGTGTATGGCAAGAAGGTTTGCTAACTAAATACCGAAGAATTTCTGCCTTCAGAAATATAACTTCATCCCACTACTGACCACAAACGTATTTGCGCATTACACTGCATAAAAGCTAGTCGACTTAAGCTTAGATCGACGACATGTTAAGCTTATTAAATGTAAGCATACGTCGACAAAAGCTTCCACCACAGATTTTCGACATCCACACCTACAATGGATGACACTAGATAAACCTCTTACACTGGATCAGAGCTTCGTAAAACGCAAAAACGGATGAACGCATGAAAAAACTGGGGAGATAATTAATTCGTGGGGAATACCGAAATAAGCTTAGTCTGCTACACAGCCGTTTTTAGTGTCGTCACGAGCGTTGCGTGACGACACTAAAAACGGCTGTGTAGTAGACTAAAAAACGCTCAACTTTTGTCACAAGATGGCGAACTATTTATGCAGTCATGTCATGCATGAGTAGACATATTGATAATAGATATACCATTTTCATTCGTAAAACGCAAAAAAGGGTGCACGCATGAAAAAAAACTGGGGAGATAAATAATTTGTGGGGAAAACAAGCTTAACTTTTTTTACAAGATGGCGAACCATGCACGCAGTCTTGCATATATGCTGAGTAGATATATTGAACTAGAAAACGTCAACGTCACAATTTTCTTTGTATCGTCTCCCGAAATTGTAATTCAACTAAACAAGTGGTAATAAATGCTTGATAGTTCGGTTTATCGTTAGCTCTTCTTTTTTTCTTTGGCCTAAAGTAAAAATCTCTCAAAGCACTATTCAAGCATTTTCGTTAATAATTCTACTATCCCCCCTGTAGAACAGAAAAGCTTAAGCTTTTTTTTTCCTAAATAAAAATTTGTAGAAATTCAGGTACAAAACCCACAGACAAGACTATAGCTACTATAGCAGCAAAAATATAAGCAAGTATAAATGAGCTTGATGAGCTACTCAAAATGTTTTCCCCTGTCGCGAGCCTTGTTTCACAATTTTTACTTCATAAGCTTAAACTTAAAAGTGTACGTATTATTGCCAATGCAAGGAATCTGTGGTACCAAAATTTACTTCAGTGATTTTAACATATTACTATAGGTATATACCTACACTTTGCCGCTACACTGAGCGTACCTTTCTTCGACCGGTATTCTTTTGATGCATCTGTTTGCAATCTAATACATCTTTTCATGAATTTATTCTTACTTTCACAGTGCGCATCTGTCCACAGAATCTTGGGATGGAAATATGGAATGGAACCACGGACTTCCGTTCCGCTGGCCGGCTTTATAATTATGGAGGACCAGTTAATCTTTCTTTTCTCTAATTATTGCGCCGCACTGAGCTGAGGGGGAAGTCAAGCCAGCAGGAAAAACTTCTGCCTTTCCAAAGCTAGGCCTGTCAGTATTACCGCTCTTTCGTCTACTTCTTGGACACCCACACGCTTTTATCAAAGATTCACCTTCTTCAACCTGTATATCATATGCTCCGAAATCTGGCTGGCCTAGCCTACAAGCACGCAGAAATTATCTCAAATGCGTCTTAGTCCATAAGTGTCTTCTTCACGGAATAGCGCCTTCGTAATTACTTTCAGAGTTTAGACACGCCCACCTTTTCCATGGCTATAACACCAGAAGTTGTGATTTGCTGCGCCCTCCCTTCGCAAAAACTACCAAATACCAAGGTAGCTTCAGAATGAACGGTGCTCGGACCTACAACACCCTACCGAGAATCATTAGACAAGTAGAGACCCTCAGTGAATTCAAAATCAAGCTAAAGCGCCACTTTAAACAGCAACACCTGCGTTACATGTTGTCTTAACTTAATTAATTGTCTATTTTAATGTTTTAATGTCTTTGTTTTTGTGTTTTGTCAGGGCTCCATTTAAATTAGCTCTGCTAAATTGGATGCCCCTGGATAAATATTGAATTAAAAAAAAAAAAATCGCCTCTTTCCGTTACGCCGTTTTACCTATGCCATGTTTATAAAGAAATGAAAGGTCTGCGAGGGCGTAAAACATCCGCCATATTGTTTATTCACGAGAGAAACTCGCACCCTCACAGACCTCACAAGTTACGTTGCACAACTGGCGCTTTATGAGCCAAAAAGCGAGGCGAACACGGCATTTCGCGCGTGTTTGTCTCGCTTGGCTCATAAGACGCCTCTAATGCAGGCTAAACCTATATGTAGGGGGACTGTACGGCCATGGATAATACAAAGACTTCTATTATCCATGGTGCGGCTCAGTCACGGTCGATTCCGGTTGATTGATTAAACCACACGAGAAACGAAAGCTAAAACCAACGTGAATATCACATCAGAAACACTGCGATGTTTTTATTCTCGAGTTTTAGTGAAATTCAAAATTTTTGGAAACCTGAAAATTTCTTTAGCCTATTTCTGTTTTGTGTGGGTTATATATTGAACTGATCCTACACGCTTTTTTCGGATGAAGCCAACTTAACGCACACACTCCAACTGGTCACAAAAAGGTAGACAAAACATTGATTAAAATTTATTTGGTAGTTACTTCTTCAGCAACTACCAACATAGTCCAGGGTCAGTCCATGGACAGGCAATGAATACAGTAGGGAGTTTAAGATGCCAACGACGGCGACGACAAGGAGAACGTCAAAAAAGCAACAGGTTGAATAGGCAAAACAGCAACTCTGCACGTGCATCACAATTCATTTCCTTGCCTTCACTGCACGACTAAATGCCTAATTTCACGATTTATGGAGGACGCAAACAAGCGACGGCTAAATTTTCTTTCTTTTTCTGAACTTGAACATGGTCATTTCTTATGGATTCAGCTCAAATAGAGTTTGCTTGCATTTAACAATGAGTTGGAGTAATCGCGATGGAGATTGTAAGAGCGCAAATTCACTTTTAAGGGACGTTTTCGTGGCCGTTGCCGTCTTGATATTTCAGTAAACTCTCCGATGCGTTCACCGCAGTGAAGCATGGAACTTGACGATTCCATATACTGTAATGACCTTACCCACAACAAACTTTGAAACAACTGGGTTTAGGTCGATCTTTTATCATGTTTTTGGATTATAGCCTAATATACACGAATTACACTTAAGTCTAAAAATTTTAAATGTTTTAAATCCTATGATCCGGCCTACCTTTTTAAAAAGAATAAAATTTCTATACAAAGCGATAACTGCAAAGAAACCGAAGTGGCTAGCAACGGGGCGCATACTTTTTTTTCTTTGTCTAATTATTTTTCTTCTAACTCGATTCGATCCTTCGATACGACTACTGTTGAATGATTGTCTTCATTAGAGGATAGATTGAAGAGTCGGTGTAAATGCAATACTACCTTGAAGACCTTGAACCATGGAATCAACTCAATGGTTTATATTCTTCTCAGTTTTCGTCTGTCTGACACGGTCCAAAACTTGTCAAATTTATACGAAACATGTGACCGTGAAAAGGTTGAAATCGTGAGCCTACCGGGTAAGGCGCTCCCTTTCCCCTCGCATGTCTCCCTGTCGTGCGCCCGTTCTTTTTTGCGCCTACTATGTACTTCCAAGCGCCTGCTACGGAGGCTAGGAAAGTCCTCAATAGAGTTCTTCAATGCTGTAATCCCGATCCAAAATTTCGTGCAGTCCCGTAATTCCGAGGGTTATTTTTGTCAGAAACACTGTGAAGGCAAAACCACAACGACAAACCAGTGAGGGTCTGCCGGATCTTTAGTAGACCTGGATCAGTAAAATCTTGAGTACAAAGTTATAAAACTTAAACCAGTAAACTGATCCTCACGCGTACTTTCAATCCCGAATCTTGCCCGATTTGGCTCTATAATCCCGAATCCCGAGCGTCAAATAAGGGAAATCCCGCATCCCGAGAAACCTATTGGAGACCCTCAAATTGAGCAAGGGAAACAAATCGAAACAAGGGAAACGTTCTCAAGACCCTTAAACCTCTGGGCCCAGTTGTTCGAAGACCGATTAGCACTTAACCCGGGGTTAAATTTAACCCTGATTTCTTTTTCTTGTGTTCAAAAGCATTTTCTCGGATAATTTTCTCCGTTATTTTTAGAGCTTCCAGTCATCAACTTGTAGACAAAAAGAATTAAAACTGAAATGCCTTTAACTGTCGCACTAACCCTGGGTTATCTTAACCCACCTTCGAACAACTCGGCCCTGGTGTCGATCCAGCTAAATCAAGATCTTCAGTGAGATTGCATTCACAGTAACGTATTTGAGCGACCACGCCTTAAATGAAAATCGTGCATTGACAATACAAAGTAATAATAAACTTGTGATACGTAAGGCACACACACACCTCTTCCACCCGTTAACCCATAAAAAGAACCCGTCATGTAATTTCATCTTCTAAAGCGCCCCATGTTCTCACGAGTGCTTAAATTAAATTCCATTCTTTCAAGAATTTTCCGCGATGACCTTTGTTTCAAACTAAAAAGCGATTTTGGACTTGAATCGAAGCTTACTGAGTAAAGAGCCTTTCTTTGTTGGTTTCTCCCAAAATCACACGCACTATCTTTTGAAGATGCGACGCATTTTTGTGCATTGACAAGCCTAGCTAAAGTCGTCGTTTTCCTTGTTCGGCATACGCGAATTGGAAGTAAATGCTCCCCAACGCGTACACACAATCTTTCATAAATCAATATACCTTACCGGGAAAGAACTGGTTCCAAAAGAGACCAGAATGCAAATGAGACAAGATTGAATAATCTGCAAGGACAGGAGGTAAGTGTTTATGTTCTCCTGAGTCTCTATCCAACCTTCGCGCCTCTTCTGAAAAACAGAAAGGCCAGGTAGCAAGGTCTAAAGGACGTTGACTTGGTGGTGTTTTATTTGCGCGCATCTCTACGCTGTAGGAGGAGGACACGTGAGAAGCGTAGACAACAAAAGGACATATGCGGTTGTTTATTGAGGTATAGTGAGGAAGATTGTTGTTAGTTCATATCTGTTTGTTAGTGGTTAGTTTTGAGAAGGTAAAAGGACTTTCTTTGTGCTCAATGTCTTCTGTCTTGCCACTGTACGATTAGCCAGACCTGATACTCGGATTCAGTAAACGTGCGAAGAAATTGTTTGGGTGATTCACCAGGATGCTGCATGTCTTCCGTGCCCGAAGCAATCGAAAACGAGATAAACCCATGGGAAATCGAGTTTTACTCTCTTTAAAGATATAATGAGGTCTTAAATAAAGAGAGTTCGAAAACGCGAACTGTAAGAAATGATCCCCAAAGTGAAGTTATGGGAGAAAACTAGTAAAAGTAGTAATACTGTACAGTTGTAAAATTGCTTGACAATGTGTAAATCCCACACCCAAATGCAATGAGGTGGGTTGTGCTTCGCTGGCAAAGAACAAATTTGGAAACAGGAATCTATACTAAACTGTGAAGCCTTTTGCTCTGCCTTCTTTAGGAGCTTAATCCATAGCCAAAAGAATTAACTATGAATTATTTGTTGTGTGGTGATTTTTCAATAAAACAGGTTTCTGTCAGTTTCTGTCACCAATTTTTAGTTTACAAAAAGCAAGAGAACTTAACAACCATATTCTCGTGAACTCATATTACCTTTTCAAAACATAGTTTCGCAATGAATTTTACAAAATAAGATTCCCCTGTGTACACTTTACAGTTGAGTTACAACACTATTTACAACCGTTTTGTTTTTCACTTGCTAAGAACTAATTGTTTTTACCTATTTTAAAAACTCTGCAATTAAAAATTTCCTCTGTCATTAACTTACACATATGATGAGGTAACTAGAGATTTCTACGAAAAAAGTAGTCCCGAGTGTATTTCGATATTCCAAGAAATCGTTCTAAATACATATCGGTACATATGGAGAATCCACTTCTGTAGCTCCTCCTCGACTTCATTTTATGAGGTAGTGGAAAAGAAAATAGTTTGAATCAAGAAAGACAGTCGTAGAGAGCACCTCTTGACGTAGGTACAGTCTTCAGCCGTGGGTCTCTCGATGGGGTGTCCCTACTCTTGACACTACAATGAAGGAATTCGGCAACCAAATGAGCAGATGAATCTGAAACAGAAATAACACAAAATAGTGAAGATTTGCAATAAGGTGGAGTCTCGTTTTGTCGAAGCAAAACTCGTTTTCCATCCTCAGCCAGAGGATTGTTACTTTCCATAGTTTTTTGGTGCTAAACATATTAAGGTTATTTCCGTTTCCCTCAATTTGGGGGAAGCTAGGAATACGTAACCATTAAGATTGAAAGTTAGAAAGGTGACAATCATTTGCTAATTATTGGTTTTTAGTCACGCAGAAATTCAGCGCAGCGCGTCAGCACAAAATTCCCACCTTTTTTTCCACTGGAAGATGACCTTCTACCCCTAACCGTGCTAATCAGATTTTATGGGCTATACTGAATACCAACAAGTAATCAGAGACCAGAGCGAGGGTCTTACCAGCAAAATTTAAAAAAAAAATAGAGATTTCATCACTTATCGTTGATATTACTAATAATCATATTTTAGGGTCCGAGGTATTTGTGACTGTTTACCTAGAGGAGGTCGAAACTTCGTGACTTTTGATTTCTTTACATGACAAAGAAAGTTTTATAATCAAAAGAACTGGCGTGTGTGTTTTAATGACTGCAAAAACGATTTCACCGAATATAAATAGTCGTAAGACCGTTCTATTACAACTTGAATCCAGCTGAGTGATAGAGAAACTGAAATGTTCTTTCGTTCACTTTACGAAAATGATACTTGTTTTTTCAACAGTATTTGAGAATGTTGCATAAAACTTCAACAAGCTCTAAAAAGGTGAAATATTTAGAATAATCCTTCAAACATTTTTTACCTATTACTAGAGGACGATGCCACTGTTTTGTTTTGTTTTGTTTTGTTTTTTTTTTACTCACTTTGAAGAGCGCAATCCTATGGGATGCGAATCATTCTGCAAAAAAAAAAGAAGAGGAACATTTGGAACACGTCTTTTGGATTTGAAGTTAAGAAAAACTGTACTTCAAAACAACTTAATTTTAGGCTAAAAGGGATTTTCTAGGCTCAGCTCTAACCCGGGGTTGGTTGGAGGAAGTATTACTCCTCCTTATTTTCTTCCTCTCCCTGACTAATTCGCGCCACACAGCACTGAACTGAACGCGTGGAACATGCTAGAAATGGCTAAAGAATTTAGACGGTGAGAGGGAATACCATAACCTGTGGCGTTTTGGTGAACGCGAGAAGCCTTAAACTGCGGGTCTCAAGGAGAAAGTGGCTCTTCTCATTCTCCTCAGTTTCATTGGACCTCCGTGAAGGATGTATTGCCCGATTGATTTAAGTGTTAAATTTCAGTTATATATATCTAATTCCTACCTGCGTTGTATCGGCAGCCTTAAAACCGTATTTAGAAAGCAAATCGCGCGACAGCGCTTCATCTCTGGTGTGTTTGATAACAAACCAGTCAGCTAGACCATCCCCCGGATTTTCCATACCAGACCGCTGTAAGTGCTGATCCCGAAACCTTTGGTAACCTGGGTTTTGCGCGTGTCGTTCGTGTGATACAGACAGGCGGTCTCTGTTTGTTCTTTTAAAGGCAAAAACAAAGAAAAAGAAAGAAATTCAAATTCGAGAATGACATGACACTGTTTTCTTGACACTGGCGACTTGGGAAAAAAAAGTCGACAGCTCGATCTCCTACCTGGGGTCAAATCTAAGACCTTCAGAATAAAGCGGATTGACTACTTATACCCTTCAAAATTTGTTTCACAATAAACAGCTGAAGAATTTAGAAGTTGATTTTTTCAAATTTCATTAAAGAAATATGCCTTTTTTATGAAAAGGAAGAGAGAGCTAAGGAGGGTGCCATCATTTGCCCATACCCATTTTGACGCCAGTCTTCCCAGCACTAAGTCTCATTTGCGGACAAAATTCTTTGGACTTGTGCTAACTGCGCCTGAGTGCTTCTTTCACCTTAAATGCTCCAGGAATTTCTTGTTGAGAGATCTCGTAAGTTTACAATCCCAAAACAAGAATTGGTGGTGTACGTAATTTGGTGTCTGACGTATTGTAAACACACAAGGGCTATAGATGTTTGCTTCGACTTCCTTCTCTTTACACTGGAACAGTTTCACTTTAGGTCACTTTGCAGGGGTATTATATCCTGTTGTTTAAGACATTCTTTTGCCATTTCACTAAACAAGTACCTTGATGACTAACAAAAGAATAAAAACTCCGTCTTGCTTTAAAGATAGAGAGGTACTGTTAAAAAGTTTGTCTCTTCATTACGGGTGTTGAGACAAAATACTAAATATTGAGTATTTTTAGCCATGGATCGCTTTTATTGCAGTGTGTGAAAAAAGTATGCAAAAAAACTCCTCTATAATGTGTCAGAGACAGCATTTAGGTTCTGTATCTTTCGAGCAATTTAAAACACTACAGCCCTCAATTGTCCAGATTGGTCTCTCAGTCTCCGTGGATAAAAGCGCCTGAACGGTTGACTTACCGGCAAATTCCACATTTTTCACAATGACACGGTTTCTTGTCCCCACTGGTAAAATGTTTACAGATGGCACAGATACAAGCAGACATGTTTTCCTTACACTTAAGAAACTTGGCACTGACTTCGCCAATCTGGGAATATAACAGGCACGAAAAATAATACAAATTGGGAGAGCTGAAGACCAGCCCTGGATAGCAGACTCGACTTATATGTCGAGTTATAAGAATATTTAGATTGAAGCGATTGATTTTTTTAAATTGATTTTCCATTGACTTCGTTGTTGTCGCGCGTTTCTTCGTACAATTTGCTCTGAAACTATCGTTACCGGCTTACTGTAGGTATTGTGTTGGGATGTGGGTAACGGTCTACGTTCAGTTTGGTGACTGCTGCAAGCAGGAAACAGCATTGACCCAAAAGAACCGTAAACGTGTAAGCTTTGTTGAATTTAATCAAGTAATTTATCACCGGCAGTCGTTCTGAAAGGATCAAAACCGTAGTGTTGTTTGGATGATTTTTGCAGTATCCGTTAAGCTTGTATTCAAGGAAATATAAGAGAAAACGCCAATTAAGTAGTTTGTGAATTGAAAGTTTCCTTTGAATAGTTAATTATTGCTTTTTAAAGCCAATTCTGTGCTTAAGTCATTACTTGATAGTGTCACGAATTTTGACGAATTTTGAAGGCATGATCAACTAAAGTTGGCCCAACTTTTTCAAGTTTTTACCAAATCCATCCCTGTCATCCTTTGCTATGTATACGGGAAACAGTTTAATACCTATATAAAGTATTAACTTGTTTTGTTAATCATTAACCGAGATTTACAGATCGAAAATTTTAACCGACAGCCGACAAAGTATTAAGTCACTCTTCGCCTTTAATTTTGCAAGGTTTCACAGAATGTAACTGAGTACGTGACCAAAAACACTGAGGCTCAAATATCAAGAGTAGTAAATAAGTTTCCTCTATGACGTCATTGAGTATCCAGAAATTGATATGGCCCGGACTGTTGTGATTTTAAAATATTTATTGATGAATCAGCATAAGCACTCAGGGTAGAAACATTGCACTTAATAACCACATACGGACTGAAATTTTGTTGTTTGTTCTTGAAGATCAGAACCTAATAAATAGTGATATTACATGATAAGAGTAGATACATAGACACACACCTGACTTTAAAAGCTGTGATTAGAGCATCAGACAAACACCAATATACAAACTATCAATATACACCAAACACCAATATACAAACATCAATATACAAACTAAATCAGTAAAAATTTGAAACCCTCGCAATTAATATAACGTGAAACATCAAGACTCATCTCCTGGCGACGATAGACAGCGGAGTGGTAGATAGGTTGGTCTATATAAAGGGTCTATACTCTATAGGGGGCGGGAATCTCGCCGATGCACTAAAAAGGGCGTCTTTAGCTAAGATAAACGTAAAATTTCGTGGAAGTACCGACTGCAAGGTCCGTGCATGGGCAATAAGGTAGCTTGCATGCGTCTGATATACCTTTTTGAACTCAAAACCTTTTACAACATCATCGACTCATGTCCCATTGATGCGACTCAATGATTTTGTGGGAAACTTCTCAGTATTCCTTTTCCGAGTCTTCAGTTTTAGAGCCGTTTTATACTTACCCGATCACAAAGCATATACCTCGACTGTCTACAGGCCCCACGGCAGCATTTCATCCTTGGGTATCATACTAAAGAAACTGGCCGCTGGTTTTGCAAATGTCTGTACCGGTCAGAGAATGATTTGCAATGTCGAGAAAATGGGAAGCTTTTATTTATATAAAGTACTTAGCTGAATTGAAGCGTAAAAAGTGGTGAAGTGCAAAACGTGTTGGCCTTGTTGGAATGCAAACTCGTCCCCATAGCTTTTCCCTCCCATTTTTATGACAATCAAGCCACGCATTTAAGAAAGCATTAGATACACATGTACAACCAGCTAAAAATACTCTTTAATACCTTGATTAATATAGGCAATAAAAAACGAACTAAGTCATTAAATTATTAACTGTCATTGAATTAATAAATTTATATCAGTTTGTCAACTTGTTCACCATGGAGACTAGTTACAAAATGTTATACCCGTTTATTACGATGATCACACATGTACGGACGGAATCTATAAAATGCATTTATTAAGTTTGCACGCATTTATAGACATTTAGCCTTACCATTAAATGGAAAAAGACCGTTTTACTCGGTTTTTAATAGTCGCGTTTTTATTTCAATCAACCCACGCATTTAAGAAAGCATTAGATACACACGTATAATCAGCTAAAAATACTCTTTGATATTTTGATTAACATGTAAAGTCAAGTGAGCTTACAAAGACAGGACGGACGTGTGTTCAGTGCTCCGTAAAGTTTTTCTTCCTTCTTAAATCGTATGTTTAATTATTCTTTTGGCTTTCGTTTATATGTTTCGTTTATATGTCTCGTGTTATCTTATACTATACCTGAGTCTATTGCTAACATAAAAAGAGAGTCAGAACAACCGATTCAAATCTCAAGTTATTTAATAAATTAGGTTAGCCTCTCTTCGTAATCGTTAGGTACTTGCCTTGTTTTATGTTAGTTTATTGTATCGTAGTGTCTTCACTGTTATTAGTCCATCCATAGATAATCCTTGTACTTGTAACAGGTCTTCAGCTCCCCCCGCCTCGATTAATTCATAAGCTATTTGCGGGTGGGAAAGTAATGTAATTAGTTATATAACAAGATAAAACATACTTTGACTGTCTACAGGTCCCACGGCTGCTTTTCCTTCTCGGCTATGATACTAAAGAAACTGGCCGCTGGCTTTGCAATGTTTCTACCGGTCAGAGAATGATTTGCAATGCCGCGTAAATGGAAAGCGTGAATGGTAGTTAAGTACCTAACACCCTTTACGTTGTTGGAATGCTAGAGCACATCTTGAGCACACAGAAAATACAATCATTTACTTAGCATTTCCATACACTTACGAGACTGTATATACTCTGTTAATAATAATCATAATTGTTATTATTGTCATATTAATAATGATGATGATAATTAATATTTTGTTTGACAATTCTGTGTGGAACAATTAACCTAACAGCACAGCATGCGCACTAAATGAAGAATTTCAAATAACAAGTAAAAGAATAGAAAAAATGTTAGGCTCATTGATAAAAGGCTTCTATAAATAGGTTTGTTTTTAGTGCTCGCTTGCTTACGTAAAGAATGTTCCCATTGCAAATTAACATTTTTCCATATAAATTTCCATATCAATTTATTTTTGTCAATGTCAAACGTAAATAGTAACTTGTAAAATCTGTCCTTTGACCTTGTGTTCTCAAACTTATTAATTATTCATGAGGGCAGAAGCCAATAAGTGAGGCATATTTGGGTCACATGATACCTTAATGAACACCCATACGAAAATCTTACGGGTTTTGATCTCAAATTAAACACTTGCATGTTAATGAATATTTTTCAATAATTAATACATCGTTAACAACAATTCCAAAAACTTACCTGAATATTATTTGATATAATTAACCTTGATAGCGTTGGATGCAACAAATTATTCCATAAACGGTCTTCAGTGGATATCTCTCCCCCGACTTCTTGGCTACCTCCATCACAAACTTGCTAAGCCGGTAATTTAAGGTTACTGCATCCATTTCTTCAATGCTGGTAGAAAGTTGTGCGACCTTGTGTAAATCATAGCCTTTAAATAGCCCTCCTGGATCTAAAACGGGAGCTGTGACCGACAGAGAAATTTGCCATTCGCCAAAAATTGTTACCGCCCATTTGTTCTTATATTTGGTTGACGAGGGAATAGCTTTTTCGACTAACTCGCGTTCTTCTTAAACCGTTGTCGGCTCCCTAAATCTTGCCTCTCCATGTTCACACATGGTCAGAAGTAATGTTACGTATATGGCAAGATTGCATCGCTGCATGAATTATTGTTCTTTCATTTGGGGCGGACAATACAAAAAAAATGTATCACAGCATAATTTTTTTATTGCTTCGTTTGAGAAGTCATCTCAAAAACTCGTGCTTCAGGTTTCATCAAGGGTTCCAAACACCTCAAAACAATAAATTCAGAAGCACTGGGCCTGTGGCTTCGTGCTTTCATCTGTTTTTCGGTGTTTGGAATCCCTCAAACCCTCGCACTCGTTTTTGATAATTTATATTACTTGAACATTTAGCTAATCAATTAGTACTGATGGAAACCACTATATTGACTACGGTGGTCATACTGGCTTGCATAAATTCCATAGTCTTCACCGTCACAATAATATGGCCCTTTTGAGTAGACACTCAGCGAACACACGCTTAGAGCGAAACCCCGTTTTATACGGATCGACACTACTTTAATACCAATGTCCGTATAAACGGGGTTTTACTGCTTAGACTTTCAAGATCTGGCGTGGGGGGTGGGGGGGAGGGGTCTCGACCCACAACTGTCGTGCCCTCTCAATTTCAAATTCGTTCCTACGGGCTTGCGAACAGCCAAAAGTGTTGCCTACAGCAGACTTTTGGTTCTAGAATGACCCATGCATTTTTAGTTCGATCGATCTGTTTTTAATTAACAAGACGTGATAACCTACTGCTTATTTTTGCTTCCAAATTTCTGTTAACGAGCTTTTATGGCTTAAACAGTTTACAGGCCCGGGTTTAAAGGCAGCTAAGCCACTGTTCTGACTCGTGATCTGAGAAGCTTTCGCCTCTTTCACACTTTTTGGGATCATTTCGCCATCATTAAGAACCAGCACAAAAACACTGCAGATATGATGACAAATGTAGCAACTAACTTGAGACAACTAACTTGGGTCACATAGCTCAGACAGCTCCGGAACTTGGGGTTTGTCCAGATTTTTAAGTCAAACTTTTTCCTCAAAACCTGTCGCTTTCACTATGTTTTGGCATTTTTATTTTTGCCATTCTCGATCTAATGACAGCGACACTCAACAAAGTTAACGCTCATGCTATGTTGAAATGGGTCATTCAACATATCGAACGTGAGTTCAACGCGCTTGGACGAAAAAAAATGTGAGTACTGATCCATCCGTTCAACAAGTTGCACCTTGGTGAGATCTGCAACATTTTTAATATTTTTAAAGGTGTTGCACCTTGTGAGATTACATGTAAACGTTTCAATCCAAGGCCAGGTTATGGCGCGGCCATTGTTACTCTAACTTCTAACTCCGTCAACGAAATCCTATGATGTACCATTGAAATGAAACCTCTTTGGAAGACCTTTCGCGTGAATTTACTCAAAGTATTAAGAACTTTTGTGTGAATATTTTTCATTGGCCACCATAAGATTAGAAGTGAAGCAATTAAAATAAAGAGCTCCTAATTCCAAGACCATACTCAACGTAAAAAGGAAGCTGAACTAACCGATGAAGCCTTTTGTTCTGTCCTTTTTAGGAGCTTCCCTAACCAAACGAGTTACGAATCGTTTCTTGTGTCGTAATTTTTCAATAAAACGGGTTTTCTGTCACCAATTTATAGTTTATAAAAAGTACAGTCTAACCTCTCCTTACGGACACCTCTCTATCACGGACAGTTCGTTTGGTCCCAGAAATGCCAATAATCACACATTCCCCACCTCTATAATACGGACACCTCTGTAAAGCGGACATTTGGTTCTGTCCCTTTGGTGTCCGTATTAAAGAGGTTTGACTGTAAGAGAAAATAACAACAGCATATTCTCGTAAACTATTATGTTTAATTTCGCAATGAATTTTACAAAATAAAACTCTCCTGTGTACACTTTGCAGTTGATTTACAACACTATTTACAATTAGTTTTGCTATTATTTACTTAGAACTATTTGTTTTTGCCTATTAAAACTCCACAATAAAAATATTCCTCTATCATAAATTACACAGTTGTCTACGTAACTAAAAATTTAAACGAAAGAAGTGTTTTTGATATTCCATGAAATTGTTTTAAATACATATTAGTATATTCTGATTAGAGAAACAACGTCACTCCTCTTCGACTTCATCTTTTTTTTTAGTTATAATGCAGCGGAAAAGGAAATAGTTTTGGAATCAAGAAACACAGTCGTAAAGAATACCTCATTACCTAAAGTAGACTCGGGCTCCAGCCGCGGGTTTCTCGATGGGTGCTCCAAGGCTGGAGACTAGGCCTGCTCTTAACGCTACATCAGTGCAGGGATTCGGCCACAAAATGAGCAGATGAATCTGAAACAGAAGTTGCATTGCTGTAACATAGTCGCTAAAATTTGAAATAAGGCGAAGTCTCGTATTCTCCAACCAAAACTCGTTTTCCATCCCCAGCCAGAGGATTGTTACTTCCCCTAGTTCTTTTTTTTTTTTTTGGGGGGGGGGGGGGGGTGCTAAGCATGTTGAGCTTATTTTCGTTTCTGGCTCGATTTGGGGGGAAAATAGCTAGAAGTATGAATATTGAATACGCCGCCATTAAGAGTGAAAGCTATAAAGGTGACAATTACTTGCTAATTATTGGTTTTTAGTCACGCAGAAATTCTGCGCCGCGTTTACTTTTATCAAAAAGAAAATTTTATAATCGAAAGAACTGGCGTGTGTGTTTGATTGATTGCATAAACGAGTTCAAAGAATAGTCGTAAGACCGTTCTATAAAATAATTACAACTTGAATCTATTTAAGTGGTAGAGAAACTGAAATGTTCTTTTGTTCACTTTGAAAAAAGATCTTCGTTTTTTCAAGAGTATTTGAGAATGTTGCATAGAAATTCAACGCGAACTAAAGAAGGTGAAATATTTAGAAGAATCCTTCAAACATTTTTTACTTTATCACGAGAGGAACATGCCACGGTTTTTTTACTCACTTTGATGAGCGCAATCCTAAGGGTTGTGAATCATTCTGCAAAAACAGAAGAAGAGGAACATTTGGAACATGTATTCTGGATTTGAAGTTAAGATAAATTGTACTCGTCAAAACTACTTAACTTTCGCCTAAAAGGGACTTTCTGGGCTCAGCGCTAACCCGGGGTTGGATGGGGTCTTTCTCCTTATTTTTTTCCTCACTCTGACTAATTCGCGTCACACTGCACTGAACTGAACGCCTGGAAAAGGCTAGAACTGGCAAAAGAATTTAGACGGCGAGTGGGAAGTACTACAACAGGGACGGATCCAAGATTTTTTTAGGACGGGGTGCACTCGTCTCTCGCTTTACTTCAACACCAATAAACCACATAGTTTTTTTTTTGCAGAATACCAGTTGTATTAGAAAACCGCAGGTCATCTCAGGCGGGGGGGGAGGGGTTGCGGACCCCCTGCACCCTCCCCCTTGATCCGCCACTGTATAACCTGTAGCCGTTTTTGTACAATTTAGTGAACGCGCTATTCTCATTCTCCTCAGTTTCATCAGGGACCTCCGTGCAGGATATATTGCCCGATTGATTTCAGTGCTAAATTTCAGTTTGAGGAGGACTCGGAAAAAAAATCCGAGTCCCAGATGGGATTTGAACCCACGACCCTCCGTGATCTAGTCAAATCCCATCTGGGACTCGGATTTTTTTCCGAGTCCTCCTCAAATTAATATCATGTTGTTGTTGTTTCATCTTCAATATACTAAATTTCAGTTGTATATATAATTCCTACCTGTGTTACATCGGCAGCCTTAAAACCGTATTTGGAAAGCAAATCGCGCGACAGCGCTTCATCTCTGGAGTGTTTAATGACGAACCAGTCAGCCAGACCATCCCCCTGGTTTTCCAAACCAGACCGCTGTAACTGCTGACCCTGAAACCTTTGGTAACCCCGGTTTGACACATTTCGTTCTTGTGATACAGACAGGCGGTCATTGTATGTTCTTTTAAAGGCAAAAACAAAGAAAAAGAAAGAAAGTCAAATTCGAGAATGACATGACACTAGCGACTCGGGAAAAAAAATCGACAACTCTCCTAAGACCTCCTAACCTAAGACC
>CALNXK010000020.1:707500-725000 GCA_942486035.1 Porites lobata | reverse complement strand
TCGGTCAAACAATCTGCTGACTGGTGACGGGTTTTTACTACCCTTTGTTTGGTTCACGTTGACGACACCATTCTCGTTATGCAAAATCGATCACAAGGGGAACAATTTGTTTCTAAACCGTAGAGTGTACTAACAATACAGTTAAATCCCACTTATAAACTTATAAAAACCCATATTTTTCCAAGAAAGCCTCGAAATTGATGTTTTCTGAGAAAATAGACCATTAAGGTTCTTAAACAGGTTCTTATATTAAGAAAACTTGTTTTTGTTATTCGAAGAATATTTGTCATGATGTCAGATTGTTTTTGAAATGTGCATCTCATCATGTCTAATTGACTTCCGTCCGAACAAAGACTTCAATTTGCCTATTATATTAGAGCTTCATGTGGTTATTCATTGAGAACTAAGTTTGCAATGTATTCTGTGGAATAAAATCCTGTTTCAAAATTTTAAGACCTCTAAAAATCAAATCTATTCGGGGGAGAGCAAAATTGATGCGGAGTTCTGACCAGGCCAGAGACTTAGTTAAAAATTGTTTTGACGGCCGGCCTCTATGTGTCTCTTTCAATCCGGTCTTCATCCGGGATCTTGAATAAATCGACCGTGTCAGGAAAGTTTACGTGGGATGAACGGACCATTAGAAAAGCTATGGCGGGGGTTGGGAAGCAGGAATTTTTTTTCGTTATCAAATTCCTTGTATGAATTTTTTTTAGGCCACGGCATGAATATTTTTTAGGTTTGTTGGCGTGCATGAATTTTTTTCATTTAATTTTCCCTTGAGCGAATATTTTCCCATACGTTTTCTAATGGTCCGTCCCTTATGTAGAAACATTGTGCCTGGTTGGTTGTGGTTAGTTTGATCAGTGTCGCGAACGAGGTTAATTGTGTTATTTCCTGAACTTGTTGACAGACAGATTTCAGATTTCAGGTTTGCCGTGGCGTTTGTGTCATAAGAATATTGTGTACAAGCATGAAAACACTTTGTGAGTTTTTAGTTGAAGTGATTTTGTCTTGGCCACCGACTCTGGGATCAAAAGTGCAGAATTTTAAGTCTGTTTTAGCCTCATAGTTTGAGAGATTGAATTGTCATAATTTCCCCTGCCAAGAGCGACTTTGCGTGTGTTTCCAGCGATTAATTTGTCCTTTTGTGCCCCAGCTAATGACTTTCAACTGTTAGAACGCACTTGAAATTTCTGTAGGTACCTTTTTATAAATTCAGACAGACAATGTAAGTTCGCCTTCCATAAATTTATGGGTTTGCCGACCCGAAGTCAGAATCCGAAAAAACCCTCCGCCGAACGCCGATTGGAATCCATGGCGAATGAACCTGAAGTTTTATAGTGATAGGGTCAGCAAACTGCTGAAACTGACCTGAAACTTGATTCACTCAGCTTCCTAACCCCAATCACTAATCTTCAGAGTCAATCGGCGTTCGGCGTAGATTTTTTCCCGACTTCGGACTCCTGGTTTTAGGCAAACCCTAAACTTATCACTAAGAAGCCCTATCACGCCTGCTAAAAAACAGAGACTTTCCTCAGAGTCAACAGTCCATTTCGCAAAATGTTTTGCAATACTCTGGTGATGTGTTTAAGTCAAACCAAAAATAGACATTATATAAACCTCCAATCACAAATGCCCCGCCTACCCTGCTAGCGGAGTCGCTTCGATCTTTCCTAGAAAGGTTTCGCACAAGGAAAACACTCAAGCATGACCTGCTGCCAGAGATGTTAAAGATTCCACCCGGAAAGTTCTGATCTAGAGAACGTTGCATATTTCACTCAGTGATAAAACAAAAAAAAAATTAGCCACATGTGGTACATGATTTTAAGTGCTCGATCTCTCCGGTTTGTTTATTCCAGAGATAATTAAAAAGTTACTGAAGGAAGCGTCATATTCCGTCGAAAAAAATTAAAAGGATACGATTGATGTATTATGGAAGCCAGGATGTTGCGTTGTTTTGTTCCTACTATATTTTAACTGACCTTTCATCAACCTTTCCGGATTCGATTGGGCGGGGCTCAGTAGGTACATTTCGCTAAGATCCTCAGGCGATTTAATAGTTTGGTTAATAGGTTTGATCCTTTGCATTTGATAATCTGAATGATGTCGGATCAGTGATCCTGATCCGGACGCCTTCCACCTCAGCAAGTAATATAATGCGTGTAAGTAACATTTCTCTACGATAAACTTTGCTCTGAGTCCTTAATTTCTCGAAAAATTACTCAATGGCAAAAATCATGTAACGTAAGCTAGAATAATTGGCTATCATACTTCACACAGATTGGCTCAGCTTGGATATATGTAAACCTTTAAGAAAAGTCAAACAGGTTTGTGGCTCCTGGTTTGTGATCGCTGAAAAAATTAATAGATCATGCAGAATGTTTTGTTTTGCGATTCTTGAACTAATTAATACTGAAGCGTTTCTAAGACCCTTACCTCTGGGAGATCTTTCTTTGTCTTATGTTCAGCTAAATCAGATGATCAGAAATTGCATCAAACTCAACGTCTTTGGGCGATAAATGTTAACAATCATAAATATGAAAATTTATAAAGATTAAGTACGCGCGCTCTGATTGGCCGAGAGGACTGTTTGCATGAGAGTATGTAAACATCTTGTGGCGTCAAGATGTTTTGCTTTTCGCGCGCTAATCGTGCCCACGCAAGCAAGAATTTGAAAACGTTTTCAGGTTCAAAACTCGACATGTTTACTTTATTTGCCCATTACTTTGACGGCTAAATCTTGTAAAATCGTTAAAAATAAGCCGAGTCAATTTAATTTCAAGCGTTTCCGCGCGAGTTCGTCGAGAAAATTGGGAAGAGAGCACAAAAAGGAATGACGGGGGAGGGGGAGGGGAAGAAGGAAACGCTTGCCCGCAAACCCCACGATTTTGAAAACTGCGTTCGCCCACGAACGCAGCTTCTGATTGGTGCGGTGCTAGTAGGGTTGACTGACTAGCACTCGAAACATCAATCAAACCAGGTATGCTTTGTTTACGAGCTTCACAGATCTGGTCTCATCTGATTTGTGGTCGCAGATTACAAATGCTTTGGACTGATATTTATTTGAATCGTATTTGTGCAAAGGTTTATGAGATCAGAGTCTTCAAAGTATATTTGGAGATCGAGCAGTGGAGACTAGGGAAGGCCAATTTATTGGGAATGACGGCGTGTGGATCTGACTGGAAAAAAACAAATGTACTCTGTTGGAGATAACATCAACGTAAATCAGAACATCAGTACTCAACACTAGCTAAAGCCGCCGTAGACAAGCGATTTGTTAGCTTTTTGAAATGAAAAGATTTTTTTCGTTTATTGGAAATTTAGAGGCATGTATTCTAAGGGAGTTTGACTAATAGTCGCGGGTCGCGGGTCGCGGGTCCAAAGTCGCGGTCGCGGGTCCATAGTCGCGGTCGCGTGTCCAATGTCACTGCAGGGGAAAATGATTTGGGGTTCGAGGTAACAGCTGAGTGAAAACGACTGATATGAACACAATATAAAGGGAAAAAATCTTTTTTCTACACGATACTCTACGGTAGCGAATTTACAGGTTGCGGATGTTAGAGTCAACAAAATAATGTCTCAAGAAAAGACCTAAAAGAAAAAGCTGGCAGACTTTTGTGTTCAGCGTAAGTTTTTTTTTTTCTTTCTATCGGGCCCAGTTATGTGTAAATTCAGCTTTGAATATACTTATGCATAACAGTATCTGATAACAAAAGTTACCATAACTTACCATTGATTTCTTCTTGTCGATGAATTGCTCACAAATGCTTAGGGGTTCAATTACTGAAAAATGTGCGATACGCTTCATAGACTACAGATTATAAACGTTACAACAACTTAAAGCCTTTTTTTAAAAAAAGGCTTTTTTTTCGTAAAATTTAATTACTCATTGGTTGAAATCAAGTAAAAAATGTAAGCAAGAATAATAGCTATCATACTTCACAGAAAGGCCGTTGGATATGCAAACCTAAAAGAATAGTCAACCTGGACAGCTTTGTGATCGTTCATAATAAATTCTTGCCGTGTGATCCTCTTAACACCCTGCGAGAATTTAGCCTCCTTTTCAGTCTTGATCGAGTTCGTAAAAATCGAGATAGCGAAAGAAAGTGCTCGGCTGGCACGGTGTTCAGTTTCAAAAAATAATACTAAAACCGTTTCTCAAAAACCGTTAAACCGGCCTATGGGACAGATATATCCTAGTCTTATGTCCAGCTAAATACAAGATAATCAGAGATTGCATTTTTAACAGTAACATATTTGAGCGACCAATACGTTAATACACCGCACACCTCTTCCATGCATTAACCTGTAAAAGAACCCGTAACTAGTCATTTCCTGAAGCGCCCCATATTCTGACTAGTGCTTAAATTAAATTCCACTGTTTTAAGAATTTTCTGCGATGATGTTTGTTTCAAATTAAAAAGCGATATTAAGCCGGGCGGCGTAAAGAACGGCTTTCGTTGCTGGTTCTTCCCGAAACACGCATTATCCTTTGAACGACACATTTTCAAGTTATGCCTTGACCAGCCTAAAAGTCGTCGTTTTCCTTGTTCCTCGTACTCGAATTGGAAGTAAATGGTTCTCAACCCGTTCACGTACACAATCTTTCAGTCATCAAGTAATCACCGGGAAAGAACTGATTCCAGAAGAGGCCTAAACACAGATGAGTCCACTTCACTTGAAGGAGAGGGAGGGGGGGGGGGGTGAGTGTTTACTTTCTCCTGAGTCTCCACCCAACCGCTAGCCTCTTGGTTAGTCTGAACAACCAAAGCCAGGCAGCAGGGTGTCGAATGGACGTTGAATTGTTGGTGTTTCATGCGCCCCCATCACTACTCTGTCGAAGGAGCGTGACAAGAAACGTATACCCAGACAAACTTGATTTATGTTATTGTTTATCAAGGTACTGGGGAGCGTAACTATTCTTTTCTGTAGTTTGTTAGTGATTGATTAAAACAAGGTTAAAAAGGTATTATATTTTTGTGCTCAATGTCTTATATGTGTTGCCACATTACGATTGGCCACACGGATAATGATTCAGTAAACGTGGTTCACCGGGGTGTGGGATGCTTTCTGTGCCAGCGGCAAGCGAAAACGAGATAAGCCTACCGTAGTCGAGTTTTACTCTGTTTAAGGATAGAATGACGTTTTAAATAAAAGAGTTCGAAAACGCAAGCTGTACCGAAACGGTCCCCAAAGTGAAGTCATGTGAGAATATTAGTACAAAATACTTTTAAAATTACTTTAATGAACCTGTACATCCCACAGGTAGCCAAGTTGGGTGGTTTTCTGTCACCAGTTACAAAAAGCAAGAGAAATTCTCGTGAACTATTACGAAACCTTTTATTTCGCAATGAATTTTACAAAATATGACTCTCCTGTGTACACTTTATAATTGATTTACAAAACTATTTACAACTGTTTGATTTTTACTTACTAAGAATTATTTCTTTTTACCAATTAAAACTCTACAATAAAAAATTTCCTCAGCTGTCATAAATTACACATCTGACAAGGCAACTGACAACTTGAAAGCTGCTAAAGCCCAGAAGAAAAAAGCTTTCTTTAATGTCGACAAACTTATTATTGAAGGGCAAGTTTATCGTGGAAAAGAAACTAAAGATCTTCCTCTGTACGGTAAAGTTATGGTACATGATTAGTCAGTTGCTGTAAATAATTGATTCCTTTCGCACTCCCAAGAGTTTGCTTCGCTCATAGCGCCTACTTATTTAGCATTAAACTGTTCATAGCGTAGCCTGAATTTCATCCGATTACTTCGAGTCGTTATTACTCCCCGGATGAATTTCAGGCTATTCATAGGGAACCCGTTTAGGTGTAAGAAGAGGTTTCCCTACTTTGAGCAATTTGTGCTCTAGTAACTGTGCGTTTTGTGTCTTAGCGTTTCTGTATAGCCGTTTCTATTTACATGTTTAGAATCTATTTTGATATACTTAGATTTATCTCCCTACAGCTTAGTCTTGTAGTCCTTCAGCTTGCGATAAGGCTGATTACTAATGTATATTATTTAATTTACATTAAGTACACCTTCAAATCGAAATTGCTCACATTCGAAAAGTTTTTCAATATCTTCCTCTACGAAACCTATAGAATATTCTATGCTGCTAATTCACGGCTGCCCCGTTTAGACTCTCCTTTTGTTCTTTAAACGTAAGAGGTTTAAATCAAGCTAGAAAGAGACGGCGGGTGTTTAGATGGCTCCACAATCAAAAATTCGACGTTGTTTATTTACAAGAAACTTACTCTTCCAAAAGTGGAACAACCGCTTTATTAGGATCAACGATTATTCAGTATACTATAAAGCATGGCATGTACCGGGTGTTGAAAAAATTGGAGATCTCTTCAACGGCAATACCTTTCTATCTCACCAAGACTTCTGCTCTTATTTTGGTCTTAAAACTAATTTTCTTACCTACTACGGTTTATGCAAAGCAATTCCTCCTAACTGGATTAAAATAATGAAAGGTAAATTACAACCGCCTTCGAATAAATCCATAAGTATGGATAGAATTCCCGTTGAGAAGCTTTCTTCTAAACTTGCTACCAACTTATTTGTTGAAAGGAAATTTGTTCCTGCCACCGCCAAAAAAGGACTCAGAAAAGCTAGTTTAAATGAACAGCAAATTTCTCAAATTTACAAGATGCCTTTCAGTGCTACGAAAGACATACAACTCTCAATGCTTCAGTTCAAGATCTTACACCACATCTTACCCACCAACGCTACATTATATTCGGAATTAAAGAACATGACCGCTGTCATTTATGCGCTGAAAAGCAAACAATCACACACCTATTTGTGACTTGCCCCAATGCTCAGCTGTTTTGGACACATTTTTCAGTTTGGTGGCGCGAAAAAAACAACATTGAGATCTCGCTTTCTGAAGCACAAACACTTTATGGCATTACAGACACCGTGCCTCAGTGTCTTGGTTTAAACCTCTGCTTGATAATTGCAAAATACTATGTTTACACCGCGTCTAAAAATGAGGAAGATTATTTTTTCGATGCTTTTTTGTCTATCCTTAAAAATAAAATACAAATTGAAACTAGCAAAGCTAAGGTGGAAGTCAAGCTGTAAAAATAATTTTCTTGATTCTGGCTAATTTCCCTTGTTTTTTTGGCTTTTTTGTTTTGTTTGTTTGTTATTTATTTATTTATTTATTTATTTATTTATTTTTTGTCGTTTTTAGCGTATTTACTCTTCGTTAATAGATAGTAAGTTAGTAATTAGTTGTATTAGAATTCTTTTTTCATTATTTTGTAACAGGCTCCAAATCATCGGCTCCTGTTTTGTAAGCATTATCTTGTAAGTTAATATTATGTAAGTAGTATTTAACTTAGCAAGTTATATGTAAGTAGGTATTAAAGCTTTATGTAACTAAGTAAGTTTTTTTTTTAAATAATAATAATAATAATAATAATAATAATAATAAAAAAAAGACAAGGCAACTAATATGCGAAAGAAGTAGTTCCGAGTGTGTTTCGATATTCCAAGAAATAGTTTTAAATGCATATCGCTACATTTTGATTGGAGAATCAACGTCTCCAGCTCCTCCTCGACTTCATTTTATAATAAATGCAGTGAAAAAGAAAATAGTTTTGAATCAGGAAACACAGTCGTAGAGAGCACCTCTTGACGTAGGCTTAGTCTTCAGCCGTGGGTCTCTCGATGGGTTGTCCCAAGGCTGGAGACTAAGCCCACTCTCCACACTACAATGCAGGAATTCGGCAACAAAATGAACAGATGAATCTGAAACAGAAATAACACAACATAGTGAGGATTTGCAATAAGGTGGAGTCTCGCTTTTTTCGAACCAAAAACCCGTTTTCCATCCCCAGCCAGAAGATTGTTACTTTCCATATTTTTTTGGTGCTAAACATCATTAGCTGATTTTCGTTTCCCTCATGATTTTGGGAAAAAATAAGCTAGGAGTATGAATGTTGAATACGTCGCCATTAAGGGTGAAAATTTTAGGAGTCTACGGTATTTTTGACTGTTTACCTAGAGGAGGTCGAAACGTCGTGACTTTTTCGCTTAACTTTTACACCAAAGAAAATTTTATAGTCGAAAGAACTGGCGTGCGTGTTTGATTGATTGGGAAAACGAGTTCACAGAATATTCGTAAGGTCATTTTGTTACAACTTGAATCCAGTTGAATGGTAGAGAAACTGAAATGTTCTTTTGCTCGCTTTACGAAAATGATATTCGTTTTTTCAAGAGTATTTGAGAATACATAATAAATATTCAACGCGCCCTAAAAAAGGTGAAATATTTAGAATAATCCTTCGAATTTTCTTTAACCTATTACTAGAGGACCATGCCACGGTTTTTTTATAGATGTTTTTCTTTTTCGTGTTACTCACTGTGAAGAGCGCAATCCTATGGGTGGTGAATTATTCTGCAAAAAAGAAGAGGAATATTTGGAACACACGTCTTCTAGATTTGAAGTTCAGAAAAATTGTACTCCAAAACTACCTAATTTTCGCCCATAGGGGATTTTCTGGGCCCAGCACTAACCCGGGGTTGGAGGAGGTCTTTCTCCTTATTTTGTCCCTCGCTCTGACTAACTCATGCTACAGAGACTGCACTAACTGAGCTCCTGGAACACGCTAAGTGGGAAGTACAATGACCTGTGGCTCTTTGTACAATTCAGTGAACGCGAGAAGCCTTAAACCGCGGGCCTCAAATAGGAGACTGGCGCTTTTCTCATTCTCCTCACTTTCATTGGACCTCCGTGCAGGATATATTGTCCAATTGATTTCAGTGTTAAATTTCACTTATTTAGATAATTCCTACCTGTGTTGCATCCGCAACCTTAAAACCGTATTTAGAAAGCAAATCACTTGACAGCGCTGCATCTCTGGTGTGTTTGACTACAAACCAGTCAGCCAGACCATCCCCCGGATTTTCCATCCAAGATCGCTGTAACTGCAGACCATCAAACCTTTGGTAAGCTGCGTTTGACACATTTCGTTCTTGCGATAGAGACTGACGGTCAGTGTTTGTTCTTTTCAAGGCAAAAACAAAGAAAAAGAAAGAAAGTCAAATTCAAGAATGACCAGCGACTCGGAAAAAAATTCGACAACTCTCCAAACTGGGGTCGAAGCTAAGACTTTGTGAATGAAGCGGATTAACCAGCTATACCCTTTAAAAATATGTTTTATGATAAACAGCTATACAATTCAGAAGTTGTTTTTTTTAAATTTCATTAAAGAAATATTCCTAGAGAGAGGAGACTAAGGAGAGTAACCCTAAACGCCAAACAAAAGTGATTCTTTGCATTTGTCCTAACTGCGCATGAGTACTCTTTTTATTTACTTTCTTCTCTCTCCCCGCCGCGTGTCGCCTTTTCTCGCGTGGGGTAATTTTCACGCGCGCTCGCGTTTCGCTCGCCCTACTATCCCTGCGAAAAAATGGGGGACTACTCGTAGTCTACAATTCCAGAACAAGGTTTGGTGGTGAAATTTGTAGGGGTCTGACGATAAAGCGCTATTTGTTTCTTTGCCGTCCCACCAGAGCAGTTCGTCATTGCAGGAGTATTATATATAACAATAGCTTGTTTGAGACATAGTACTTTGCTCAATTAGTAACCTGAAGACTTTGATGTCGTTTTGTTTCATAGTGATGGCACATTCTGCTGACGCCGTATAAGTACAGATGCTTTCAAGGGTAAATATCGGTACTGAGCCGTGCCCAAAATGATCTCTTTAAGACGTCTCTAAAATTCTACTTTTCCGAATAGCATCCCCTCAACCTATATGTACAGACACCCCCTCCACTCAAACAAAATTTTGCTTGAAGGGAGTACTAGGCGGCTGTACATAGGCTAGCATCTTCCTTTTATATGTACGTCACCGCAGTTGAAAACGTTCTGCATGAGTCACGGCACCTACCGGCAAATGTCACATTTTTCACAATGATACGGATTCTCGTCCACGCTAATGAAATGTTTACTGATGGGGCAGAAATAAACGGACATTTTTCCTCCACACTTAAAAGACTTGGCACTGTCTTCGCCAATCTATGAAAATAACAGACAAAAATATGATGCAAATTAAAGGGAATAAGTTACGTATCGAGAAAAGCGACCTGAATTCGAGAACAATAAGTATTGTTCTGTATTGTCATTTTTTATCGTTTCTTGCCTTGTAAGGACAAAAACGATCGACGCGAAACAATTAAAAAGCTTTCACGAGCGGGAAATTTCAGCATTTCCGACAACTTCTCTCCGATGGCGTTTGAATTTTCGGCGCGACTGAAGTAAGGAGCAATTTAAACCCAGGGGGAGGGTAAGAGTTTTAGTAGTCAGCACGAAACATACTACGCAGTGATGGTAGTGTGAGGTGAGTGCTGAACAGACGAGTTTACCAGTTGCATCCTTGTGTCTTATTTCGGGCTTAGCCTAGTGGCAGCAACTTCTACGCAAAACATGTTCATCTCTGCTCGTTAATCGTTGCTGAAAGGAACTAAAATACGGGCTCGAATAGAAGCAGCTGAGAACGTACAATTCAATTTGTTTGATCGCATACGCTTTGGTTGTGATTTTTTTTATACTGGTTATTCTGTTTCCGAGATAGCAACATTCAAATTTCGAACGAAGGAACTTTTAACATACATGCAAATTAAGTTTATATTTTACAGTCGTTCGTTAGAACACGGACTGACTTATTAGAATTAAAGTCACATGTTACTCACTGTTTTGAAATGGGTAGCAAACAATAGATGAATAAAATCAAGCCGCTTCTTCTCCGTCAGTAAAAAAAAGACTGAAAAAATCGCACCTTTTGAAATGCCAGCCAATTATTAAGTCTAAAACACGTCTCAAAGCAGCCCGACACCGTATTCTCGGCCGCTTGAATAATTAACTATGACTAAAACCGTCGCATTAACGGCAAAAAAGTATGGGGAGAAGTCTACGCACGCGGCTGGTTAATGCAAAAAAATAAAAGCAATGATGGAACTAAAAGATCAAGTTTTCAGCTCACTACCTCAACGATTAACGATTTGTTGACGTCTTTACTGAATATGAAAATGCTTCTCCTAGAAGAATAGCAGTCTCTGTAGCTCCTTTGACTATTCCCGTCGGTACCCTAGTGAAATTTCATTCTTGTCAGATCAATCAGGCCAGCTGGGGAAAAAATGATTGAACTTCGAATCCGGTGGGAATCGAATCCACGACCTTCGGATTGGCCCGGGGATTATAGTCAACTCTCGGCTCTTAACGGACACCTCTATAAAAGGGACACCTGGTGTTGGTCCCTGCCGTTTTTCAGTCATTTTACTGTAACTATAACTCTCTATAAGACGGACACCTCCCTAACACGGACAACGAACACTTTTGAAAGCGTCAACGGACAATTGAGAAGTGCTTTATGTAGTGAAAATACCTCAAAACGAAAATGTAGGTGCTCTACTCCAATTCGCAAAGTGTATACTGTAACGCTTTGAAACCACGAAGCCGTGAACGTTTACTTGAAATATTGCACGATAAGAAAATAATTCCACTTTTCTGTTAATGTTCCAGGTCTAGCGGTTTTGTATTCATTGCAAATAGGTTCTAATCAGCTTTAAGACTACTGGTGTCACGTTGCCTCGATTCCCTATAGCTATAAGCCGGACACCTCTTTAAGACGGACAGTCAGGGTCGGTCCCCAAGGTGTCCAAGGTCTTGAGTTGACTGTAGATTTGCTCTACTGATGACTATCAGCTACGAGGCCTGACGGAGGCAGGTCGTGAACGATTAAAAAGCAATGAGCTTTCACATTTTTTTTGCTGCAGGAACCCCTTGTTCTAGGGATACCAGAACAGGTTTTGTACAACAATTAAGGCACCATTGAAAGTGAATGTCCGTTTTAAGAGGGTCATGTTATTAAAGAAAAAAAAACCACCTTTAATAAGAACAAAATACTAAAGAAATAGAAAGGGACGTTAGCTCCTTCAAATTAGTAAAAATCTAGATTAAATTAGTAGAAAAATATGGGCTTTTCCTCTTTTCCCAGCAAAAACGAGGTGTCCGTAAAGCGCTGGGTGTTCGACTGTACATCAAACTAATTAAAGGGAATCAGGTACCAGGTGAAGGGAAAAATTTTCAACTTTGGCGAAAAGTTTCCCGTTGCTCTACCGATTGAGCTACGTGGCCAGACACGAGCATGATAAAAATGATTGGAATTACCGAGCTTGTTTGTTTGTCTTTTTACCTTCGTGTCGATCCTCACAAAATGCTACACAATTCCGTACATCAATACACTTCAGTTTTTCCTTATTAACAATGCCCAGAAACTTGTACCTTTCTAGCAATGGTTTTCCCCACCGATAGTGCATTTTCATCAACTCAATTAAATTAAACAAACTTTTAACACTGTCGAAATTCTCTCCTCCACGTAATAAAACAATGGCACTTAAGGGAACCTGCCTCGGAGGACTGTGGAATAAATATTTACGCAGAATTTCCACTCTAAGGTTATACTAGTGCAAATGATTTATAGTTTTATAGGGTGTTCTGATTACATGCATCACTGAATAGCATTACAGAACTGATCGAAGAAAGAAGTAATTAACCAAACCAATGGTGACGAAACCAATGGTGACGATATGATCAAAGAGGGAATTATGAAATTATCCATCTCTAGTTAAATCTAGCGAAGAGGAAAAATTAACTAACCCGTCTTAGCGATTTTAAAAGTACAGTGAAACCCCGCCTTACGGTTACCTCGTTATTACAGCCACTTTTTTTTACCACCTGGCAAAACTGTCATACGTTTTCTTGAAAAAAAAAAAACCTCGTCAATACGGCCAATTTTTTTGGCCCATTGGTGACCGTATTAACTGGGTTCCACTGTATCTAAAGTTCTAAGTTTTGTTATATACCTCAGAAATCTAACAGATCTGGTCTTGTCTTCTTTCCAACTAAATATTTGTAATAACAGCCAAAAATTACTATTTTTCCCGGAAACCTGCGCCTCATGAATACACATGCAGTCAACTTGAATTAGTCATTGGGGAAAATCCCTTTCTTCTGAGGTGATTGAATAAAGAATTAGATAAGCGCGCCAAAACGGCTCATACCCGCTTGAGTGACAAATCGTATAAATATGTACGAAAAGCATTTAAGGTCAAGACTAGTAAAAAAGTAAATAAAACCTTTCTTGTCCGGCAGATGATATGCAAATTTTCATTAGTTGCCGACGGAAAACGAGCAGAGCCATTTGAAACGTAATTTCAGAGCAAAATATTCTATTTTCTACTTGTATATAGGTTATAGCAGATTTGTGGTGATATTTGGCATAAATACCGCCAGTGATATTTCAAAATTGTTAAACGTAATTTCACGAGCCATTAGGCGAGTGAAATTTGAGACAATTTTGAGATAGCACGAATAGTATTTATGCCAAAGATCACGTCCAAATCATGCTATTATTTGTTTATACTTCTACCAGCAAAAAGTTTGTAATTTTCACATGTAGTTATATCGAATTAAGCTGAACTACCACTGCTCTATAGCTACGCCAATCAAATTGCAAAAACTTCTCATGTAGTAGTATAATAAGTGCAATTCATTGCTTTTTGTTATTTCAAACTGCTTACGAAGCAATAACAAGGAAATGTGTTAGTTCTTTATAATTTGAAATTTATTTCAAATTTTGTCTAAATTCTAACCGTTAGTCAGAGAGCTGTGATTAAATTAAAAGAAATATAAAAATAGTGCTCAAAACATTATAAGAAGGTATGAATAACACGGCATACACAAAACATGGACGAAATCGTCGTACGAAAAAGGTGGTTTACTAATGTTGAGTGTGATAATTCAACCTGACAAAACAAGGTCAATAAACTTAACGACCTTTAAAGTGAATACACTACTTTATCTAGATATTATCCGTCTGTCAAAGAAAGAAACGAAATCATATTATTTTTACGCGATCTGCCATGAAACAAAGCAATGCATGCAGGTACCGTAACTGTCATCGCCGGACATGTGAATTCTTGATTCAGGGCGTTAAGTGAATTCTCGTGTTAGAATCGGTGAAAAAAATCGCAGCCCGAGAGAGGACAATCATAATAACTGCTTCAGAAAAACACATGACAAATTCAGAAAAGCGTAAAAGCAGCATGATTGGGCAAAAACAAGGGAGATTACTGTCTAGTAAATGGATTGCATTTTTATAAACGGCGAACCGGTTTTTTTCAAGTTAATTCCGATTTTATATGAAAGGCAGGACTTTCAATGCTCGGAGGTCATCAATATTCTTTGTGTGTTTATTTGTTAATACCAGAGAGGCGTTTCTTTCAGCAAATTATAGTTTAAAGCTTTTAAGTTATAATAACGAAAACACATTAAAAAAACAGTGATCTAATTACAATAATTTCGAAATGAAGTAATCTCAAATAGTTTCTCTTGAATTCAATTTAAAACTCTCTATACATTTAAGTCTTGTTTAAAAGAGACTAAGAATTTCTTTTCTATAATAAATATTTCTTTTTCCTATGAAAACTATAAAAATGTAAAATATTAGTTTTCTTCATTAAAAAACGAGGCACATCTAATTTCATGATAACAAGCACACATTTTACGATGGTCTGCATTGTCATCGTCCGTTTCACACGTATTAAGACTCACTGGTTGAAAATAAAGTCAGGACTTGGATTCTTCATCTCAAAAAAAGAGTATGGAAGTAAACAAAATTGAACCACAAAGGATGAGGAAAGAAGAAAATAGATTTTTCTTCCCTTTTTTCTACTCGCGCTCGATTCGCTCGCAGGCTCGAAAAATTTGTCAAAATAAACAACGACAAACAAACAAGAAAATAAGTTGTGGACAAGCACGACCTTCTCTACCTTAGCTTTGAATTGCTAGACGTTAAGAGAGAAAAACCATGCTACTCCCCCGGGTAATGACCTGGTGCCTTGTATTTGTACAGTCATAGCCTTGAAGACACACAGTAAAACGGCAATTTTCCCTTGTTTTTAGTTATACCTACCTGTGTTGCATCCGCAGCCTTAAAACCGTATTTTGAAAGCAAATAGCACAACAGCGCTTGATCCTTGGTGTGTTTGATAACGAACCAGTCAGCCAGACCATTCCCCAGATTTTCAATTCTGTACCGCTGTAACTGCTTACCCTGATACCTTTGGTAAGCTGGGTTTGCCACATTTCGTTCTCGTGATAGAGACAAGTGGTCATTGTGTGTTCTATTAAAGACAAAAACAAGGAAAAAGAAAGAATTCCACGTCAAATTCTGAAATGACCAACAATTCGGAAAAAAAATTGACAACTCTCCTACCTGGGGTAGAACCTAACACTTTCTGAGTAAAGCGGATTAACAACCTTTAGTATTTACCAAATCAGCTGTGAATAGCAATTTTCGCGCGATTTGTTTGGCTCCCGTAACTCGGAATATCCTTGGCTATTCACTGTCTTGCGACTGGAGCCAAGATGACGTCTCGTTTGAAGACATTATCGGGAGACGAAAGTTTGAGCGATAAATGGAGCAGTTGTATAAACAAATACCACGAAAGCGACAGACATCAGCTTGTGGGTGTTTACTGGTAGGGAGAAAATTATTTTCTTGCTGAATTTGTAACAAAATCGTAAAAACGCCCTTGACAAGATCCCCGAAATGTTTGTAAATTGTGAACAAACTTCCTACTATAATGACGTTTTTAATTTAAACAAAAGTTGTATTCAACTGATTTGGTAAATGCTAAAGCAACTATCCCCCTAGGCCTCAGGGTCGGTGAACACCGCTATTCACATCCCCTTCGGGGGATAGTTGTATACTAGTATACCTTAAGGGTAGAAATGCTGCCGTAGGCAAGGAACAGTAAAGAAATGGAAAATTAAGTGTGAATTAATATGAGGATAAGAGGGCTACCCAAAATCTTTGAGATGACCCAAATTTGAAATTATGAGCCAATTTTAGTATTTTTCTAACGTGCTCGCGTCGCGTCAGAAGTGGCCGGATATTCCTGGATTTTGGATATGTATACACCGTATTCACAAATGGCGGACACGCGGGAAAAAACTGGTGCCTAGTCATGAAAGCGAGGCGTTGGAGGGTAAACAAAAATTGCAAATGAAGACTTTCAGTGAACTTGCAGAGTGTTTAGAACGGATTCCACCTAAAATAACTTTGTATGGACGTCTTTTTGAATACAATGACGTGGGACGTCTTCTGCTTTTAATGTTTAGTACTGATTTGCTGTTTGCAATCAAAAGGGACGCGTATATCTTCAAGGAAACAGGATGATTTTGTAGGTTGCCGAAGCCTCAGAAGCTCGACAAGTGGGTGATGGCTGGAGAAAAGCGGCAAACATGTTGGCCCAAACTTCACGCTGAAACCGAATACGAAAGCCAGGTCACTGCAATTCTGTAAAACAGAAGTAAAAACAGATATTGGTGGCAAGAAAAAAAGAAACAAGCGACGGATATATGGCCTACTTGTCAACGGAAGAGACCTCCGCCATTACTCAAAACAGGTCAAGTCGAGAGCGGGTGAAAGATTCATTCACGAGACTCATTCATTCATGTCAGTGTCATTTTACACGTATCTATGTATGTCTGTATTTACAACTTCCTTTGGATGATATTAATTTGTCGCTTTGGAGTGAATTGTTAGAGGTACGTTGGCAGAGCTTAGCAAATTCAGTGCAAATTTAAAATCTTTTGATTTCTTTGTCATTGCGAAATAAAATAATTTTATCAAAACTAGAAGCTCTAGTGTGTGAATCTTATGCCTTGCTATTTGCCTGGTCTCCTTTACGGCATTATCTCGGAGAGCTCTTGGTAAAAAGTGGTATAAAGCTCACATTTTACTAGGTTAAACTTTTAAGGCAAGGTTTGTGTCAGGACTGAACACGGCAAGCTTCTGTTTCGAATCATTAACTGCGAGTCTAGATCCGTTTAAGAAGACCATCATTTTATTTATTTATGTATTCCTCACTTTTAAAATATTATGGAACATGAAGTTAAAACTCTTAACAGCCAAAGATAAGAAATAGGAAAATTACTCGCTGAAATGAAATGTGGCCGGCTTACCGAGTCTGCCGAGTAACAAGTTGAAATTTTGAGCGTGCTCCACTCGATCGCTTCTGCATTTATACCAAAGAGATAGTTCTAATTGATGTCCGTCATCGATAAAGACCAGAGAATAACGTCCTGGCAAACAAAAACCAAACATAACTTCATCGAAACCTCAGTCACCGCTTCTTTCCTGTCTTCCTTTTTTCCATCTCGATTTGAACTGTTTAGTTCAATGGCACACGTCTCTTGCGTTAACAAGTAGGCCATATATCCATCGCTTATTTCTTTTTTTCTTGCCACCAAGATTTGCATTGTTTATATTTTTGTTTCACCGAATTGCAGTGAGCTGGCTTTGTAACTCGGTTTCAATGTGAAGTTTGGGCCAACATGTTTGCCGCTTTTCTCCAGCCATCGCCCACTTGTCGAGCTTCTGATGCTTCGGAAACCTACAAAATCATCCTGTT
>CALNXK010000020.1:667500-702500 GCA_942486035.1 Porites lobata | reverse complement strand
GGCTGGTCAGCGGTCACCTTTATGAGGTAAACATGGCGATCACCTCCGGATCACCGTTCTTGTCGATCAGAAAATCAAAATACCAGCGTGATATGGCCTCGAAGATGACGCAGTTATGTTGTTTGATTCGTACTTCACATTCGAGTCGAAGCTTGGGTGGCACAGGTTATTTGTTACGGTGGAATCGACAAGGGAAATTCGAAGACTAGTGATCACTATAGTTGTAGTGTTTGAATTGTTGGAAGAAATGGTCGCATGGGGATGTAGGAATGGTAGGTTTAACGAACAATTTCAAATTTTGCCCCTTGAATTGAACGTGAAGTTCATTTAAATGCTTTCGTACGTATTTCTGACTGTTTTAGATCTACCTGCTCGATTTACATCTGCTACGCTTCATGTTGACAAGTACCTCAAAATGGCGGCAAAACTTGGAGATTGCCGAAAATTAGGTAAGTTCACGGAGTTATAAAGTTTTAGTAAAGGTCGGGCCGCAAAGTTTTTTTCTGTAGTTACCTTTTCTATGGCACCTACTTCCTAGCTATATTAGTTGGATCAGTTAAGAACGCCTCACTTTTTCAAAAAATGTACCTTGAATTTGATCGGTTTTCGCGTGTGTGACTTAAGCGAACCGATAAGGTGTCGTTCAAGTCTTCCTGTTTGCTTGATTGAAACGTGATGTTCACGAAAGTCGCCTCGATGGATAAGATAGAGTTAATATACATGGCTGTGGTATTTGTTTTTTGCTGAGTCCCGTAGTTTGTTGTAAATTGTCCGGAAAAGTTGCCTCAAATTAACGTCTTGAAAAGTGTCACGACAGGCCTTCGGTCGAGTGAAATTTAATTTCCGTAAAACTCTGAAAAATAAAGAGATCCGATCAAACGGATTGTGGTTTTAGTATAGGTACATGAATGTCTTACAACACACGAGAAATGAGCTAAATCTGTGTCTCAAGGAAAATCGACCGGACCGCTCTTACAGAGACACTCTCTTAAAAAGCAATGACGTTTTACAGTATTTTTAACTGTGCTCCTCTTCAACCAAACCCACTAAGAATTGCTCCAAAACATGACTACTGGATGATTGACACTTGCCTTTTCTGGTAAAAATCCGCGACCTGTTTACATGCATTGAGAATTTTTTGTATGGCTTGCTCCGTAAGTGGAAAATTAACTAAGATAAATTTCTGCTTGACCCCTTTGATCCCGCAAGGAAAAGAAATTTTGGGGGAAAAAGTCCCAATATAAAGTCCTTTTTATTTGTTTTATTTTATGAACATCCAGCCATCTTGACCTCAAGCCTGTGGTATTTATTAAAATATTTGATCACTCAAATGCCTTATCCTTTCTGTCACAAAGGGCGCACAAAGGACACGTGCTCAAGCAGCTGCTTTTTAAAGTCTTAGGCTAAGACTTTCGTTTTAAACAATCCATTGGTAATTTTATTTGTAATACACTTTATTTATATAAGAACCTTTTCTATATGAACATTCTGGCCGAAATTTGCCAATTTATTAAGAACATGCTTAGAACCTAACCGAGGTAAAAATTTACGTCAGTGATTTCAACATATTACTATAGGCATATACCTACACTTTGCCGCGACGTTGACCGCACTAGTGTTCTCAGTTCAGTATTCTTTACAATGCATCTGTTTGCAATTTGTTCTTGAATTTATTCTTTCTTATACATAGCGTATCTCTCAGTACTCCGGCTCTTGGGAACGAAATCGAGGAATGGAACCACGGACTTCCGTTCCGCCGACCGGCTTTTGTTTATAATAATAAAAGACCCGTTATACTTCCTTTTCTCTCCTTTTAGGATTCTTGGACCGCACTGAGCCGAGAGCGAAGTCAAGCCAGCGGGAAAAACATCTGCCTTTCCAAAGCTAGGCCTGTCAGTATTACCGCTCTTCTTCTACTTCTTGTACTGACACCCACATGCTTTTATCAAAGATTCTTTTATTCTAAGGTCTGTTGTTTATGTCTCGTTACTGCAGCAGAAAACGTATCGGTACAGCTTGTGTTCTGAAGTTTAGGTCCGCTTAGCAAGACATGTCCGCTCCAAAAACGGCTGCCACTTAGCGCAGTCAAAGCTATGGTCATTTTACACGTACGCTGTGATCGTTGACACCTCCTCGTTAAAAATTCTACCCCCTCTGCTGAACAGCAAAGCTTAAGCTTATTTTTTTTTCCTAAATACAAAAACTGTACAAATTTGGTGAAAAAACCCAAGGAGAAGCCATATAGGAGCAAAATATAATCTTATACATAAATAAATGAGCTGGATTAAGCTTATTTTACCTAGAGCTACTCAAACTGTTTTCCCCTACCACAAGACTTGCTTCAAAACTTTCATTACGTATGCTTATTAAGTTTACGTAACTATTATTGCGAATGCAAGGAATTGGTGGTTTGCTTCAGTGATTTCAACATATTACTATAGGCATATATCTGCACTTTGCCGCGACGCTGATGGCACTTGTGTTCTTCAGCATTCTTGAACGTTTGATTTGAGAGGTTTGCAATTTTTTCATGAATTTAGAGAGTGTAAGAATACAGGCTCTTGGGAGCGAAATTGTGGCAAAATCTGTTCCGCCCACCGGATTTTGTTTATAATAATAAAAGACCCGTTATTCTTTCTTTCCCCTTCAGAGAGTATGAGATTATAAACAGGCTCTTGAAGCACCTGGTTTCTAAAAATAGATTGCACATTGACCCTGAGACAAACATTGGAGTTTTCAGAGAGGAAGAGAGGGAATTTAGGCAAAGTTTTTAAGCCAAAAAAGAGCATTTTTACTCCTTTTATTTTGTTCAGTGCAAGACATTATTGTTGGAGCCATGCAAAAGGGATTCTAGGTATCCCTGAGGAAAGCAACACAGATCGCTGAAAGAAATGACTGAATTAGTGTGTGAAAGCAATTGCAAGAACTTGATCGCTCTCAACTCGATTAATAAACGCTTGTTTCCGTAAAAACTTTAATATTACCATGAAACACAAACGTTTGTGGATCTTACTGGCTAGGGAAAACAGCCGCTGTGAAGAATTTCTCAATCCCTTTCATATACGAAGATTATTTTACCAGTCGAATGCGTCCATCGAACAAACTAAACATGATTTTGACCAGTCCAGATCGAAACACGAGGATCATGTTAATCTCGTACCAGGTTCGAAAAAAAGTAAGCATGCACAACTGTTCAGCAAATTAAACTACCTTTAAGAGGCAAGAGCTAAGCAATTATCGAGACGATAAATGATTTTTCTCACCTCATGACAATATAAGTTAAGCTTATCATTCTGAAGAAGGAATTGAATTATGAAGACAACTTAAAGGTAAGTGGTGACCTCCCTCAAGGTAGTTAGTGCAAAAGACCGAGACAACTAAAAAACCTGTACACACACAGTATACAGTTTATAATGTTACATTGAGATCAATTTCTTTGAACATCAATAATGCTATAAGCATTGAAAGCGGCTGAAAGCTACCTTATTAAAATAAATTACGCTTCCCTTGCGTAACGACGCTTCTAGTTTTCAAAAGGCAATATCACACAGTACATATTTAAGTCCTGTTTATTTACTTCTTAGATGCACTTTCCAGAAGGTTGAATGCAGAATTTATTACTTGCCATCGTCTGTACTTCAGTCACGGATAAGCTTATGTCGAGGGGCTTTTTCTAGAGCGAGCGAATCGCTCACATGCACTTGTGAACAAGAACTCGTTTTACCTGCTTGCTTGAAGCCCCGACTTTTTACTCTTTACTTTAGTTGCTCATCAACATAGTTCGAACCCGGGTCTCTGTCATATTCTGTAACAATTGAGGCTACTGTCTTGCGCTCGAAGAAATCTTTAAATATTCCCTCCATTTCTTTTCTCTTTCCGTCACGCCGTTTTACCCATGGCCATGTTCGTCGTTTCTCTACCGAGCTATATAATAAAGGAATGAAAGTCTATGTGAAGGTCGTTTAACATCCTCCATACTGTTTATTCACGAGAGAAACTCGCCTCCTCGCATATAGATTTAGCCTGCACAACTGGCGCTTAATAAGTCAAAAAGCGAGGCGAACACGGCATTTCGCTAACGCGTGTTTGCCTCGCTTGGCTCAAAAGAGCCTGTTATGCAGGCTAAACCTGTATGTAGAGGGCTCAATCACGGTCGATTGATTACTAAAACCACACCAAGAAACAAAAGCGCTAAACCGAACGTGAATATCACACGAAAAACACTGTACTGCGATGTTTTTATTCCCGAGTTTTGGTGAAATTCAAACTTTTGAAAACCTGAAAATTTCCTGATTAGCCTTTTTCTGTTTTGTACTCTGGGTCCCTCTTAGGTTTATATTGAACAGATCAGACACACGGCCTTTTCAGGTAAACAGCTGGTCAGGAAAGGTAGACAAAACATTGATTAATTTATTGGGTAGTTACTTAATGTAACTTCTTACTACCAAGAACATAGTCCATTCCTGAAATAAAGGTAGTCGATTTGGTCAGTCCGTGGCCTGGAAATTGTCGATAAACATGCCCCACTTAAAACAAACCGGATCTCAAAAGAACATTCTCCGTGGATTACATAACCTGATGCGTAAAATCCACAAACGAAATTATTTTAAAAAGAAAGCTATTAGTGAAAACAATACGACTTGCTGGGAACAATAAAAGCGAGCGCCGAAAGAAACTATCAATGCCATATCAAATCAGCCAAACGTCAGTATTTTTTGCATTTATTAGGGCCTGTTTACATGGAAGTGGCCGGGGGGGACCCCAGGTATGTGAGGTAACCCGCTTTGGTGGATAACCCGCCTGTCCACGTAATCTCTCATTTTAATTTGATCACGTTTACATGGTAGGTGGGGTGACCCGCCGCATGTTACCTCACCTATCTAGGGTCCCCCCACCTCCATGTAAACAGGCCCTTAAAGTTGAATAAAAAGAATTCTTCCGAAACTGAGCTCGCGCAAATGTTGCATAAACCGCAATATCACTGAAATTAAAACAGATAACGAAACTATAAATTGTGCACCTGAAATTGCAGAGGTTTTAACGACTTTTTCACATCTGTTGGACCAAATCTAGCCAGTAAATTATCACCTCCTAATATCGACCCTGAAAGTTATTTACAGCCTACCAAAACAGCGCTCTTAGTGTCACAACTGTGTGTGAGCTACTAAATCAGCTTGACGAAAAGAAAGCCATGGGATTGGACGGAGTTCCTTGTAAACTGAAATTAGCCAGTTCCATTATTGGACCATCAATAACGGACATTTTTAATAGGCACAGGAACCTTTCCAGATGAATGGAAAATCGCCAAAGGTGACTCCTATCTTTAAAAAAAGGATCAAAATCTGACCTGAATAACTATCAACCAATTTCTGTATTGTCAGTTGTCTCAAAACTATTCGAGAAAATTATCTATCAACAACTCTACGATTACCTAGATAAAAACAAACTCTTGAATATTTATCAATCCGGCTTTCGATCGCTCCATAGCCCCACGACAGCACTACTTGAAACAAGGAACAACTGGTCTATATAGATAACGGCCTTTTAAATGGTGTGGTATATATCGACCTTCATAAGGCTTTTGACACCACTGACCATTGTCCTTTGTTTTTCTTAATCTATATAAACGCTCTTCCAAACTGCCTTAGTACAGCATGCGCTAAAATGTTCGCAGATGATACAAATATCATTACCAATTCTGGTTCCTCTCCAGCTGACCTTGAACAAGACAGGGGCACCCATGAACTGTTTTCTGTAAAATATCTGTTCGGAGAAGCAAATATTACCTAGAATTTTCTATTACTAGAGGACGGCTAAAAATTTCTAGATAACCGTTCCATTCATGTACAATTTTCGAAGCATATCTTATAAATTCCCTACTAGAAGACCAAGTTATCGGCAAAGTTGATCAGGCAAAATCATTAGGTCTGATTATCGACAATTGTTTAAAAACAATTTAGATATTTCATCACTTATTATTGATATAAAAATTATTAATATGCGTACTATACAGTTTTCAGCCTATCTGTCTATTCGAGTAGATGAGGCCCTAGACAAATAAAGCCAACAACTTTCAAGTTACTGATGTTGAAACCCCACTTCTCTTTACAGAAACGAGTCAATATTATAGGCGCGTTTCTTTGTATTGCGGAAACTATCGGTTACTTACTGTGGGCATTGTGTTGTGATGTCACTAACTTTCTACGTCCACTTTGGTGACTGCAAGCAGGAAAACCGCATTCAAAAGAACCCTCAAACGTGTAAGCTTTGTTTGAATATTTTAAACTAAGTCGTTCTGAAAGGATCAAAATCGTAGTGCTGTTTGAATGATTTTTGCGGTATCCCTTAAGCTTATATTCAAGGAAATATACGAGAAAACGCCAAAGTAATTTGTGAATTGAAAGTTTCCTTTAAATTGTCAGCATCCTGGAATTGTTAATTGTTGCTGTTTAAGGCCAATCTGTTCTAAAGTCATCACTTGTTAGTGCCTTTATCCATACACAAAATGCCATATCAAACAAATTTTATTAGGGAGCGTTAACTCTGTAGTTTTTTTTTTTTTTTTACGAATTTTGCAGGCATAATCAACTAACGTTGGCCCAACTTTTTCGAGTTTCATCATGGTCCATCCCTGCCAGGGGCGGATCTAGGGGGAGGGTGCAGGGGGTGCGCACCCCCCTCCCCCGAGATGACCTGCGGTTTTCTAATAAAACTGGTATTTTGCAAAAAAAAAACTATGTGGTTTATTGGTGTTGAAGTAGAGCAAGAGACCAGTGCACCCCCTCCTAAAAAAAAAACCTGGATCCGCCCCTGCCTGCCATCCTTTGCCATCCCGATCGAAAATTTTAACCGACAACCACAAAGTATTTAGTCACTCTTTGCCTTTAATTTCGCAAGGTTTCACAGAATGTAACTGAGTACGTGACCAAAAACGCTAAGGCTCAAATATCAAGGGTAGTAAATAAGTTTCTTCGAAGTGGAATGCATCATTGACGTCATCGAGTATCCAGAAGGTTATGGCCCGGAATGTTGTAATTAAACATTTATTGATGAACCAGCATAAGCACTCAAGGTAGAAAAATTGCACTAAACCACATACGGATTGAGATATTGTTGTGAGCTAAGTTTAGAAGAATGAATGAAGACTTAAGAATAATGTGCCTACCAACCCCCTAGCTTTGTCACTAAGACACCCTCTCGGCCTCTTTCGGTCATGATCTAACAGCAGACTGTGTGTTCCCGCCAACCTGACAGAGAGCAACCAATAACTGCTTCAAACGTTAGAAAAACATGAGAAATTCAGAAAAACCTAAAAGCAGCATGAATGAGCAAAATCAGAGGAGATTACATGTAAACAGGTTGCATTTATTACGGCCGAACCTCCTCTTTTTCAAGTTAATTCATTTTGCAGTTTTGCATGAAGGCAGAACTTTCAATGCTCGGAGATCATCAGTATTCTTTGTACGTTATTTGTTAATAAAAGGCTTTATTTTTTTCAGAAAATCGCAGTTTAAAGCTTGTAGTCAAGAAAACACATTGAAAATACGGTAATCTGATCACTTTAATTTCTAAATGAAGTAATATCAAAAGATTTTCTTGCATTTAATTTAAAGACTGTGCAATAATTATCAGGAGGGAGGGCTAAAAAACCAGACGGGAGATCAGGGGGCATTAATTAAAAATAATGCTTTGATTACAGGGGGCCCTAACTTTCATTTTATGTCATGTCTCTTCTCATCAAATTGTAAAAACAATTCCACATGTATTGTAAAACAGGAATGTACTCTCAATGCTCAATGTTCTTAGGAAATGTGAAGTTTACATTAAAAAATGTCATCCGGCATTTTAGACATGTTACCAGATTTTTTAGTCTTTGAAAAAGAATTGCCTTGTGCATTGTCATAAAATTTCTATAATCCTGATCCATTACAAGCCAAGGGGTGAGGCCAAATTCAACCGAAAACATAACTTACAGCAACATCGATCACTGTCCCAAACAAACCATTTGTAATTAGATACTGTCCTATAAGACAGTTGTAAGTTCCTTCACCCTCAGGTGCAGAAGTCCCAGACGATCTCCTGGGCTTCCCTGGCGAAACAGTTTGCCCTGCAAAGGTTGCGCGAGCATGCCTTGTCTGTCTTTGAGGTAAACAGATGTGGCGTTTCACGGAATGTTTCCAGTTGGGGAATACCACATATGTCCGGCTCAAAGTCCTCACCAAGGGGGGCTCCTCTCAGAGAACGGAAAATAAGGCATGCTCTTTTTCTTCTGTTTTCAGAAGCTGCGAGCTTCCTCTTTCCCCCTTTTTTCTCTGCTCTTTCCTTTTCTTTGCTTCAGACGTTGTGGACTTGGTGGCAATATGATATGTCGCCTTCTATTTAGCGCCATCACTCTACCCAAGTCCTTAACAAGACGTAACATATCCTTTTCAACGCTAGACTTGAAATAATGTCGTTTCTCATTGATGAAATTGTGAAGGCGATTTAGGCCAGTCTTAAGCTCTTAAGTTTGGCACCCTCCGTAAAAAGGCTGTCATCATGTTATATTATTGTTTTTCTGTGACGGCATGAAGCTTATCCAAGTGAAGATGTGATTCGCCTCCCTCTTCTGTGCATCGCCTTGTATTGACGTCATCATTGCACTTTAATTGGCTTGTATTCCTCTCGGAGAAACCTTCCAGCACAAGCAGGGTTGTCGGACAACAAATGGCGAAGATGGTTTTCAAGCTTTTCAACTTCTACAGTTACATTATATTTGGTGTGGGGGGGAGGGGTTAGTAAAAATTATCAAGAGATCAAGAGGAGGGGGGGGCTGAACTAATTCTGCTTTTGCAAACGGGGACACTAGATAATAATTTCCCATTTGAAGCTCATTTTTCAGCCCACCCTTCCTGACAATTATTGCACAGTCCCTTATAACTATGTACACAAAGTCTTGTTTAGAAGTCAAGAGACTAAGAATTCTTTTTTTCTAATAGTTATTTGTTTTTCTTATGAAAACTGTACAAATGTAAAGTGTTAGTGTTCTTCAATTAAAAAAACTATGCATATATACAGTTCAATCTTAAAAGAGAGAAATCAGCCTTCATGCTACAATGCGGGCGTTCTGCCACAACATGAACAGATGAATCTGAAACAGAAATAACACTGTTACAACTGTGAAGATTTACAACAAGGAGGAGTTTTGTTTTTTCGAACCAGAATTTGTTTTCGTCTCCCAACCAGAACAATGTTAACTTTCCTCTGGTTATTGAACTAATTTTCGACCGTTTCCTACAATTTTTTGCCGGAAGCAGCGGAAAGCTAGGGATATGAAGCGTAAAAAATGCCACATCTCAAAAGATAATTCTTGGTTTTATAGTACTGCGAGAAAAAAGCTTGCACATCGCCCCTACCTACTAGCTTTTTATAGTAAACTGAATATAAGAGAAGTACTGAGCGAATATTACACCACAAACATTTTGTAACCTAACGAATTACATGTCTGTATGCTTGATTGGCATTGCAACAAAGAATTGGACGCAAAAGCCGTTCACATCATTATTTGAGGCAAGGCAATTATGAAATGGTCACATCCAAGTTAATTCATCCTATTAACACAAAACCTATCGAGCTGCGTTGATTAAAGTTACTTTTCTTGACGTTACTTGTAAAAAAGATGGTAGACTAATATGCAACATCAAGCAATTTATCCAAACTCAAACAGTGGAAATGGCCACCCATGCAAATTGAGCGAAACATTTACAGACAAGTGTAATACAAAAGGATGCACGGATGGTTAAACTTAAAGAAGATTGAAACGGATTGCAATTGTGGTTTTTGAAAACTTGTTCACCTAACAGGTTTTCAAAGTTCATTTTTGTGGTTTGTAACGTTTGATATAATGCTTGGGAAACATATTTTGTTTGAAAAAAGCTGTCATTCTTTAACCTGGTATCAGGTTCATAGCAAATAAAGACGCGCAACTGGCATTAAAATTAAATGAACAAGGAAACCATGTCACAGCCCCTTCAAACATTTCAAAACACTAATTTCATTACATGTTTTCTTTTGTGAATGTTGTGGTTCAATTTTATCCTTGGTTTAAATGCTATTTTCCTTTATTTTTGGGTAAGGTAATGTATGATAATGAGTTTAAAACAAAGGAAAGTAACATTTAAACCAAGGATAAAATTGAACCAAAACATGTACTTGTATCTACTTGGCACTAATTGTTACATACTGTTTCACAGGCTAAGTAAAGTAATGCTATAAGATGAAGTTGTCGAAATAAACTACAGTTCTGAAAACGTTTCTCCCAGGAAAGTGTGTTTTTTCACTCACGTTGAAGAACTGACCTGAGTTGAGGATAATTGCCATCCTGGGAAAAAGACAAAAAAGAGAGAGAAAATTTCTTCTGGATCTGGAACTACGAAAAATCTTACTTCAAAACTACTTCATATGAACTAACTCTCGAAAGAAAACGTCCACTCGTATAGGCACTAATTATAATAATATGGTTGAGTGAAAATAAAGTCATCACACGACTGGGATTTTTTATCTCACAATTATCCTCTCTCCCTTACCCCCTTAGGAAGGCCTGATACTCAGGCTACCTCATAGGAAAAGGCTCCAATGCGTGGTAAAAATGGCAAAAAACGGAGTGAAACGACATAAGAAATCAGAGAACGAAGAGAGCCGAGCGGTGGAGTGGGGAGGAGAAAAGGGCTGTTCTCCCAAACTTCCGCTCTGCTCGCTTCGCTTGCTGACTTTTTTTGGGTCTTTTTCCACGACTGCGGAGCTTGGTCCCAGGCTAGAATGCTTGACGAAACTCCTAAGAACGTAATATACTTAGTCCTAATGAGTCAAATAACGGCACACGTGGTCAAGAGGGTGACAACCACGTTTATTTTGGTGTTCCTTATCAATTTCACTTCGATGCTAGTTGCAATAAGAATTAACACGATTTCAGCTAACTTGACAAAAGTTGAGCTTTTTCGTTATAAAACATCCTAGGTTTCCGCTTAGAGATTTTTAAAGTTATGATCTTTACAATTAATGCTGCTGTAGTTTCATTGTAACCCCATTTTATCTTAGATTGAGCTTTTAATAGAGATGCAACCCGAATTTGGACGATGAGAGGGACGGGAAATACTATGCTTTCTCCGCGGCTAATGACCAGGGGTCTTGTTTTATGCAGTTCCACCTTTGATAGCCTGCGAACACAGACGTAGTTCCGGTCGTCTGAGAAGCGGCGACCGAAAATACGCCTGTGTTCGTAGGCTAACCCTTAGAAAAAAGAAAAAAATGGCACTTTTCTCTCCTCATTTTCATTTAGACCCCTTCCCTTTCTCTTGATTTCAGTGTTAATTATTACCTATACCTACCTGTGTTGCATCCGCAGCCACAAAACCATATTTAGAAAGCAAATCAAGCGACAGCGCTTGATCCTTGGAGTGTTTGATTACAAACCAGTCAGCCAGACCGTCTTTTGGATTTTCCATACAAGACTGCTGTAAATGCTGACCCTGATACCTTTGGTAAGCTGGGTTTGCCGCATTTTGTTCTCGTGATACAGACAGGCGATCATTGTTTATTCTTTTAAAGACAAAAAACAGAGAAAAAGAAAGAAAGTCAAGTTCGAGAAAGATGTTTCTTCAATCAGTGACACAAGCCACTCTGAGGCGCTTTTCCCGCTCTGTTCTCTTCTTTGCTCGTCATCCTTTAATGAATTTTTTACTATCTGAACGCCAAGCTTTGTTTAAATAGAAATACGGTGTCCACACTATGTAAAGCCCGGCACGTACACGGACGCAACATTGTTGGATGTTACATGTTGACGGTGTCCGTTTGCACACCTTGTTGCATGTTGTTGCGCATTGTTGGGAGTTGTTGCATCCGTTTGCACACCACTGCCAACACGGTGGCATCAACTCTTAACAATAGTCGTCCGACAATGTTGGTAGTTGTTGGGATTGTTTTCAAGTAATTTTGATAACATGCATTGTTGCTGTAAATGCTTATGTCCTGTTCCTTCTAAATAAATAAAGACATCTGGAACCTAAAGGTTACTAAAAACTTGGTCCGAATGATAAAAAGTAGACATGCCCTACGAGTTTGTTAGCGATTGGGGCGAGCTTTCGGACGAAGGACTGTTTTGAAAGTGTAAATAAAAAGTTACTCTCTGCATGGTTGACCTACCGGCAAATTTCTTTTTCACAATGTTTCGGCTCAGCCCTTCGAGTGAATTGTTCACGTGACCAGCTAGCACAGAAATAAGCAGACATTTTTCCTCCAGAAGTACAGCCCAGCAGTTTCGGCGACGGGTACTTTACTAAAATAAAGGAAACAAAATTTAAAGGAGCTGTGTCACGAAATTCAGCCAAATTAGGAAATTACAAAATGCCCGTTAAATTAAGAGAAACATAAAAATAACCATTTAAAACTTTAAGGGAAGGTTAAAATAACATAACAGAAACAACAGATGCCACGGATGGGCAAAACTGAATAAGATCGAAACGGATTGAAATTAGGGTTTTTGAAAACTGTTCAGCCTAACAGTTTTTCAAAGTTGATCCCTACTGCTTGCTACTTCAAAAATAATGCTCAGGAGACATATTGGTTTGTCACGGATCTCTGATTTTGTCATTTACATGTAATTTCTTTGCTTGCTTTAAGTTCCATAGCGATTGAGGGCGAATAATTGGCAAAATTAAACAAAATGAACTGGACTGCCGTGACACAGCCCCTTTAATACAAATCTCGGCCTGCAAAATTCCCATCAAATTTCATCTAGTTTTTCTTCTTTAAAATAGCGCACGAGATTGTCAAGATATATTTTTGGAGTCTTTAGTCACTTATTAGGGAACTTAAGAACCACGACGAAGTTCACGACGACGACGTCTGTTGACTGGGAAAGGACTGGAACGAGAACGTCAGTTTCGGCGGGATAAAGGAAACTTAAGATGCAGTCGATCGATAGGTCGACGACGACGACACTGAATGTAAACAAACATGTAGAAGTAGTACAACTGTGATGTTCGTTCGCAACAAAGTTTTTTCGCAAAGGCGTCTTTTAAGACGATGCAAGATCTCATTTTATAAGCCGTACGTCTACTTTCATTGACGACGAAGAATTTTTAGTGTTGTCTGACCTTTTCGAATGGAAAAATCTCTGCTTTCCGTACGAAGGTTATTCAACTTTCAACCTGAATGACATGACCGAGTCCGATCGTCTGTCAGAGTTTAGATTTGGAAAAAGAGACATTCCGATGCGATAGCTGTTTTCCACATAAAGTTCATTTCCTCTATATTAAAGATATATGATTTGCCTGACCTAAATACGTACAAATAAATTTGTCACTTACGAGTTCGCTCGCTCGGCCTGCACAGCTCAGTGTTGTCTTCGAAGTAAACACAATTGATCAGTCAAAACTTCAATCAACATCGCTTGTTAGCAGAAAAAAGAAAGGATACCTGGATTTACGAGGTGAAAAAATACAAAGCCCTTGAAAAATAAATGGCTTAAAAAGAGGGAGTTATACCTGCCGACGCTTGTGGACTGCAGGACGACGTGACTCTAATGTGTTTGGCGTCGTCGACGACACCACCACGACAAAATTTGTTAAACGCGCTTGCGCAGTGCACGGTATCTCACTTCCGGTCGTCGTCGACAAAGTCGTCGTCGTGGTTCTTAAGTTCCCTATTGCAATACAAAAGGGTTATTGATCCCCGCCGCCAGTGCGCATGGGCGAGCACGTCGATCGACCAACCGTGACGTGTAAATAAGCTGAACAGAGCGAGTCCCATGTTGACAGCAGCACACAAACTGATAAAAAACTCCTAAGAAAACTGCAGCACGCAAGTGAATAGTATACTTTTTAAAACTGAATATACTTCATTATATTTTCCAGCTTTGTGCAAAACTGTGCTGATCTACTAGTTATTTGAATCTTTATAAACAAAAATACATGCTATACAAATACTAAAATTACAATCAAAAAAGCTAAATGAGTAAGAGCTATTAAGTTCCGTTCACAACATTAACAATAAAAACAGTTTTTATATTAAATTGTCAGTAAAGAAAATTCAGAAATGTTTCGCCTGATATAACGTGAGCACAAGCGATGTCTCACGAACGGAATGCACTTATGGGATCACTATCCAGTATTCTTCTCAAAATTATGATCTAACTTACTGAAATGTCGTCCACTGCAGACGTTATAGCGATGTCACATTTTGGAAAGACAGTAGAAAGTAATTGTAGATAGTAAACTTACCGTTTTATTCTCTGCAACGCTCAGTGGAGTTTCTTCGTTCGGGATACCCTAATTCGACTTGTGGCTCATGCACCTGGTACTAGAAATTAATTTATTCCAATTATATTGGTAATTTGTCAACCTCCTTGACCGTAGTGATTTTCTTTGTTTTGAATTCCTGAATCTGAAATGATCTAAAGAAAGAGAGAAAAGGAAAGGAATGAAGCGAATCATCAGCTCTTAGAAGTTTAAGCTTTCTATCGGGTTGTAGTTTATCCGTGAGGAGAGATTTAGTATCACGTTTTTTAAGAAACGGCAAACGTCAGATTCATGGATTATGGATGACCGAACAGATACCAATAGAACCGCTTAGTACTCTGGATAGCCTACTAAGACTTTTATGTGTTTAGGAGGAAACCGTCGTTTGCAGGTGCCCTGTGCCGTGCCCAACATCCGTGTGAAGCTTCTTAATTATAGCTTGTCAATAATAATTAATAGGTGGTAAAGTTTTAGAAAAACTGAAAGAAAACTCATAAAAACTGTAAGCAATTAAAGCATATACATGTACGTGAAATTTTGCAGTGGGCATTTGAAATGCAAATAACCGGCCGGCCAGCTCATTTACAGACTGGAACTGTCAGCCAGACGTTATAAAATCTTTATTGTTTCTGTCTGTCACCGACAGAAACAATAAAGTTACTCAAGAAAGCGTGAAGTTCTTCATAAAACTTTTGATTCCAATGATATTTACATTTTGTAGTCGGCCACACTTTTTGCTAATAATATTACCCCTTTTTTTTCTTCCTACACGGGGGATCGTATACGGCTTCACGTCACACTCCGATGAAACAACTATAACGTACAAAGCCATGGGCTTATATATCTTCGTAAGGCCTAGGCCAAAAGTCGAACATTTCATGAGAGAAACCGAACTCTAATTTGGGTCGACCTAAATTAAGTTAAGATCGTCTGTTGGGTTGATAAGGCGTCGAACCAATCAACTGAATCAGATCAGTAACACATTTTCTCCCGAGCGGGGCTAAATATACAGTATCATACAAGTTAATTTTTAGTTTGACTTAGTTAAGTTTTGCCGCATGTGAAGATAGACGTTTTACCCGGAGACCATCTTCAGACGTTCTATCCCTCTGAAGTAGACAGAAAGAAAGACTGTTGAACGATTCAAACTCATTCAGACGAACCTAACTGAGCCAGACGTCGAACTTTTTACTAACTTAACTCACTAGGTTTGGTTCCTCTCATGCATAGTTTGACGATTGACCTTCCTAGGCCTTATAGGAAGTTAACTCTTATAAACTAAGAGCTTTATTTTAGAGGGGGCTTTAATAACCGGAATAGAAAAAGCCCTTCGAAACAAGCTATATCAGCGCTGATCAAAATTATACGTTTTGCGGCATTTACTGTTTTTTTTTTTTAGTTAAGCTTCAAAACGTCATAATAAATCAAATTCATTTCGATACATTCTAAGGGGGGCTTACTTTTCTTTTCGGGGGAGCTTATAATCTGATCGGATCAGTAGTCATACCCCAGCGAGTTTCGTAATTATCCTCGTCGGATATATTTTTTTGGTTTACAGGTGAATGGCCCTATGCTTGGGGAAGGGGAGAGCTTACAAGCTGCGGAGGCGAAGCTTATATAAGCGGCAGTTTACGGTATTCTCCTCCGAGAAATGATAATCTGTTTGTTGTGATTCTTTACAGGAATTTGCACAGGCCATTCATGTATAGTAGAACCTCGATGACCCGAACTCAAGGTAGTTGGTTCGAGTTATCGGGTCGGTCGATTATGCATTCTTACTCTGATGATCCGGTATGACTCATAAGACCCTAATATGTTGCAAAAACCATAATTCGAGTTGTCGGGGTAAAGTTGTTTGGTCAAGGAAAATGAATGAAATTTAGTTGAGTTGGCGAGGAACTCGAGTTCGGATCCGCTGGAGTGCAAATCCAACGCGTACGGAGATGGGACTTAAATAGTTAAGTCACTGAGGTTAATTCTACTGCAGTATCAATAATTTATTGAAATGTGGAATTACTGGGTCCCCAATAGCGTTCTTCAATCCTGTAATCCCTACCTACAAACCCACGGATCCCGTAATCCCAAGGTTTATTTTTGGCATCCCATACTTTCAATCCCGAATCTCGCCGCGATTTTGCTTTAAAATCCCGAATCCCGAACTTCAATGAAGGGAAAACCAGGATCCTGAAAAGCCTAACGGAGTCCATCAAATTACACCAAACATCATCATTCGTTACCTGGCTTTTCATACAGATTGTGTCCTTTATGTATATCTCTAATTCGAATACGCAAAATCCAAGAACATTATTCAGGAATAAAATCATGATCCGACAAAATCTTTGCGTTCTCAAGTATAAAAACCCACCACAAACTATGACCTATATTTATGATAAGCCAAACTTTAAGGAAAGGAAAATATTTCTCAAAGATAATGAATCTGAAATTAAGTAAATCTGAATATCTATCAGATGGAAAAAAAAAAAACTCATTAGAATGATCAACAGTAACTATTAGCGTAAAATCAGCCGTGAAAACATTCAGAAGAACCCACTAGCCTTACGTATGAGTTTGACAGTTTGTTGCAAGCAGACGCGATTCTCGTGGTGGCTTTCCGTAGTCTTGCTTGTCTCTCTCCTGTTAACAGGGCTCTATTTAGCTTAGTTAAGGTCACTCATGCAGCGACTATTAAATGACTCGTTGGTGCTGATTGCCACAGTCACTGAAGATTCCAGAGTAGCTTGTAGGTTTTTGTGAATCATACAGCTCGTGACATATGATATGGCTCATGTAACTCTTTGTGGTGGTTTGTCCAATCGAGACGTATTTCAGGAAAAGGGGTTCCCCTGGCTTACAGTTCAAACCGGAAAACAAATAAACATCTTAAGAGTATTTCAAGTATTCGTGGTTTTCGGAATTACAGTAATGCTTTTCCTAGAAAAATTAGGAACCTTCTTTAGTACCATAAGGTTTTTCATGGAAAACCACAAACAACAAACCTGAGAATGTCAAGAGACTGCGGTCTTGTGTTGCGTTTCAGCAGTTTAAAGTTCACGTTTGAAATGCAGGAGGGGCGTCCAGAGGGAAGTGATTTACGGCAAGGTTTTTTGCCACTGAAAATTGTACAGCCTCTACGTTTCAAGGCACGAAGCAGCTTTCCTTATCCGTTTGCGATGTGCTTGTTGGATGTTTGAACTCGAATAAACGAATTATCCCTATTATTAGAAGTGATGCACTTTGACTCGAGCAAAAACAACATGTCGGCGGCCCTAAACAATGAACACCTTGTTAAAATTTGAAATCCCGGCATTGTGAAACCGCGAACGCGTAACTGCAAACTGCAGTTGTTGCGGTTTGTGTTTTCCCATGAAAAACCAAATGCTAAAGGTCTGTATCAGTGCTGTCACGTCAAATAACCTGAAACGCGAAAACCACAACTCTGGTCAAAACATCTTGAAACACTTGAGGAAATCAGGCACGAAGACGTACTTTGCTAAATGAACTCATATTCTACCTCTTTCTAAGAGCCTATTTCTGCTGCCCCCCCCCTCTCATCCTCCTCTCTGTGTGCCGTGCCCAACATCCGTGTGAAGCGTCTTAACCCTAGTTTGGCAATAATAATAGGCCGTGAAGTTTTAGAAAAACTGAAAGAAAACTATAGACAAACTGAACTATGCCAGCGTATTTACAGACTGAAACTGTTAGCCAGACGTTATGGAATCTGCCTTAAATAATCTCTCTAGTTTGTCTCAGTTCCAGGGTGGCAGCTATTAGAAACAACAAATGTTATTCAAGAAAGGCCACACTTTTTTGCTAATATTATCATTCCATTTTTCTCGTCCTACACAGAGGAATCGTATGCCCTTCATCCTTCCAGAAATAAATGCAGATAACAAAACCCTGGGCTTATGACCTAGCCTCTGTTGGGTCAGACGTCGAGCAATCAACTGAATCAGATCAAAATATATTAAAATGATTTATTAGTTTGACTCAAGAGACTTAATTAAGTTTGTCGCATGTCAAGATCGACGTTTGTCGCGGAAACCATCTTCAGACGTTCTATCCCAGATCGAGAGAGAACATGTTGGGCGATTTAAACTCATTCAGACGAACCTAACTGAGCCTGACGTCGAACTTTTTACTAACTTAACACACTAAGTTTGGTTCCTCTCATGAAAAGTTTTCCCTTGGGAAATTAATCTGTTTGCTCCGATTCCTTATAGTAATAATGGAGGCCATCAATAAAGTAGACCCTCGGTGACCCGAACTCAAGTTAGCGGGTTCGAGTCGATCGGGCCGGTCGATTATGCATTATTATTCTGATGATTTGGTATGACTCATAAGACCCTAATATGCTGCAAAAACTATAATTCAATTTATCGGGGTAAAGTTTTTTGATCAAGGAAAACGAAATTTAGTTCGAGTTGGCGAGGAATACGAGTATTGGTCCGAGTTCAAGCTATGTAACCGAGTACCAAATCCAAGGGAAATGGGACTTTGATATTTCGAATTAGTTAGTTAGTTAGGCTCTACTACTTTGTCAATAATTTTGAATGCGAAATTAGTGGGTCCCCAATTAGTCCCCGTAATCCCGACCTATAAACCCACGGATACCGTAACTCCAAGAATTATTTTTGTCATCCCATCTCCCGCGCATACTTTCAATTCCGAATCTCGCCCCGATTTTGCTTTAAAATCGCGAGTCCCTAGCTTCAAAGAACGGAAATCCCGGAATCAAATAAAACGCCAAACATAATTCGCTACCTAGCAGTCACATAGATTGTGTCCTGCATGTATATCTTTATAACGGCCTCAAATTTTTACAAATTATATTAGCTAATCCGAATACCCAAAATATCGTAGATTGCAGGTACTTTATTCATGAATCCGCCAGGAGCCCACCCATGCCAAGTCCGCGCGCTCTCAGCTACAAAAACCAAAAACCAAACTTTAAGGAGGGGAAAATATTTCTTAGATAAATCCGAAATTAAGTCAATCTCAATACTGCTCTATCAGATTTAAAAAAGACTCATTAGAATGATCGACAGTAATTATGAGTATAAACTTGAAAAAATCAGCTGTGAACTCAGAAGAATCCACTAACCTTTCTGTAGTAACGTAGTGCGTTTGACAAATAATTTATTGTTGCAAGCAGACGCGATCCTCGTGGTGGCTTGCCGTAGTCTTGCTTGTCGCTCTCTTGTTAACAGGGCTCTGCTTAGCTCAGTTGGGGCGGATGCAACGACTATTAAATGACTACTTGTTGCTGATTGCTACACTCACTGACGATTCTGTAGCTTAAAGGTTTTAAGATGTTGATCAGTCATGCTAGCCTGCGTGCAGACATCTTAAGCCTTGTTTAGACTATATCCACACTATATGCGATACGTGGGCCGGCTGCACCGTAGGCCAGAGTCATGCATGCAGTTCACTGAGCCGTACTGTGAGTCCGACTCTTTCCGGGTACGTGACTCTTAACTGAATCAGACGTTTTAAATATTGCTGACGTGTCAAATATTCTGCAACGCGAAAACTAGACCCTGCTTACATTTACTTAATAGAGGATTATCAATTTTGACCAGTTTGTTGGTGATTGTAGGTATATTACACAGCAAATTCGAGGTTGTAAATTAACACCAAGAGTGATATACATCCCGGGGGGGACTTTGCATATGAAAGGGGTGGGGATGCTCGTCGGAAATTTTGAATTAAACTCCTAAAGGAGACCGATCTGGGTGTGGCCCAAGCTTTTTTGACCCCTAAAAGAGACATGTGAAAACACAAACAATATATATATATATATATATATATATATATATATATATATTTAAATACTTGTATTCTGGGTAGAACGTATTCCGTAGAGCGCTCAATTCATTTAATTGAAGAGCATTGACTATTAATAATCACAGGAGTTCAGGCTTCAGGAGTAATCATTGATCGTTTATTGCGACAGTGCTGTTTCGTATGGTCCGAAATTGTAGGACCACACTCATCAGGCAACTTCAACGATTAACCGTTAAAATTAAAAGCTGGCAGTAAATATAGGGATGCGTTAAGAGATAGTATCTAGGTAACAGATGGATTGTGTCTTAGTTACGTTACTCTAGAGTTCTGAAGTACATATCTGTTTCTGTGGGGGCATGAACTCGCTAGTTCGTTTCGCCTGTTTAGGCTACAAAGCTCTTTTTTACAAGTTTATCATCATTTGTAAAATTTACTGCCAGCTTTTAATTTTAACGGTTAATCGTTGAAGTTGCCTGATGAGTGTGGTCCTACAATTTCGGACCATACGAAACAGCACTGTCGCAATAAACGATCAATGATTACTCCTGAAGCCTGAACTCCTGTGATTATTAATATATATATATTTATATTTTTTCGCGTGCAACCCTAAACGAGACCTTCACGGCCAAATATGATGGCGTTTTGCCCAGAACACCCTAAGTGAGACCAAAACCCGAAAGTTACACCCCTAAGCGAGACGACGAGCATCCCCACCCCTTTCATATTCGGAGTCCCCCCCGCATATACATCAACACTGAATTGGTGTTATCATAACACTTGCTGAGTGTTTCTTAAAAGATACACCAATTGAAAACATTAAAATGGTGCAATCAAGAAAGTTACACTACGTCTGTGTTTCAGAAATCTTGCAAGTACTTAACACAACTGGTGTGTTATTTTACGCCAAATCGTGTATCAAAACACTAACACGGAGTTTAATCTGAATTCGAATTATCAGTTACATATCCCAGGTCAGAATTGAATAAACTAAACACCCTGCTCACGTGAATTAGCCGAATAGGTCTATTGCTTTTCAAAAAAGATGAGTGTGTGGTAGTTATACTACTTGGTGCTAAAAGTTATGTGAATCCTTTATAAATTTCCTCTTCTTCAAAAATTGACGGATCTAATAATGACAATTAACCTTTAGGGCAGAGAACCTTAAAAGAGAAAATAATAAAATAACATCCCCGCGGGCTTTCCGTGACTAATTGAAAACACTTGCTTTCAGTGTTTATACGCCGGAAAGGTGAAAGCAAAGATAATTGTGCAAATTTAAAACATTCTAAAAAGACGGCATTTGTCTTATAAGCAAGTTAACCTTCGAAACATCACGAAAACATCGCATTTGCTTTACGCCAGTTATTTGTATGCTACGTGAGGCTCTCGAAAGTGATCTTGTAATTTTGAAACGCGTCTATCAACGTCTGCAAGCGAAACAACATCGGAATATTTTGTGTGTGCGGATACGACCAATCACAACTCAGTCCCACAACGCTCTCACAGTTTCATTAATCCCTTTGATTCCATTGTGAACATTCCTTTCAAGACGGTATGTTATGTCCAATCAGAGAAAAGCGGAAAGGTTTCGTGTCTTGTTCAACTTTGCGTGCCGTTCATATAAAGCTGTTTCGAGAAAGGTTGTCGGAAAAAGTGCACGCAACAATCCCGAAAGGTATTGTGGGTGGTTTTGAGTTCACTATTCTTCAATGATATTTGAAAGAATGACGAGAGAGGCCATGGACGTGTGTTTGCTAGTGCTAATGGAAAGCAACAAAACTATAAGTTCGACAGCTACAGTGTCAGGAACAGTGTATTGATCATATCCCATATTATCTTTCGGGATTGTCGCGTGCACATTTTTCTCCGATAACCTTTCTCGAAATAGCAGTACCTGTCCATTTCACCGTCTGTAGATTCTGCACGGAAGATTTGCGTTTTTTAGTCTGTCTGTTTTAAGGGTAAAACCTGGCTTCACTTATTCTTTCCTTGCGAAGATGTTCAAGAGTGGATGAAGAAGGAAAGGTTTCAGGCATTTGCCGATCATTTTTATGGTAAGGAAATAGCCTGTCCTAAGTAATATGTTCTGCTTTTAAAAGAAAAAATATATCATATACTGTGGCACCGACCTCCAGTTCGCAAAACGGTGTTCTGATACATCTTTCTTTTGATTCACCCATCTAACAAAAGTTCCCAACTGAAAATGCACTTTTGGCGCGAAATAACGGAACACGCTGACGTTTATACTTCGAATTATATTAAGGCCTGAAAGTTTAGCATTAAAAACTTTAATTTTCCTTTCTTAACTCTTTACTTTTTAACTCCCAAAGCTGAACAGGCTGATGGTGAAGCACTGTTGTGCATGAATAAGGAGACCTTGAAGACCCTCGTGCCCCCTGCTGGCGTTCGCGCTAAGTTTCTTCACAAGATACGAAAACTTGACGATAAAAGCACGGAAGTTCGGATAATTCACGAGGTGTCTACCGAAGTTTGTACCGAAGCGCGACCTGTTCTTGAAGCTGTTAATGCTGAAACAGTTGGCGAGGCATCTAGCGCCCCAACAGTTGATAAAAAGAGGTGAGAACCTATTTACAATTCCAAAGGGCCAGTCACAAACATCATTTCATTTTGTATGAAAACCATAGGCGTACGGGAAATTTTTTGCCAGGGGGGGCGGTAAACCATTTGCCCAAAAACATCTCGCAAGTTGCCCAAATTTTTACGAAAGAGTCGAATAGAAATGAGGGCCATATTGCAACAACATAGGCCGTCCTGGCATATGAAGGTGGCTCGGTACAGTTTTTCAGGGTCAATACCAAGTCTGAGCATAAACTACGTCGCCATAAACAAACATTTGGAAAAATTGCGACCACAGTTGTATTAAGATGAAAATTTGTCATCACCAGGGTTGCAATGACATCGGAGTTGTCATGGCAACGAAATGACTGCATTACCTATTTTACTTCAGCAATGATTCTCGGGACGGGAACCTTACAAAATCGTTCACAGGAGCTTTTTTTCTCTAATACGGTGGCCTCGATGTTCGTGAAGTTTAAGCAAAACCTTAAGAGCGTTATCGAGATATTTTGCAATGAAGTTTTTATTATTAGAAATACGGTAAGAAAAGGAAAATCTTGATTTTTGGCCGTTATCTGTAGAAAACGAAGCGCTTTTGACCTGCAATTTCACCTCATAGCAGTTTTAATCTTTTTAAAAACATGTGTGAAAGATCGTGGAGATAGCTCTGCTTGATTGCTAGAATCGAAAGAAGGATTTGATTAGTAAGTATCGAGACACTCTTGTTAGCGGTTTTGTAAACATTTCGGTCTACTTTAACAAATTAGCGAGTAATTTTAAACCGCTCGATAGATTTTTTAAGCGAATTAAGATTCTTCTCGAAATTCAAACTGAGAATTAGTCAGCCACTTCTTCATTTTCCTTCCCATTGTAGCCTGGGTAGCAAGCGTTACCAGTCGAACTCGCGCGGAAATGCATGCTATGCAGGCAATACCCATTGCTAGATGCTATCTGCCATACACTTTTCGTCGAGTGGAGATGATTCTAGAAAGTTATGCGAAAGTTTATTTTAATCAGTTCTCGACTGGAAATAGCCCATTCCAGCTAGTGCAGTGCAGTATAGTGCCCAACCAAAAAAAACCTGCAAATATGTAAATTACTTATCACATGCTAAGCAACCACTGTAATGTAACTGGACTATTACGCCGACTTCAGGTTAATATTCAGGTCTTTAAAATAATTAAACAAAATGGAGATGTCCTTAAAAACTGGCTTTGCCCAAATTTTCTCTCGCTGCCCAAAGAATCTGAGTTGCCCAAAATTTGGGGGGGCTGCAGCCCCCCTCCCCCCGGCCCGTACGCCTATGACGAAAACGGCTAAGGGAGTAGAAGGGGAGGGATTTGCAAATTTTGTCCATGTGGTAGTATATTTTAAGCTTTTCTTTTCTGAAATCCGGTCAATTATGGAAAATCCAAGCTATAACGAAAAAGACAATATTATATATACTGAGGGAATTTACTAGCAATCATGCAGAAGCTTGCAACATAGAAAAGTTAATACTGACGTATTTCTTAAATAGGGTGGGTGGGGAATTAGGTTCAGTGGAAGAAAGAAGACTCAGTTCAAGAGAGAATGTTTACTCTTGCTCAGTTACAATGCATTTAGTCAACCTAACACCGCGGCAAAACGCAATGCGCATGAGCACAAAATTTAATATCCGGTCAGCTTTTTATTTCCGGTCTAGTATATAAACCAATAGCGTAAGCATAACTTTGCCGTCGCGCCAAGTTTAAAAGCAAAAAGGGCGAAACAGACAAAAAAGGGGGCCAAAAAAATCACTTCATTCGAAAGCTTATATATTTTTCTAGCGTCAAACTTTTGCACCACATGGTTATCTGTTTGCACCAACGGTGAAAATGATGTTTGAAGTTTGCAGGTCGCGAGCGCTCGACATGACGAATTTGTTTTTACTTGCTTTCTTGCATGCTACTGGTTTGGCATAAGTTAATTTGGGAGAAGGCGACAACTAAGAAAAGAATAACAATACTTATGAAAGAAACCAAAATAAAGACGTCATCATTATCATAAAAACACTAAAACCAGGAAATAAAATTTTAGTCCGTTCAATAATTTGTTTTATTATCAGAGAAAACAAGAACTCAAAACAAAAGATGGGCGGGATTTAATAACAACTTTGACTTTGATGACTGCAGTCACCGGGAAACTAAACATGCCTATAAATGACTTTCATTGAAGAAAATGCCTATTTAATTCTTTTACATGGTTGTTCTTTTGTTGAAGACTTCAATAATTTCAGACTGTGCGGCTCGGCTGCATCTCATGCAAACACGAAACTTCTAGCTGCTAAATACATGGCATGAAAAGTTCGACTTCTAAAAGCCACTGAACCAGCTTTCGCTCTCTGATTCTGAGAATGAAAAAATAAATAAATAGAGTTGTCAACTTGCTGCCAACCGGCTCAACAGTATAATTAAGCTTATGTTTCATGGCAATCAACCCAGAAGAGTTTCGTTTTAAAACACGGTAAAACCCACCTGGTAAACAAAACTACAAGGCGATTGTGTGTTGTCGTTTTCCAAATAAAGTTTGAATCGGCTTTAACACATGTAGACTGAGAAACTGAAGAACTGAAAATTAGAACTACAATACACAAGCTTGCAATGATAACGTTTTAATTTTATGTCTTAGTTTCAGCCAGGTTAAGTGAAAAATAACAGTCAAAAACTTTATTTTCGTGAATGAAAATCAGTTTACCTGACGCTCTAGCCAAAATTACACACTGAGTTATTATCATCTTACCTTTTCTGAATCTAATCGACTAATTGTTTCAGTGATCTGTGCCTGGTTATCCATAAAAGCAATTTCAATAAGTACAAAATAGTCAAAAACACGAGCAGCATAAAGCAGAACAACTGAACCACAAGCTGCACACAGAATGAAGCGGAGAGCGCGCGGGAGACTTTGATCTGACTGGAAAGTGTGACTGAAAAAGAGACCGGAAATGCTCAACCTGGCGCATGCGTAGACGTTTTCCCGCGGTGTTAGTCAACCTATACAGAGCGGGTAGGAGAGATCCTGGGAACGAGGTTGTGGATTAGTAAGCAAATTCTATATCTGATGTTACAGCTACACAATTTGCCAATGTGTGCTCTCCATATACGATGTAAAAGAACGTATAAACATTTTCAATCATTCACAAGAGATACCTGTAATGAAAAATATTATTTTCAGCCATCCTATCTATTTTACCAATGATACTTCAATACTGTCTTTTCAGATTAAAGTGCCTGAGACCAAAAACTGTAAAGTTCTGTTCAGTGATATAATAATCGAGGCTGCAAAACGCATTATTAAAATATGTCTGTAAGGTTCTCAGTTATATATATTCCCAAACAACTTACCTTTATCTTTCAATTCATCATGTTGTGGGTTTCCATAGCTATGTAAAGTTGGATTTTCCGCTTTTAACTAGCTCCAAAGTTGAGAGGCCAGCCGGCTCATTACTTGGAACATGATGAATTGACAGCTGGTAACAACTGTAGTTAAAATTATCAGAAAAACTTAAGAAGGATAGAAAAACAAAAAAGAAAGAAAAGACGGAAGAAAGACTAAGAAAAAGGAAATACACTCACAGTAATGCTTCCACCCCCTCGGAACAATTTTTTATTATTTGCGGCACTTTTTTTAGTTGGGAAAGATCTGATGACGCAAAAAGGCGTCAGAGACGAGCTCGAAATAAACGAAAAAGGCTTGAAATAAGACAATTAAAGAAAAACGACCATGAAGAGCTAGTTCAAGAAAAAGAGAAAAAACAGACAACCGAAGAAGAACTGTCCTCTGCGTGCCAAAAAAATCAAGAGAAGTTTCACCAACAGTGGCGCCAAACAGAACGTGAAAAGAAAGATTACTTCGTTTGCAGATGAAAAATAATGCCCAGTTTAGTCTTCAGATATTGCTGTGGCACTAACGAAACTCATTCCATGGACAGTGATTCCAAAAACTAAATAACCCTTGTTTTGAACACATACCTTGATATAAAACTAGACATTATGGCAGGCATAATGTAATTTATGGCAAGGCATGATACTCACATGATGACTCGCTAGGTCAGGCTGTAACAGGTACTGCAAATGAGGTTCTAGGTTCTAGGGCGGTGTCAGGGTTAAGTAAGTATATTGAGGTATTTTCCCAGTAATTCTTCCTTCTCTCCCTCGTCATCAACTCGGTCAGATCTCGAGCAAAATCTTTCCCTCCTCCTCCTTTCACCTGCCTGCGGGTTATTATTGTTCACGGTATTTCCTATTTCTTCTTTTTTCATTTTCTTATTTAGTTGTGTAGTTTTTCTTTTTCGTTGTGTTTTTATTCAGTGGGTTACTCGGTTTACATTTATCGATGTGTTGTGATTTTGTTAGCTTTGATTTTATTAAACCTGCCACAACCGTGGCCAGATTTATCCAACACAATTGTTTGTTTACATTTTAATTCTGTTCCTTATCGGAAAGTACGTAACCGGGAATGCAAGCAGAGCTCGCGCAGAGTTGGGCCTTGTTTTGAACACATGCCTTGATATAAAGAAACATTAGTATATACTTCATTTGCAGATCAAGATGTGCAGATGAAAGATAATGCCTATAGTTTAGTCTTCAGATAGTGCTGTGGCAGTAACAAACTCATTCCTAGAGAATCCACTGGAACTGATACATGTAAATATGGACAATGATTCCAAAAACTTAAACCCTTGGGGAAGGAAAGTTTGGAAAAGTTACACTGGTCTTGCCTTTTATCGAGAAATGCCTGTTGCAGTCTCGCAAGCAGAAGTTGAGCATGAGGCAAACATTATTTCCTCATTTAATCAGGCCAAACCTTTCATGCTTCTACTACAATTCTAATTTGTTTTTCGGCAGGAACCATTCAACCGATTTCTATGATTTTTTGGACATTTTTTTGTAAAAATTCGGTTTTAAACATAAGCCGATGTTTATTTATTTATTTATTACCTTTTATCATGCTACAGGTGAGAAAACACATTTATTGGAAGTGTTCTTTTGGCTTGTTTTTCCTCTTTCATAGAATGGTGATGATGCAAAGAAAGTTGCCCAGAACAGGAAGGAGGGAATGAAGCCCTTCATCATCTGTGAGGTGCACTGACTGCAAGCCCCAGATGATATATACCTCAGTGCGGAAAGGAATCTCCTTCTAAAGGTTAATGGAGGACGTCCAGCGCCTTGGTCACTCTTCTTCTAATATATTTTGTGTGTAATGGAGTATTCGAAAGAACTCCATAGAGCAGAAACTCATATTTATTTATCCAGAGAGAAGTTTTTAATGGACAATGTTAAACTTTACATACTAAGGTATTACAGCCGGCTCATGAATGAACTGAATCAGTTCTAAGCTCGTAATTAAAGCAAACTAAAATCTGCACGACTTGTTGTGTAATCTGCCTTTCACACCAATATATAGCTAAACTGAACGACGACAACGACGGTGGCAAAAACGTCTCTTAAAAAGTAACTTTGTTTCAAATTTCATCTCTCCGTCTTCTGCAGTTCTGTAAAGGACTATATTAATATTTGAATTTTTAAAAGAAGGTTGCATGAGAAAATCGTTGTCTCATGCAGTGTGTTCTCATCCTCCCCAAAACTCGTGAAATTAGGATAGTTAAATGTCGTAGTCGTGCAACAACGGCAAGGAAATAAGCAAAAATGCGTGATGCACGTGCAAAGATGTTGTTTTGCTAATCTATAATTTATTGCTTTTTTCGTAACATTTTCGTCGCTGTCGTCGTCGTATTAAGCTCCCTAAAAAGTCTTAGAAAAACGGAAAGACCCACGGTGTACAGCCCTATAAGTAGTTTTTAACTCTTGTTTTGATTCATACTGTTTTACTGAATTCCGAAGAGAACAAAGTTTTTATTGCTACCAGGTTTCTTTCGTAGTTGTTACTTTGTCTACTTCTCCATGAGTTACAAATAGTACAGTGTTGGCTCAGCACTCAAACGGTGTGTTATAAGACAATTGGAAGTGTTGATCTACACTAATACAGTGTAAAATTCCCAGTCGTGTAAATTTATCCGACTTTGGTGTGCACACAACTGCAATGGGTTTTACACATATTCAGTGTCATCATTACCCTTTTTTATTGTAACAAAAACACCAGGACAGTGTAAAGGAGACATTTTTTTTTATTATTATTTTTTCTTTTTAAAATACAATCAACCTGCTGTTACAAAAAATCTAATTAATTCATCAAAACACTATCTACAATTCCATCCGTTACAAAAGAAACCCCTCGGCCTTCATTAGAGAACAAAAACAATCCTATATATAATAAGTGAAGAAAGAAAAAACTATTCATTTACAAATTCTAAAAAATAGAAGTAACTTAACCTTACATAAAAGAAGAGGAAATAGATATAATTAATAATGAAAGTTCAAAATTCTAGCTATAAAATTAAGAATTCCATTATGCAGAGATATTAAGTTCATGCAATCGAATTATACTAATGACGGCTAAACCAGTGTCCATAAAAAGCCCTAAGTATAAAAGCATATAGACACGTATTTCAGATATCCGCACTAGCGACATTTTTTTTACCGTCTAATGATTGCTCTATCTTGCTACGAAACGGCGTTCGCGAACCTCTGACGCATGCATGTACCGATCTTAAGAGTTCAAACGAGATCTGTGCCCTGAGCCAAGTGATTACAACATGATAAGGCTCGGTGTCTTTCTGAGCTATCTTGTCTGCGAGATGCTTTAAGAACCGGAGACATATTTTTGGTGTATTTTAACACCAAAATTGGGTTACGTTAACTCAATTTTGGTGTTACTAAACACCAATATAGAGAAAATACACACCAAATCAGTGTTGCTGTAACACTGCAAAGGTGTTTTTAAACACATTCAGGATCGTATGTAGGTCATCAGATTTACACTATTTTGGTGTAAATATACACGACAGTAGTGTTAACTGAACACCTATTTGGTGTTCACACAGCTGCAAAAATTTACACTTTTTTGGGTATTACCATAACACCTCGATTTTGCTGTGATACCATGCAAACGAAACAGGTATACACAGTGAGAAAATACTAAAAAGATAATGAATTTTTTTTGCCTTTGAGGGATTTTTGTCGTCTTATTTTAACCCCTTTATTGCAATGGTATTATGATAAGGGGTGACCGTCATAATTCCTACGCAAAAACCTTAACAATATAATGAAGCTGTATTGTGTTTTATCATGAGTATTAGACTATAAATTAAACTAGACGAGTAAACCTGAAAATAACACGGTGACTGATTGTACAGCACTGATAGGTTGTCGTTATATTTCGTTATTTTTGGTTCAAATCATTGTTAAGTTTTGAGCCTTCCGATGCATGCACCTTTGCTTTTTTAAGGTGCGTGCTTCTTACTATCACCAACGCAGCCGGCAATACCGTTTTCGTTCATCAGTTTCCCCTATTACAGAGCTCTCCTAAAAGTAGGTGACATTTATTATTTCTTTTCTCTCCATTTTTTAACGCCTTTACTCACTGCTACGTTCCATCTAACATGGAAACAGCTCGATACGAAATGAAAGCAGCATGATTATTTATTGCCAATCAAACTATATAAGCACCTTTTTCTTACGTGTTCCTCTCACACTCCCCTCGGGTTGCTTTCATTAGCGATGCCTTTCTTAAGTAATCACTCCTCTGTCACGACTAACAATTGCAAACAAGCAGGCAATTTCAATACAATATCACAACATAGAAAACATTGAGTTCTGTATCGTGCTATGACGTCTTACCTTAAGCATTATTTCACCCGCCTGGTATTATAACTCGAGTGGAACAAGTACCTTGCAGTGTTAGATTGCGGGACAATAGACGTTCTATCCGTCTGAAGCAGACGGAAAGAACGTTTTGAACGATCCAAAAAGATCTCTCAGGTAGTGAGCGGGAGTCCTTTAAAGAAACGAAAATAAAAAGAGAGAAAAAAAATCGCTTTCGTAGTGCGGCACTTTCGCCTTTGTCGTTGTCATACACGTGAAAGCAATGGCGATCGTACACGAATTTTCGAGTTCCATGGAACTAGCAATTTTACTGCTTATGACTGCCTTATTTCTTTATTGAAACGTCGACACTACTTTCTTATTCTACGAAGAAACGTTTCAGCGTTGTTTACGTTTCGTTGTTGTTTACGCGAAAGATGTAATCATTTTTTAACTTTACCTAGCATGTCACCCGTAAGTAGAACACTGCGGAGGAAAAAACAAAACCGAACACTTTCCATGGTCTGATAACGAGGTGGAATTGTTGTTGAATGTCACAGTCGACTACAAAACTTCGAAGGCCGTTGATTTCTCTCATACATGTTATGAAGTGCGATATTTAACTCCAAGCATGCAATTAAACTTGATATCATGGACAACAAAAAAACTATAACCACGTCGTCCGCCATGTTGGATTTATGATCGAGGACCGGAAGACTCGGGCAATGAAATCATGTGACAATCATGACGTCGCTGAGCGTCGCCGGTTTCGAAAAGTTCCGTTTTTAAAATGTTCTCCGTCCACGCTCATACGGCTAGCCGGCGTTTGTAAATTCTTCCAGTCTGGAGAACGTTTTCGAGAAGGTCCGTTTTCGATGGAGAATTTCTCCGGATCCGTGCGGATTAGTGTGGACGGAAGGCGAAACCGGAAAGACAAATTTATCGAAGGGGCCTCAGACGAACTTTAAAACAGAGCAAGACGTCGAACTTTTCACTAGTTAACTCACTAAGGCCTGTTCAAACGTCGTGTTACTGCCGTGCTAAGCTGGCTCAGACATCGAATTTAATTCAGTCGAATATAACGCGGCTGTTGCCGAAAATAAAATACAATAATAAAGAAACGGTTCAGCAAACTTTTAAATGTATTCTAATGAATTTGTAATTTATGAATTGAGTTCGACACGGCGGTAGCACGGCGTTTGAAACCAAGTCGAGCTAGGCGTGTAGCACGGCAAGGCTTGCCGTGCTACACGGCAGTAGCACGACTTGGTTTCAAAGGTTGCGCTACTGCCGTGCTAAAGTCGAATTTAATTCGATCAATTGAGTTCGGCACGGCAGTAGCACGACGTTAGAAACGGGCCTAAGCAAGTCTGGTTCGTCTCATGAAAAGTTCGACGTTTGGCCTTCCTAGGGCCTTATAGGTGTTAGTAACTTTTATAAACTGGAAGCTTTATTTCCGAGGGGGCTTGTAACCGGAATTAAGAAAAAGCGCTTCGAAACAAGCCAGCAGTGCTGATCAAAATTTTACGTTTTGCATTTACTGTTTTTTTAGTTACGCTTCAACGTCATAATAAATCAGATTCATTTCAATAATTTTTGAGGGGGACTTGTATTTCCTGGGAAGCTTATAATCGGCCGGCGGATCATTAGCCATACCCGCGGAGTATCTCGATTATCCTGGTCGGATATATTTTATGATTTACAGGTGGATGGGCTATACCTTTGGGGTTGGGGGGAGAGAGAGCTTATTAGCGGCAGTTTACGGTATTTCCCTTTGGAAATTAATCTGTTTGCTCTGATTCCTTATAGAAATAATAGAGGCCATTCATGTACAGTAGAAGACTATAGAACCTCGGTGACCCGAAATCAAGTTAGCGGGTTCGAGTTATAGGGCCTGTCGATTATGTATTATTATTCTGATGATCCGGTATGACTCGTAAAAAAACTTAATTCGAGTTATCGGGGGTTAAGTTTGATCAAGGTCGAGTTGGCGAGGAATTCGAGTACTGGTCCGAGTTTAAGTTCATGGAACCGAATGAAATCCAAGGGAAATGGGACTTAAGCAGTGTACTTTCCGAGGTTCTACCGCATCATCAATAATTTAAAATGTGAAACTACTGGGCTCCCGATAGGGTTCTTCAATCCCGTAATCCCGAGGGTTATTTTTGGCATCCTGTCTCCCGCGCATACTTTCAATCCCGAATCTCGACTCGATTTTTCTTTAAAATCCCGAGTCGCGAGCTTCAAATAAGGGAAATCCCGAATTGGGGTCCATCAAATTAAACGAGACATAATTCACTACCTAGCACTTTACATAGATAGTGTCCTGCATCTATATCTTTGTAACCGCCTCAATTTTTTAGAAATTAGCAAATCCGAATACTCAAAATATCATAGATCCAGGAACATTATTCATGAATCCGCCAAAATCTTTGCGTTCTCAAGAATAAAAACCCAGCACAAACTGTGACTTATGATAAGCCAAACTTGAATGGGTGAAAAATATTTCTCAAACATAATTAATCTGAAATTAAGTAAAAGCAAGAGACTATGTCTGAATATCTTTCAGATAGAAAAAAATAATTTCATTAGAATGATCGACATTAATTATTGGCATAGACTTGAAAAAATCAGCCGTGAAAACATTCAGAAGGACCCAATAACCCTACGTATGCGTTTGACAGTTTGCTGCAAGCAGACACGATCCACGCGATGGCTTGCCGTAGTCTTGTCTGTCGCTCTTTTGTTAACAGGGCTTTATTTAGCTTAGTCACCGGAGGTCACTGATGCAGCGACTATTAAAATGACTCCTTGGTGATTGCCACTACGATGTGGTATGATATGGATCATCGAGGATCAAAATTATGTGACTCTTTGTGGTCGTTTGTCCAATCACGCGAGAGTATTTCAGAAAAAGGGGGTTCCCCAAGTTTGGTTCTTCTTGCCGCATAAAAACAGGTCATGACACGTGCCCAAAATAACCTAAGCTCAAAAACTAGACTCTTAATCAATGGATGATTATGAATTCTGACCAGTTTGTTGGTGAACTTGGAAGGACTTGGACAGAGAGACAATTTTTTATTCGATTAATAGTTTTTGAATTCGCTTGGTAGTTTTTTTGTGAATTTGAATTCGGTAAAATTGTAAAATTCGTAGCTAAGAGTTTGTGTACAATTTTTGAATATAGTTCATTCTCGTGAACAATGGTACATGTATTATGATAAAAGGGATCCTTAATTATTATGTTTGTTATAGAGTGAGTATTAAAGACTATAAACCGTGAATAACATTGATTGTACAACACTGATACTTTGTCGTTTTATTTCGTTATTTTTGGATTCAAATCATACTTAAGTTTGAGTACTGTAGTGTGTGCTGCCACGTTTGAAATAAGTAACGAAAGTATAATTTAGACCAACTTTTCTTCTATAAGGTCTTATAAGTTTTCTTTCACTGAATAAAGTTTGACGGACTCACTCTTAGACCACTCAGACCTGAACGGGTGTATACTAAACCTGCACTAGGCCATGGCCCAGCATATGGCCTAGCCTATGCATGGCCCACCCTAAATTTTCTACTGTAATGTTGCCGAAACACGAAAAATGTAAAATCAATGCGGAAAAAAAAAGAAAAAGTTGACACATACGGCATGTACCAAAAGAAAAACTTGAGTAAAAGCATAGAACGTAATTCCTTCTGACTGGAGAGATACTACTTCGATCCTTCTTTGGATTAGTCGACACTCCTAAATTCAAAGACAACGCATGGAATGTCATCATTGTTTAACCGCCCAGGGTTCGTTATGTTTCATTTTGGCAGGGGTGGGGTGGACTTCCTATGATGCCCTATACGGGGGAGACTCCGCAAAAAAGGGGTACTTTTCTCAGGCTTAACTTTTTAAAAAGGCGGGTGAGGATGGCCTTCAATTAAAATATTTTGAACCCAATACACCGGTTGGCTGTACCAATTTAATCTATGAAACGAGGAAAAGAGGATTTGCTGTTAGCAGGAGCCCAGGCTCCTGTTGTTAGTACGTGCGTGTAAAGGGCATCATTTTTAATTGGAAGGTATTCGAATTGAGGAAAGGAGTGCCTTTTCTGTCATAAAATGTAACTATAAAATTGGGTGAAGGGTTAGTGAAACTTCCCCAAATGAAACCATGTTGAGTAGCCCCACCTACCTCCCTTAAGGTGGCGCTATCTTGATCTTTTCACGCCTAGACTAAATCTTATAATTATGAGCTCTGCCCGATTTTTGCTTTATTCGCACGATGCTACGACATTAGCACTTCAATCTTACCCAAGCCTTAGGCAGGTGAATACAGAGGAGGGGGGTGGAGCAGAGGGCCATACATATGATCAGCCTATCGAGGGTTTCTTTCTGAATATTCACTCCAAATAAAAATAAATTAGTTGAAGAGCATGGTGGTCAATAGGACTTTGCGGAAAAGAAATGCCTTCCAAGCCACCTTTGACATTACTGTTTAATCTTATTACTATGACTGGCATTTCCCCATACAACTGATCGAGTTCATCACTCAAATGCAGAATTCATTCTTTAAACAAGTAAACAATCAGATTGCGGTTGAAAAGATATCCGGTTGTTTCTCGAGTCACCTGTTTATAATTTCTCCAGAACTTAC
>CALNXK010000020.1:587500-662500 GCA_942486035.1 Porites lobata | reverse complement strand
ACAGATAATGATGTTTGTCGTGTTTGGAAGTGACACTAGGCTCATGGTATTAAATTGCCAAGCACATTTTGAAAAGGCAAAACAAAAATTGTGCCTGATCTCAGGTAACTTGAGAAACTTGAAAATAGATTATTGCAATCGCGTTTTTACCGGTATAGCACTATTATACCCTGTATTGACGGAAGTCACGCAGCCACTTCCTCATTTGGCCTAGATGGGTATAGGCCGCTGAGCAGGATATGGATTTTACTATATATTTAGCGTTACAAACAGAACATCCTGTTAGACCGGAAGCCATTTAAAGGGTCTTGTGATGTCTTATACAGGCCAGGGTGCTTAAAAAAAAAATGAACAATTTTTCTTTTGAACAGGGTCAGAATTTGAAGGCCTCCTTTGTTCACCTCTACCCTTACGTCCCTTGAAGATCCCCCCGGATCGACTGTTGGGGTGACTGTGTTTGTTCAATTTGTTTGAAAAAAAGACAAGTCAAAATAAAACTAATGCGAAAGGTTGCAAGGGATGGTTTGGACAACAGTCACAGTATCACCATACATGTATTATTACACTGTAAATTTATCTCCAAACGTAATAATTAGAGATGCTGTCATCGTTAAATGGGCTGTCATGCAATAGCCTAAACGCGTTACGTTTACGCACACGTCCCCTGATCTTTTATTTTTTTGTCTTTTTCTAAAATCTTCATTTTAGCTCATTACAGGGAACACGTTCGGTCATAGTAGCTCATTGTAGCTCGTTGTAGATCATTGTAGATCATTGTAGGTCATTGTAGGTCATTGTAGATCATTGTAGATCATTGTAGGTCATTGTAGGTCATTCCTTGTTTTAGTAACTACGGACTTAATTTACCTGTCACCACTGTATAAAAAAGCTAAAAAATATCATTGTTATAGCTAGGCGAGAGCACGAAAACGTATGTTCATTCAGCTCTTATACATCTTTGTTATCATAATGCATAATTTTATGTGACGATTTCTTCTTTTCTTTTCAAAAGCTATCAAAACATGTAAAATCCTCTATTTGGCTGTAATAATAAAGGTTGTTTGTTTGTTTGTTTTTGTTAGTAGACTTATACGCAACATCAAGAGAGAATTGAATGAGCTCATTCAATTCTGTCTTAGCAACATATATATATATATCAAATTATATATTATCATTATCAAATTACCAGCCTTTTATGAAGAATGCTCAAAATCTTTTGCAAAGTGCTCTGAGGTAAATAATTTAAATATACAGGATTTAAATGGAAAAGACTTGTCAAAAGTTATCTTATGGAACAACAAATTTATTTGTGTTGGTGACAAGTCTGTGTATTTTAGAAATCTCGCTGAGAAAGGGATCTTTCGAGTGGATGATTTAATCTCGAATAAACATGAACTTATAATCAAAAGCGAGTTGAGAGTCTTGAACCTTTCGCCGTTGGATGCCTTTAGGCTTGTCTCTTTAATAGACGCTCTACCAACTCAATGGCGTGAATCGTTGAAATCCTGCATCTCTACAGGTGACACACCATTCATTTTGCGTGATGAGATTAAGTTACGCTTAAAATGTCAAATTGTTTTACTTGAAACAAATACAAAAGTAGGCACGGATGGACAAACTTGAAGAAGATTGAAACGGATTGCAATTGAGGTTATGGAAAACCTGTTAGCCTAACAGTTTTTCAAAGGTCATTTTTGTTGTTTGTAATGTTTGATATAATGCTTGGGCGACCTATTTTGTTGGAAAAAAAGGTGTGATTTTGTCATTCTCAAGTTTCATAGCGAATAAGAGCGCGCAACTGGCATTACATATTAAATGATCAGGGCAAGCGTGACACTACAGCCCCTTCAAACACTAATTTCATCACGTTTTCTTTAGTGGGTATTTTGTGGTTCAATTTTATCCTTGGTTTAAATTTTATTTCCTTTGTTTTTGGGTATGGTAGTGTATGATAATGAGTTTTTTAACAAAGGAAAATAAACTTTAAACCAGCTGGAAGAAAATTGAACCACAACATGTACTTGTATCTACCTGGCATTCAACTGGTACATACTGTGAATCACAGGTTAATGAGGTCAAGTAACGCTATAAGATGAAGTAGTCGAAATAAATTGTAGTTCTGTAAACTTATCCCCCGGGAAGGTGTGGGTTTTTTTACTCACGTTGAAGAACTTGATCTTGTGAGTTGTGGATAATTGCCATTCTGGGAAAAAAAGAGAGAGAAAAAAATTTCTTCTGGATCTGAAACTATGCAGAATTTTACTTCAAAACTACTTCATATGAACTAAGTCTCGAGAGAAAACGTCCACTCGTATAGGCACGTATAATGTATTGGTGTTTCTTATCGAATTTTACTTCGATCCCAGTTCTGCCAGTTGCAATTAGAATTAACACGATTTCTTACTCAACAGAAGGTGACGGCTTTTTTTGTTAAAACATCCCAGGTTTCCGTTTTAAGTTTGTTTAATTTAGGATTTGTTTTTAAACAGGGGCACTCAACGAGGATATAGTTGAAAACCACTTAACATAGCATTGTTGAAAGTATTTTAGTATTCAAACGGTAGATATAGGCATATTTTTATCCCCTAAAAACTTTTCATCTGTTCGGATTTCCTAGCTGAAAATCTAGTGATCCGAAAATTATAGGGATAAAAACTTACCTTCTCGAAAATTTCAGCCAGGAAAAGGCTCCCGAAAATTCTAGGTGGCCTTTTTTAGGATCAAAATCCGTTAAAAATGAGTAATTATACCATTTTGTAGATGTTCGAAAATCCTAGGAGAGGCAGGCAAGCAAGAAATTTTACAACAAATGTTCCGAAAATTCTAGATCTCAAATCGTCTTCCGAACAGATATTTTCCCGAAACTTGCCGCTGGGTGCCCCTGTTTAAAGGATCTTTACAAGTCATGCTGCTGTAGTTTCATTGTTACCCCATTTCATCTTAGATTGGGCTTTTAATAGAAATGCAACCGTGATTGATGTACCCGAATTTAGACGATGAGAGAGATCGGAAAATGCAATATGCCTCTCCCGCGTAAATAGCACCGGAACGCAGCGGTATTTAAGGTCGTCTGAGAAGCGACGACCGGAAATACGTCTGTTTTCGCAGGCTTACACTTGGAGAACAGGTGCAAAGAAAAAACTGTCACTTTTCTCTCCTCATTTTCATTCAGACCCCTTCCTGCTCTCTTGATTTCAGTGTTAATTTTTACTTATACCTACCTGTGTTGCATCCACAGCCACAAAACCATGTTTAGAAAGCAAATCAAGCGACAGTGATTGATCCTTGGTGTGTCTGATTACAAACCAGTCAGCCAGACCGTCTTTTGGATTTTCCATGAAAGACCGCTGTAAATGCTGACCCTGATGCCTTTGGTAAGCTGCGTTTGGCGCATTTCGTTCTTCACACAGGCAATCCTTGTTTATTCTTTCAGTAAAGGCAAAAAACAGAGAAAGATAAGAAAGTCAAATTCGAGAAAGATGTTCATGTTTCTTAAATCAGTGACACAAGCGACTCTGTTGTTATCCTTTAATTAATTTTGTACTATCTGAACGCCAAGCTTTGTTTAAATAGAAGTACGTTGTCCACACTATGTAAAGTCCAACGCAAACGCACGCAACATTGTTTGCTAACAACTCCCAACGTTGTTGGATGTTACATATTACATGGTGCCACAGGTCCTTACGCCTCTGCTGCCTTCGAAGGTATAAATAAAGACATCTGAAATCTAGAGTAACAATTTGGTGCGAATAATACAAAGTCATGATAATTACTTTCTACATAGTTGACCTACCGGCAAATTCCCTTTTTACAATGGTTCCGAGTCTTGTCCACTTGTCGTGTGAATTGTTTACAGGTGCCACAGAAATAAGCAGACATTTTTCCTCCAGACCTATACTATACCAAAAATAAAGACATCTGAAATCTATACTATACTAAAATAAAGGTAACAAAATTTGTACAAATCTTGGCCTGCACAATTCCCATCGGCCATTTAAATTTCCTCTATTTTGTTTTTCTTCTTTAGAAAAGCACACAAGATTATCTAGATACTTTGGAGTGTTAAGTCACTTCCCCTCATGCTTTGTCTGAGTAGTGAGTAAATAGAGAGGTGAATAAAAATGACGACCCATCCGTAAAAATGTTGATTGTGTATAAGTGAGACTTTCAGTTAGTCTAAAGTCAAAGTCAAAGCAAAAATACATGCTACAAAACTGCTAAAATTACAATCAAAAAAGCTAAATTCATAAGAGCTATTAAATTCCGTTTACAACATTAACATTGAATATAGATTTTATATTAAATAGAAATGTTTCGCGTGATGTGACATGAGGACAACAGGGAACTGAAGTCACTATTCTTCTGAAAATTATGATCTGACATACTGAAATGTCGTCGACTGCAGACGTTATAGCGATGTGACATTTTGAAAAGACAGTAGAACGTAATTGTAGAAAATAAACTTACCAGTGGGTAATCTTATTCCCTGTAACGCGCGCTCAGTGGAGTTTCTTGAAAGACTCGGGATACCGTACTAGTACAGTTGTTCAAATTGCCCTAGATATAAAAAGATTTTGATATTGAAGGTCTGTATGTAATTATGTAATGGTCTGCGATTGGATAACGAAACAACAGATGATTTCTGCCTTAGAGGCAAGAGAAACTATTGGTTACTGGGGCCCATGAAAATATCTACTGTATTCAGAAGGAAATACTAATGAAGTTCTCTTTCGTTTGGTACTAGGTAATTTCCAAACCTTTCTTGACGGTAGTAATTTTCTTTGTTTGATTTTCTGTGTTTTGATTTCCTGAATCTGAAATTATCTTGAGAAAGAGAGGAAAGGATCGGGCTGTAGTTTATCAACTGATCAGGAGAGATTTAGAATCACTTTTACAAGAAACGACAATCGTCAGGTTCAATTTGACAGTTTCTCAAAATAGGAAATAAACAGAAAAACTATGTAGACTAATTTTTATGGATGAAACTGGCGTGAAACTTGTGGACGTATTGACTAGAAGAACGACACTTCAAGAAAAGGAAAACATTGGTCCTTTTTGCCGTAAAAGCGGATTCTAAATCTTTGAATCGTCGTCGAATTACGTACTGATACCACGGCAAAGTTTAGAGTGCTGAAACACTCTAGGACTGAACTCTCCCTGATTATTGCTACCGAAATTTGCCCCATCCTAGAAATGTTTTGGCCTTGCCTAGATAGCTCAGATAATTATTTTAGCCACAGGCGGCCCAGACGTAGTGTGTGTCAAATGAATATATTAATATTCACATGGACAAAATAGGATGAGTCGTCGAAACTCCCATGAACTAAACGAGTCCAAAAGTCAAAATATAACAAAACAAAGCAAAGATACCTTTAACTGAACGTAACCTTGTCTTTCATGGCCGGTTAAAGTGGCATTTTGTTGAGTTTTGAGTTTTTGAGTTATTTCCCTTCTGGAGCTGAAATACACTTCAACATTATCTTGTCCACGTTATGATGAAACAAGCTCAGCTCCAGAAGGGAACTAACGCGTAGAGACTTTTCCCGCCGGTTTTCCGCGGAGGCCGCATGAAAGGTCAAGATGTTATGACGTCTAACGTCGCCTGTCACGCCATGCTTTGAATGCGTGTACCTTAGTGCCAACCGTTTTTCGATGGCATAGGAAAAGGGAATTCAAGTGCCATTCCATTTTTCGTTTTCGCATGACATTGAAAAACAGATTTGAATTTAAATGCGTGTACCTTGGTGCCAACCGTTTGTCGATGGCATGGGAAAATGGAATTCAAATGTCATTTACATTTTTCGTTTTCGCATTACATTGAAAAACAGACTTGAATTTGGCTTTTTGTTTTTCGTTTTCGCCTAATTTTGAAAAATGGTTTTGCACTTCGTATTTCGTTTTCGCATCACTGAAAAACGGATATCAATTTCAGTTTTCGTTTTTAGCTCATGGATGACGTAGTCATGCCATGGACTTTTGGAGGCACTCGAACGGCACTCGATCACTCACTCACTCACTCACTCGATTCACATTAATTTATTCATTAAAGTCAGATTAAACACGTTACTCCTACCTCCCTTACTTAGTATTACTTTTTTTCCAAGTGCCTCTTACGTATATGTTTGGAATATTCTAGAGGGTACTAGTAAGGCGATTTTTTTTCCCGACACATCAATTATAGAGATTTTGTATAAATAACAATATTTTAACGAACACTGATAATATTATCCGCAAGAAATGGACTTAGAATTGTTAAAAGGACATTGAAATAATTGAGCGTGGATCATTGCTGTATATTTGGACGAATTGTGCACATTTGTTCCCGATATTGTACTTGATATGGAGAAGATGCGATCAACAGGAGCGTGAAAGAGCTGAGCCTGACGATGGGATTTCGTTCAGCGAAAAGCGAATAAGCCAAAGAGCCTTATAATCACTGCAAAAAACTGTCCTCGAATTGCTAAAGCGACATTGAGGAGTATCTATTGAGGTTTATTCAGTTACTTGGACGAATCCGTTCGACCATTTGTCTTCGTATGCAAACAGGGAATGAATCAATGTTGTGTCAACTAGAAGCACAGGTTTTAGAACCAACAAGCGTTACGCTATTTTGCTTGAATTCTTAGGTGATCTTTGCCCTACATTAGGGTTTTGTTTGTCGGTGATTCCATTTAGCAGTGCTATTAATGTAATTTCTACAAGAAATGCTGCGCTGGTATAAACAAGTCTTTGGCGAAAGGCAATCGGATACAATTACTTGGCTAGGTCAGAGCACGTACTGCTTTGAGCTTAATCCATTTTACATGTATTAAAAGGCCGTCGATAAAACCAGGAACATGGAACATTCCGGAACATGCCGGAACATTCCGGAACATTCCGGAACATCCCGGAACATCCCGGAACATGAAAAAATTTTTAAAATTTTAAAAAAATAATAGCAAGAAATAAATAAGACAATAAATATAAACATAACTAAAGAGCCCAAAAAATAAAACTAAAGAAAGAAAGAGCATATGAGTGAAGGCTCCAATACTTTCCCGCCAACTCAGCTCAGGATCACATGTGTCGTGAATGCCGAAGGGCCGTTCTTCACGATATCACAGTTTTAAAGCAAACAGGGTTTATTTCACAGCTTCGATCCCCACAGTACAACGGCTCGCTCACACACTACACAAAATCGTGACTTTCTTGAATCTATAAGCTTTTGATTTTAATGTGATCTGTCATCAAGTTCTCTGTCACTCTGACAGACGAGTGAAACTATTAATAACAAAATCAAAGGGATAATAAAATCACGCCATCTCACAATCACGCTACACTCTTGCTTCATAACAACATGGAAAGCAAACATGGATTCAGACAGCAGTTCGGACGATGACTGCCAGGTAATTCGTGCAGTTTCCTTTGTTAAATGTTGCTTTTGTTATCTTAAAATGTTTTGTAAGACTTTTTCTTTTTCTTCGCTTTTGAAGATCACTGGTGTTACATATCTTAAACCGGGGACCAAACGAAGTGGAAAAATCGAGGTGAGTACCCTTCATTTTCCTGCGAAAGGTACGATCCCTCGTATTTTCGTTTCTCAGGAAAAAGGCAAAATAGATTACATTTTTTTATTCAAGCGATATTAAAGCTTACAGTATTTATATGAGAGTCATGTACCTGCCAACTTTTTTCCGAGCCAAATGCGTGAGATTTTCGTCTTGTAATGACCAGGATTTCGGAAATCGTCCCAGCGACTTCCAAAGATTTTTTTTCTGTGTGAGGAAAGCTTAAAAATTCCCGTCTTTGCGACCCAATCTACTATATTTTAAAGAGGCGAACCGTCAATCATGACTATCATTTGCATGGAACTGCCCTCACTCGCCCAGCAAATCAATTCCGACCAAGAGAGGATAAAGCTTCATCCTCTCGTGATTCCCACAAAATATTGTTTCCTTATAGTCGGAGAAGATACTAGATTCATTTTCTTTCTTTATTTTTCGTTTTCATTTTATGTGTTTATGTCTATTTTGGTTATATATAAAGTATATTTATTGTCTTATTTATTTCTTGCTATTATTTTTTTAAAATTTTAAAAATTTTTTCATGTTCCGGGATGTTCCGGGATGTTCCGGAATGTTCCGGAATGTTCCGGCATGTTCCGGAATGTTCCATGTTCCGGGTTTTATCGACGGCCGTATTAAAATAATTTTTAGTTCGTGTTTATCAAAAGCGCTTTCTAAAACAGTTCAATTTAGCCATAAACGCCTGTATTCTGTATTTAATATAGCTCGTACTGCATATACTAACCGTTACGTACTCATCATATGGAAACATTTATTTGAAAGCATCGCACTTTTAAAACCACGGTTTCAATAAAACTCAGGAATGTAAAACTTGGCTGTTTTACAAGAAAGTGCACTGTCGTTCGGAAAGTGTTTGACAGTCACATGAGAAAGCAAACTATTTTACAACTAAAAAGCGTTAATAATTGCTTTTAAAAGTGATCTTGGCTTTGTATTCAAAGTAGAAATGCTGCGCTGATAAAAAGTTTCTAGAATATTCAGGTACACATGCAATCGGATACTTCGAGTCACGCTGTATTTTGGCGAGTCCGTACACAATGAACCGTTCAAAAAGATTTATATGTTTTTCTTTGATTATTGAACTGTCTTTTCTACACTAATTCAATTCATCCATGAGCTCGCTCCTAGGAGCCTTTGATTCGTTTTCGCATCACTTTGAAAAACGGATATGAATTTCGTTTTTCGTTTTCGCATTACTTTGAAAAACGGATTTGAATTTCGTTTCTCGTTTTCTCATCACTTTGAAAAACAGATCTGAATTTCGTTTGTCATTTTTGCATGACTTGAAAAAGGGATCCCTGCACCAGTCCAGTCATTAGGGAGTTTAAGATACGGCGACTACGGACTACGGCTACGGATAAATATGTTACTGCGCATGATCAAAACCACGTGACTGTTCGTTTTTCCCGCGTAGTCGTGCGGCTACAGTGAGTTGTTGAGCTGTTTCGCGTAGTCGGGACTACGGAGAGCATTTTGCTCGTATTTTGCCGTCTCGGTAATTCAAGAATCTCGTCTTTTCGTAAAAAAGTTTTCAATACACTTGCTTTAAGGTGGCTCGATACAGTTTTTCAAGGCCAATACCTCCCAAGTTTGAGGATAATCTACGTCGCCATAAACAAAGATTTGGAAAAATTGCCACCACAGTTGTATTAGATAAAGATGAAAATTTGTTATGATCAGGGTTGCAATGACATCGGAGTTTTCATAGCAACGAACTGACGCTATTACCTATTTTACTTACAGAAGTATTTCTCGGCACTGGGAACTGTTCTTCCAAAATCATTTACGGGAGCTTTTTCCTCCAATAGCCGCCTCGATGTTAGTGAAGTTTAAGCGAAATCTGTAAGAGCGTTATCGAGATATTTTAGGATAAAGATTTTGTGGTTAAAAATACGGTAAAAAATGGATAATCTTGATATTCCGCTGTTATCTGTAGAAAATGAAGCGCTTTTGACATGCAATTTCACCTCATAGTAGTTTCAATCTTTTTTAAAACGTGTGTGAAAGACCGTGGAGATAGCTCCAGCCGATTGCTTGAAAGAAGGATTTGATTAGTATGTATCGAGTCGCTTTTGTTAGCGGTTTTTGAACATTTTGGTCTACTTTAACAAATTAGCGAATAAGTTTTAAATTGCTCGATAGATTTTTTTTTAAATTTAAGATTCTTGAGATTAACTTTCCTTTTATATGACCTTTTAGTTTCAAGATTATTGATATATTGTAAGGCAGTAAAATAAGGGCTACAATTCGCCAATATTTTGGCAGAAATTTTGTGTTTACAAATGTGAGCCTCTCATTATTCAGGGTATTGTCTCCAAGTTTCATATTTTCGCGCATAACAATAGCTAGCATTTTTGCATATGTCAAATGCATTGTTAGTTATTGTTGTTCACGTGAAAATGAAACTTGGAGACAATGCCTTGAATAATGAGAGGCTTTCACCTGTAATAACGAAACGTCCGATAAAAAAGTAACGAATTATTTTACTGCCTTACAATGTATCAATAATCTTGAAACTAAAAGGTCATATAAAAGAAAGGTTAATCTCAAGAATATTAAATTTAAAAAAAAATCTATCGAGCGGTTTAAAAACTATTCGCTAATTTGTTAAAGAAGACTAAAATGTTTACAAAACTGCTAACCAGAGTGCTTCTATACATGTTAATAAAACCCTTCTTTCTAGCAATCGGCTGGAGCTATCTCCATGATCTTTCACACACGTTTTTAAAAAGATTGAAACTACTACGAGGCGAAATTGCATTTAAAAAGCGCTTCATTTTCTACAGATAACGGCCAAACAACAATATTGTCCATTTTTTACTGTGTTTCTAACCACAAAAACTTCATCCCAAAATATCTCAATAACGCTCTTACAGATTACGCTTAAACTTCACGAACATCGAGGCCGCTATTGGAGGAAAAAGCTTCCGTGAACGATTTTGGAAGAACAGTTCCCAGTGCCGAGATATACTGCTGCAGGTAAAATAGGTAATAGCGTCATTTCGTTGCTATGACAACTCCGATGCCGTTGCAACCCTGATCACAACAAATTTTCATCTTTATCTAATACAACTGGGGTGGCAATTTTTACAAAACTTTGTTTATGGCGACGTAGTTTATGCTCAAACTTGGGAGGTATTGGCCCTGAAAAACTGTATCGAGCCACCTTAAGTGAGAAGGAAGCGAAATATGTAAGTTGTGTCAAATTTCTGCTGAGATTTACGCTTTTAATCCACTGTCGTGACTACATTTTTATCTAGCTAAGCTCATATTTAAATAAGCTTAGCTGTTTATACGCAGAATTCAGATTGACGGCCTAGGAGAAGAAAAATCATGCAGGTAATTTACTTTCTCTTCGCAGTTGAGAAGTTTCAATGTTTGTTCGAACTGATTAGTGTGTCTTTCTACTTGTGTAACATTTATTTCTGCGAGTTTTTGTATCGCGCCATTTGCTGAATGAAAATGATGTAAACATCTTCGAGACAATCGAAACTCGGCATTTCAATACTTCAAACTACATCAGATCAGTAGTCGGAGAAGTCCATCTTCTAAATCTAATAAATGAGCTATTACTATTTCTTTCTATTTCTTTAATATTTGACATAAGTATTCATGGGCGAAAAAATAAAACCTGTGTAACCAAAACTTTGTTTACCAATTTCACCCGACGTAATTGCTTCCTTCAAGTATTGAAGAATTTGTTCATTGTTCTAAAGATAAGATCACATGCAAAACTGACTTGCATTTTTGTGAACTGTGATGAAAACAAGAAAATCTTTGCGTGTTGTTTCCCTCTCCACCTCTTCTCTCGTAGTCTACTGTGTGTAGTGCGATCTTAACGTTCTATATTTGCACGACTCAACCCAGTGCTACGAACAAAGGACAACGCTCGTCCAGCCGTACTTCGTAGTCCGTAGTCTCCGTATCTTAAACTCCCTATTTGAAGCCCCGGCCACCTAGTAAACTCCCCCAATGATATGTTTTACACACACACGGTACTCCCTTTTTTAACAATGGATGACAAATGATATGATGATAGCCGCGAAAAACACGCAGCTATCGCAACACTTGCATATTGTCGATGGAGAAGGAAAATGACGAACATTTAAACACTTTACAACTTGAGGTCACAAAATGCGAGATAACAAGAAAATACAAATCAAGTTTTACAGTCTTCTGGAGTTTTTGTAGAATGACTCAATCATTACAAAGTGTCTGTCAGTCTTGTCGTCATTTCCAGGATACAACAAATTACTACATCATAAGGTATAAAACAATTGGGCCACATGAACGGGGAAAAATAAGACGCGTCTAGTTAACTTCTCCAATAAGTGGCACAAAAAATGTGTTCAAGGCTTAGAGAAACGGGACTCAGCTAAGACACTCTATATATGCTCGTATAAATGGTACAGTTTGTGTCTTATTTAAGACGTGTCGTATGTAAGCTGCGTCAAAAGACACTTTACAAAGCATACATGTATTTCTTCAGCTGCGAGAAGCGATAAAAATGTACGCAAAATTACTACGCGGCGCGAAAATGGAAACGCTTACCACAGAGTGACTGCCCTGCTTATTCCCCGGTCAGGGAGGCAAAGACCGGGATTCCTAGAGTATCCCCCGCCTACCGGAGAATAAAAATGGAGTGATTCTGAAGTGAAAGGCCCCTCGTTATCCCGGTCTTCCCCTTGGGAAAGGGGGGTGGGGCGGGCGGGGCCGAGTTTCAAATGACTGGTGCATTAATCCACTTTTCAAATTCATGCAAAAATGACAAACGAAACTCCAATCTGTTTTTCAATAACAAGCAATGCAAAAACGAAAAACGAAATTCAAATCCGTTTTTCAAAGTGATGCGAAAACGAGAAGGGAAAAATGAAATCCATATCCGTTTTTCAAAGTGAAGCGAAAACGAAAAAAGAAATACGAAGTTCAAATCCGTTTTTCAAAGTTAAGCGAAAACGAAAAACAACAGGCAAAATTCAAATCTGTTCTTCAATGTCATGCGAAAACGAAAAATGTAAATGACATTTGAATTCATTTTCCCATGCCATCGAAAAACGGTTGGCACCAAGGTACACGCATTAAAATTCAAATCTGTTTTTCAATGTCATGCGAAAACGAAAAATGTAAATGACATTTGAATTTATTTATTTTCCCATGCCATCGAAAAACGGTTGGCACCAAGCAGGTACACGCATTCTTTGGACAGAAAATAGTAACGAACACCCAAAGACTCGAGAACAACAAAACCATGATATAGAAATCCCGCAAAACCGGCTTGTTTCATCAGGATCACGACTTATGAAAGTTCAGATTGGCTGAATTTTTTCGATTTGTGAAATTTACAGAGATTATGGGACTGCCGACCATTTGACGTCGGTTAAGATTCTTACAATAACAGCGTCAGTTTTACATTTTTTAAATTAGCATTAAGTACTACGCTGCGCAGGTTTTTCAATCTTTATTTTTTAGTGTTTTGAAAACCTTGATCGGCACGGCAGTGGAGCTGAAAAAAGCTTTAACACGGTTTCGTCTTCTGAGCCCAGCGTAAACCAAACACTAGACTTGACATCTATAAAGCATTTCAGGATCGCTTGACCTGTCTTAATCGACATATGATCGTTTAGATTAGCTAGAATCTTTCGATTTTGTCAAATTTACTGAGAATATAGGACTGCCGGCCATTTACTGTTTTGAAAACCTTGCCCGGTTACCGGCCATCTGGCCAATTCAAAGCGTAAGAAAAAACGGCACAATCTGACAACCCTGCAGTCGCTAACAATAAGAGCACATATCTTGTCTTATTCGGGGAAGATTTGGATTCTGGAGCCTTCTATTTGCTGATAGCTTTTTAAATGATGTATACGCTTGTCCCGCCAGCGGAATACGTACAAGAATTATATAATTTTTCACATGACCAAACGAGAAACAAATTAAAGTGTCTAACTTACTTCTTGTAGTAAATTTCCATGCTTTATGTCCTGTCATGTTGCTTCAAACCGCGAAGAAAACCACATAAGAATTCCTAATACATGTAGTTCTATAAGCTTGTGTAATTATTTGAGTTCATTTAACAACTTGAAACGATGAAAACTCCTGGTTGACAGCCAAATTCAGCACAACTGCGGCTTCCTCGCACACAACGCCTCAACTGAAGTTCATTTACAGCGCATTCCACGAACTTCGAAGCGCTGATCGATCGCGGGAAAAAAATAATAAATAATAAAACCAAAATACTAGAGTTATTATTCTTGCAACTCAAATCTCAGTGGAATACTTTGTATCACATTCCACTGGCTTTACGTTTTGTTCTGCAAAAAATAACAGTGCACAATACAGTTCTGCCTTGTCATACTCAACGAGCGAAAACTCCCTCCTACACTGACAAATACGAATACAAAAAAGAAGGTTTATGCCCCGTGGAAGTTGTTTCTGTATGCACACTAATGATATTCGACTGTTTGGAAATAAACAGACATATTTAGACGCTTGTCAAAGGTAGCAATCGATTAGTTTACATAAGGAAGAATATTATCTCAATCGCCACGTGAACGCTCCGTTAATTACTGCAGCTGCAACTTCAAAAAAAAGAGCGAAATCCGTCTCCACGCCATAGTATTCAGGTGAAGCTGCTTTTTTAAATGAACAGACTACATTCGTTCAAATGGAAATCGATTAAGAGTTTTAATTCGGCAAGCGCAAAAACTAGCATATTGATTAAATATTTAACATTCAGTGGTTCAGTAAAACCAGCCGTATTTCAGGTACATATTTTAATAGTTTATAGTCTTTTGCAGTTGCAACCTGTCATATGATGTCCCTGCATACATTTTAGGGGTATACAGAGTCTTGAAAATGCTACATACACTATCCACCCACCCCTCCATCAAAGTAGACGTTTAAATTATGAGTCATAGGTGATAATTTGGCAGGTAATCTTTGCGGTTAACACGCTGTAGTTGTTTTTCCCCTCTCAAATTAAAGCATTTCTTGGCGGTGTTAAAAAATGTTCCCACATTTCAGGAGCTTAAGGCAAATACACCCCGCAAACAATTCATTTTGTTGAGCAAACAGACAATAGAACAGCGAAATTGGACGGAAACTATGACCCGTTCGCACGGAGAAGAAAATTAGATTAACATTCGAAACTTTGAAAATGCACTAACGTGGTCGGCAAAATCTTATTTACACCTAAACATTACTGCTTTCCAATAGAACTCAGATCCTTTGTGAGCAAATTTCAGGGGCAGGCTTTCCAAAATTATACACACTTACAACGCACATATTTGTAACTTTAAAAGCTACAAGTGTCGCCAATCAAACATGTACACTTCCTTAGGTTTATTAAGAGTTTGACTAATAGTCGCGGGTCGCGGGTCCAAAGTCGCGGTCGCGGGTCCAATGTCGCGGTCTGAAAAGTGCGATCCTAATTTGCGGTCCACAGTATACATGAAAACGCACTATTTTTTCCACAAGTTGAAAAATACATGTATTCAGTTTTAAGATTTTCCTCATGGTATTTTTCTCTAACTTAAAGGAATAAAATCCTTTGCATTTTGTGACCTAAAAAAGTCTAAAGATTTCTCGCTTGCATGTTGCATTCACCTGTACGCACTTCAATCAATGTAAAAAGATGAAACGATCAATAACATATTTTTTACCTGATACCGATATGAGTTAAAAATTCGCTCGAGTTCTGTTTGTCTCACTCATGACTAACTTTTCTTCATGGAAGATAACTATGCCGCTTTATAATTCCTCCAAAGTTTTTGTGCCAGCTAAACAATATGGAAACAATAGTCACAGTGACTCCTTGGATATTAAAAAGACTGAACGTGACGCACTATTATGCCTTTGTTAACTTCTGATCACATCTTCAAGCGAAGTCTCTCTTTTCAAGCAATTCATCTCAATGCACAATAATTTACCCTTATATTAGTTAAAACCCTATGGTTCATTTATATTAATGCTGTTTTTGCCCCTCACATTGACTGTGTTCGTTCTCATTCAAAACACCTTCAGGAAAATAAAGGTCATATAAGTCATGTGTATTATGTTTCGAGATAAATGGATTATACGCTTTTTTAAGTTTCCATTTTGCGGTGACTTCAGTTTACATCTCCATAAAATGGTAAAAGAAATATCAAGAAACATCATGAGAGCTGAAAATTAATGCTGACATCAATATAGCGTGCTTGCTGAATGGGCGAAAACACAGAATTGTGATCACAAGATCATGTACAAATTTAATGATAAAAGCTTAGCAAGATACAGATACAAACAAAAGCAAACCCCCTGAAACCTCGACGTGGGCTACACTTGTATGCTCTACTCAGTCACCAAACCTTGTCAGTAATAGCTCCTATTTTCCTCAAGTCGCTCCCTGTGAAGCTCCCGGATGGGATGTCCCGGTGAAGCTTTAAACCTGTGTGCGAAATTCTCAGAGTTCCTATTTTTGTCCGTGTCTTCTTTATCCTCAGTATCCGAAATTTAGACCGTGTGGCGTGTGTTGCGTTAAATAGAAGGAAATGTTTAAAGGAAAAGCCAGTTTTCTAACATGGCAAAGTTGTCACGTATTCATCTGCCATTCATCGGCAACTGAGTTGTTCGCTTCACTGACTACGACAGCTTACAATCAAGTCTTCAGCCATAGTGTCGTCAACTGGTGAAATACTTTGCTCATAAATTGTGCTTCTTAATTGCTCATGTACTACATCGATCGATAATTCTCTCTTTGAGTTCACGAAGCGGCCCCGGCGTTCCAAACCTGACGCTCACAGTCATCTTTTAGTGCATTTAGTGTGAACCTACCGTAAACGGCGTGTCGGTTTGTGTGCACCGTGAGCATTTCTCTGAGTTTCCCAGCGCCAACATCATCTAACTGCCTTAAACTCGAACAACAACAAAAATTATAGAGTGACTCCTATGATCGAATCGCTTCGAACAACGCAAATAGCCTTCTTCAGGTTCGCAACGCCTTGTGGGTGTTTCAGGGGGAGCGGAGACGAGGTACAAAAAGTACCCGTGCAAGGGTTCGTGCACGAGAGAATCATATGAAACCATTTGTGAGAACGTCTTTTCTCGGTACCAGACCCTCGTGTCTTCCCCCCCTGGGAGACCGTTTTTCGACACCGACGACCGAAAACCGAATTTATGATTGTGCCGCTCAGGCAGCCCAGTAATTACATGTATTTTACAAAATCATACAAGCTCTTAATAATTCTTTAGTTTGACTTAGTTAGACGGAAAGAACGAGTTGAACGATCCAAAATCATTCAGACGATGACAGAGCCAGACGTCGAACTTCTTATTAACTTAACTCAGTAATTTTTGTTCGTCTCATCATGAAATTTAAGTTCGACGTTTTCCCGGGAAAGGTACTCTAAGAATTTCTGGGTGGGGGTGTGCCGCTGGGACCCTGGAACCCCTTAACCTATACCAGAGCTAGTTGAGCTGAATTTTGCTACCCTATACTAGAGTAAACTGCCCAAATTCCCCCTATCCTAGAGTAGCTGTTTCCCTAGTCTAGGTAAAATCTTCAACCAACTGATCAATTTCCTGAAAAATGATACCCTATTCTAGACCCAAACGCTCTGATTTATATACCCTATCCTAGAGTAAACTGCTTGAAAACCATACCCTTCACAGCGGCACATACCTATATAGCCCATACATGGCAGTGCCCCCCCCCCCGGGGGGGTTTTGGCCTTCCTACTGAACTCCTTGTGGGTTTTAGCATGGGCTCCTGGTTTTAGTAACTCTTATAAACGGAGAGCTTTACTTCCGAGGAGGCTTATAACCGGAATAGAAAAAGCGCTTCGAAACAAGCTAAAGCAATGCTGATCAAAGTTATACGTTTTGCATTTACAGGTTTTTTTGGTTACGCTTCAAAACAGCATAATAAATCAAATTCATTTCTGTCAATACATTTTGAGGGGGGCTTACTTGTATATCCGGGGGAGCTTATAATCGATCGAATCAGTAGCCATACCCGCGGTGTATCCCGATTACCATGGTCGGATATATTTTTTGGTTTACAGGCCTATGGCCTTGGGGAAAAGGGGTTGGGGAGCTTACAAGCGGCAGTTTTCCCTCCAAGAAATCAATCTGTTTGCTCTGATACCTTATAGCAATGATAGGGGCCATTCATGCGTACAGTAGAACCTCTCTCGGCGGTGAGACGGTAATGCATCAGTCAATTCCACCTGCGCCCACCCCACCGCCCCCGAGCTACTGCGGGGCATTTGCCCGCCTTGTCAGTCCCGGGGGTGGGGGCATTTTCAAATTTTGCACTGCCCGGGGGCCGGGCATTTGCCAACCCCCGGGCCATTCCCGAGCTTTTGACACGCACGTCGTTTCCTGTCAGAATTTAACTACACAGAAGGTTTTACTGGGAAAAAAAAGCAGATTGGCTCATCTGTCAAGGGCAGGAATAAATTGTAGAGGGTTGTAAAGGCATGTTCTCGATTTTACATGTATGTATGTATTTCTTCATTGCTTATGAAGCTAAAATTACATAGCGAAATTGGAGCCATCGGTGTGAATCAACGTTTTTTGGTTATTGAATCAAATTTCTGGGTTCAATTAAACCGAGTAAAATCCAAGGGAAATGGGATTTTAATAGATCGAGTTAGTTACCGAGGTTCTACTGTAGTATCAATAATTTAAAATGTGAAATAACGAGTCCCAAATAGGGTTTTTCAATCCCGTAATCCCGACCGACAAGCTCACGGATCCCGTAATCGCAAGATTTAATTTTTGGCATCTCATCTCCCTCGCATACTTTCAATCCCGAATCTCGCCCTAGCATGCGAACGGCAGACGTTTCTCCTCGCTCATCGCCGCTGAGGGACGTTTCGCAAGGAGGAAAGTCTGCGACTTAGCGACAGAAATTCCATACTGATGACGCAAATCAATGTTTACTTAACAAATCCGGTAGTCATGAGGTTCCAAATGCAAATTTATTCAATTTTAATTACGTTTCTCCTGGTCGATTTTGGTAAAGTGTTGTGTTGATCTGCGAATGAGCTCCAGCAAAACTCAAATGCTTCTTCTAGAGAATACTATATTCCACACATATTGACTGTTTTGTTAAAGATTCATCACGTTTACATTTGACCTTTGCCGCCTTTTGTCTTTTGTTTGTCATTCGTAAACAATAGCTGGAACAATGAAACTACTCCGTCGACCAATTAGCGCTTGTGACCGAATTCCGGAGAGATTTTGTGTCATGGAATTTCTGTCGGTCGCTGAGTCGCAGACGTTCCTCCTGGCGAAACGTCCCTCAGCGGCGATGAGCAAGGAGAAACGTCTGCCGTTCGCAGGCTAATCTCGCCCCGATTTTGCTTTCAAATTCCGAATCCCAAGTTTCAAATAAGGGAAATCCCGGATCCTGAAAAGCCTATCGGCGACCATCAAATTAAACCAAACATGATTCGCTGCCTCACACTTCAAAAAGCTGAGGCTTTCGCTCGCTTCGCTCGATTTCCTCGCTCGCGTGACCATCCTAAGGGCTCTAAGGGACTGCTCGCAGTCTATCAGATAGAAAAGAACTCTTTAGAATGATCGACAGCAATTATTTGTATAAACCTGAAAAAATCAGCCCCATCTAAAATCTCCTCTCCCCTAGTAGCCCCTTAGGAAGGCCTGATACTCAGGCTACGTGAAAACGTTCAGAAGAACTCACCCAACCCTACGTGTGCGTTTGACAGTTTGTTGCAAGCAGACTGCGATCCTCGCAGTGGCTTGCCGTAGTCTTGCTTGTCACTCTCCTGTTAACAGGGCTCTATTTAGCTTAGTTGAGGTAACTGATGCAGCGACTGTTGAATGCGACTATTAAATGACTCTGTATGTCAGTTATAGGTGTTTACAGACGGCTCCTGGTGTTTAGATGTTGCAGTGTGATGGTAAGTAATCGAGGCTCAAAATAAATATTTCACTCTTTGTGGTCGTTTGTCCAATCACGGGTCAAGCGGGGTTCCCCTAATTATTAAATCAGTTAGCCTGCGCAGGCGCTAAGAAGTAAATGGGCGCCAGAAAGAACGGGCGCGCGCGAGGAAGACACGCGTGTGACACGTGTGCTTTCAAATCCCGAATCCCAAGTTTCAATAAGGGTAATCCCGGATCCTGAAAAGCCTATCGGCGACCATCAAATTAAACCAAACATGATTCGCTGCCTCACACTTCACAAAGATTGTGCCCTGCATTGATGTATATCTTTGTAAAGCCTCAAAAATCCGAATACCCAAAATATAATAGATCCAGGAACATTATATTTGAATCGGCCAATCTTTGCGTTCCCAGCACAAACTGTGACTTGTGATAAGCCAAACCCAGGCGGTGTGCGTCACGACCCACAAAGGTTCACGGGTAAAACTGTTACCGTGCCTCATTTCAATCGTGACACGGTCGAGTTCGCATCTCGTGAGAGAAGTGAATCAAACCCAGGGATCAAAACACTGCTGCCTTTTCCAAAAATCATTACGGAAGAGAGCGATTTCGAGAATTTTCAAGATCTCATAGTGGCCTCAGATGCTTGCTATTGGCTTCATAAGGCAATTTCAAGAAGTTTATCGCGGTTCGGAGACGATCGTGCGATCTAGCCGCCTTTGAGCGGCGACTAATTTCCTGCTTCTCATAAGATTTTATGTACTGTTTGGTTTATATGTATGTTTTTATCTCATAGTGAAAGAGATCTGTAGTTCATACCTGGATTTGCTTAACTAAAAAAAATTCGTCCATTAGAAGTGTTTATATATTTGATGGACTTTGTTACCGGCAAAGCAGGGGGAGCGCGTGCAAACAGCTAGGTGAGAAATCGTCTCTCATAACAATTTTATTTTCATCGACAAGTTTATATTGTTTTGAAAACAGTGCCCGTTTGAAATCCTTATGCGCAAATAAATCTTCTATCAGGCAAGGAGAAAACAGACCGAAAGAGCCGAACATACAGCCGCAGAAATAAACAGTAAAATCAGGTAAAATAAAACACGATCTTGTCTGTGCGGTCATTGAAGTGAGCGCAGTATATCGATTTTGTTCTATAGTAAAACCTAACCTCACAGTTTTAAAATCCTGTATGATGTTGTCTGGATCTTCGATAATGGTTTTGGGTTTTGGTAGAGATTTATAACAATTTATTCGCTCACGTAACTTTACACGAAGATTTGCATACACGTGGCACACACCGAATGCAAATTATTTTAAAGTCACGCTTTCAGTTTCCGCACTGGGCTATGAAAAATGTTTTGTTTCCAAAGGTTATTACAATATTCAAACTTATTTACCTTTTGTGGTTTAAAATAGAACCAACTCTTCCTGGATTCGGCGTTACTCGCTTCACGTCGGCTTCCGCTTCGGCATGTTTTCTCAGCCCGTTTCCCGAGAGTTGTGACACTTGGCTGAGACGATGTCTTAATTCCAAGACACTTTCAACGGCTCATAACGGGAAAACTAACAGGGGTAGACCCGGGTAGACCCCGAAATATGCAAAGAAGAAAGGTTGAAGTAACAAGATGGCCAAAATAATTCGATAAAACCGCTAACAGTAACCAGCAATAAATCCAAGAAGAACGGCAAAAACAACACTCAAATCATCATGGCGGCCTGCACATGACCGAGTAATTCAAACTTGTCACAAACGCTCAAGAAATCAAAATATTTAAAAGTAACGCAACTGCTATCAAGATAAAGTGTTCCAACAACTTTCCACGGCGGTATAGTGTCGAAATTACCAACACAAGCTTGGAATAAAGCGAAAATTTCACCACATATACCTCTGAAAACAGCTCTTTCCGAGCGCGAAAATCACTCTACAAATGACGCATTCTGATTGGTCGAATCTCGTGACGCACACCGCCTGAGCCAAACCTTAAGGAGGGAGAACTATTTCTCATCAAAGATAATGAATGTAAAATTAAGTCAAACTGAATATCTATTAGACAGAAAAAAAACTCATTAGAATGATCGACAGTAATTATTTGTATAAACCTGAAAAAATCAGCCCCATCTAAAATCTCCTCTCCCCTAGTAGCCCCTTAGGAAGGCCTGATACTCAGGCTACGTGAAAACGTTCAGAAGAACTCACCCAACCCTACGTGTGCGTTTGACAGTTTGTTGCAAGCAGACTGCGATCCTCGTAGTGGCTTGCCGTAGTCTTGCTTGTCACTCTCCTGTTAACAGGGCTCTATTTAGCTTAGTTGAGGTAACTGATGCAGCGACTCTTAAATGACTCTGTATGTTAGTTATAGGTGTTTAGATGTTGTAGTGTGATGGTAAGAAATCGAGGCTCAAAATAAATATTTGACTCTTTGTGGTCGTTTGTCCAATCACGGGTCAAAGGGGGTTCCCCTAATTATTAAATCCGTTAACCTGTCGTTTCTTTTTGCGCTCATTTATTTCTTAGCGCCTGCTACGCAGGCTATGAATCAGTCTACAAAGTGTATGATTATCAAAAATTAGCTCAAATTAGGCCCGGTTCAAACGTCGAATTTCACATGTGCCAAACTTAACGCAAAAGTTAAATGCATGTGAAGTGCTACGTTTGAATCAATTAAATTCGACTGCTCAAATTAACGTTTGCCGTACGGCTGCGACTGAAACAGTCGAAGATTCGACTTAGGTTCGACTTTTGATTCAAACGTTGCATTTCACATGCGCCGAACTTAATGAATGAATTTTAGTAAATTATTATTATATTACTGGGAATATTGACAGCGAAGAGAGTTAAATTCGACAGAGTTCAGTGAGTTAAATTCGACGTTTGAATCAAATGCCGTATTTAACTATTTTATTCGACTAAAATAGCAATTAAGTTCGGCACATGTGAAATTCGACGTTTGAACTGGGCTGCGAGCAGAGGCTCAAATCGCTAGCTAACTAAAGATGATTTTCGTGAACTTTAAACATAAAACACGTGATAAAACACGTCTTGTGACACGTGCCTAAAATAGCCTAAAACGCGGAAACTAACCCTTACTATTTTAATAGAATTAAAAGAATTAAAATTCTGACCTGTTTGTTGGTGATTGTATATGTTACCATATAGGCAAACGAAACGGGTGTCCAGTGAGAAAATACTGAAAAGAAAATGAATTTGTCTTTGAATGATTTTTATCGTCTTAATTTTAACCCCTTTTATTGCAAAATGTCCTTATTCCTATACGCAGAAAGTTATCGACCGCATAAGCATAAAGAAGCTGTATTATGTTTGTTATAGAGTAGTATTATAGACTATAAACTACACCTGACGGGCAATGAATAACACTACATGCACACAGCACTGCATGATACTTTGTCGTTATACTTCGTTCAGTTTATGGTTCAAATCATAGTAAAGTTTGAGAACTGTAGTGTGTCTCTCTACCTTTGAAACAAGTAACTAGGAAAGTATAATTTAGACCAACTTTTCTTCTATAAGTTCTTATAAGTTCTTGAACTCGGAGATGTCATCATTCTGTAACTCCTTCTTAACAGTATCACTGTCTGACTCTTGCTAAAAGTGATAGATATCTTTGAAAGAAGCCTGCGGCAGGGCTAAAAAATTCCGACGAAGCGACATGGCCCTGAAAACAGCAACATAAGACCGACAGATGAAAAAATTAATGGCGACAAAGGTCACAAAGGACATGACGATGGGCCTTAACTGCGACAGAATAATAAGTATATCTAATAATTGCACCCAGTACAACGTGCAAAAACAATCCATATCAATATTTTATTCCACCCAATTAAAAATACAGGGAAACATCTAAGTCTAACGTGTTAGTATGTCGGGTTTGTAATACAGTGACTTTCGTCCGTGACAATAACAACAACAACTAACAATCAACTAACAGCAAAACAAAACAACACGTACACACAAAAGATAAACAAAACAATTATGACGATCGTGGAGATTTCACTATGCCAACTTTATAAAATGGCATGTAACCGCCATTTTTTCCAACTACAGGATCCGAAAATACTTTAAAATTTCGCTCTTAATGGCGGGCAAGAATATTTTAAAATCCGCGGATCTGTTGGCCTATTCGCCCCGCTCAGGAAGTGCAACATGTCCGCACCCATAATTTAACGGGACATGAAACTTTGGTTGTGATGCTTTTGAACTGTTCTCCGTTGTCACTCCTAAAGTGAAACCTCTTGAACAAATGCAGGACCTGCATTGATAGTAGTTTTCTCTTAAAATTGATGCAGCAATCCTAGGCCTGTATAAATATGTTTAAATTGTTATTATTATTATTATTATTATTATTATTGTTATTATTATTATTAAAGCTTTCTTTTGCACGATATGGACTTTGTACGAACCCGCCGAAAACGACTGGGAATAACTGGAGGCTGCATTGCCTGCGAGTCAATACCAAGTGACACACCGCGCGTTTAACAAGTTCTGCACCTCTTGATTTTCACATCTGTTAAACAATGGATGATGCTGTGTAACGTGTGCCAGGCTCTCAGATAGCAGGGGCGTTTAAAAAAGGTCAAGGGAAAGTTGCCCAGTGCGTAGGGACCAGGGGCCCGTTTCTCGAAAGTCCCGATAATTAACGGGCCCGGTAAGCTGTTGCCGTTTACCTTAAAGATCGATGTTTCAGTAGTTTTGCATCTAACATGATAAGACTATCAGTTAATGAAACAAAATGGAGTAGTTTGCTAGCCTGGACCCGCGCTCTTACTCTTTATATTTCGATTTGAATATTTGATTTCGGGCCCGAAAACTTACCGGGACTTTTGAGAAACGGGCCCCAGGGGCCCGTTTCTCGAAAGTCCCGATAATTAACGGGCCCGGTAAGCTGTCTCTGTTTACATTAATAATCGTGGTTTCAATAGTTTTGCATCCAACACGATAAAACTGTCAGTTAATGAAACAAAATGGAGTAGTTTGCTAGCCAGGACCCGCGCTCTTATTCTTTATATTTCGATTTGAATATTTGATTTCGGGCCCGTAAAGTTACCGGGACTTTCGAGAAACGGGCCCCAGGCATGTAAAAGAGAAATAGGTCACGCGTGGGGAAAGGAAAACCGCAACCTCTCTGCCCAGTCCCCTCGCGTTTTTTGCCTCAAACAGTAAACTGATCCTTACGGAAGGAAGAGTGGTAGAAAAAATAAGTAAAGAAAACAAAAATGAAGTGGTGAATTATATTTGCCCGATATTTCGGTTTGCAACACAAACCTTCAATGGGGGCTACAAAAGAAAAATGAATACAGTTCATCACATCACATCTCTGCACATCACAGACGCCTACTAACAATTTATAACTCGGTTTTGTTGACTGTTGAAGTTGCAAATATTAAACCAGGAGCCCAAGCTACAATCGTTGTTGATAAGCATCTGGCATATTGCACCTTGTGGCAGGGAGGGGGGAGCGGGGACCGAAGTGGACTTCCTATGATGGCCAATACGAGAGGGAGGCTCCGCCTGAAAGAGGTACTTTCTTCAGGCTTCACGTTTATAAAGGGTGTTGATCGGCCTCCATATCTCTTTTGAAATATTTCGAACCCAATACACCTCATGGCTGTCTCAATTTAATCTATGAAACGAGGAAAAGAGGATTTGCTGTTACCGGCAGAAGCCCAGGCTCCTGCTATTAGTACGTACCTGAAAGGGGCACCAGTTTTAATAATATTGGAAGGTATTCGAATTGAAACGAGTACCTTTTCTGCCAAAAACGTATAAATTAAAATAAAATGGGTGAAGGGTTGGTGAAACCTCCCCAAATGAAACCTTGTTGAGTAGCCCCACCCCACCTCCCTCAAGGTGGCACTATCTTAATCTTTTCACTCCCAGGGCAAGGCCACGTTATGACTGACAGGGCCAGAGTCGCTCTCAAGACCTTTTGCATGGCACTTTTCATTGACCTTTACTCATACAGCCAATTTCTGTTTTTTTTTTTTTTTTTGAGGGGGGGAATTATGTCCAAGACCATACTCAATGCATGTTTAGTAATTTACAAGAAATTAACACCTTAGAATTAGAACCAACAAAAAGTCAGATAGCCTACGTGCAGATGCATATGTCTCCCATTTCTTTTTAGTCGGTGGCCAGGGCACCTCACTGTTCGTCGACCGTCTACTGGCCCAGTTAGTTGTTCATATGGGGGATAACACTATCCACTGGGTAAATGTTTATCTAGTGAATAGCACAAATGGTTTCCCTAATACTTATCCCCTGGATAGCGCAACCTAACGTTCAATAAACCTGGCCCTGGAGGGTAAACCGATAAAGGCCTATGACTGGAGCTCTTACAGAGACTGCTTTGATTAAACCAATCTGAGTGATTCAGCTTGATGACAGTAGGTTCCACTTCAGCGCTAAGCCATGCAACTCCAAGAGGGGCAGAGACATTCCCTTATCTGGGCCTAAACAAGGATGTGCCGTTGAACAGGGCATGGTTTGGGAGGTCTTGACTCTAAAGCAGGCTGAGGGGTTCAAGATTGGCCGTGTCTGGTACAAACAATTTTGTTAGAGCTGTAATCCTATTGTGCTAGACCCCCTACTCAAAATGAAAGGAATAAGGGTCATGAAAAATGGTCTCCTGTCTTAAACATGGTAGCAAAAGCCAGGGAAAAGCATCCTGGGGATGAGGTTGGGTAGCAAAAGTTTTTTTTTTTTTTTTTTTTTTTTTTTTTTTGCAGTAATTGGTCACGTGATCAACTTTTTGTAAACACGAAAATAGTTCGCTTTTGGAAAAGTTTGTCAGCAGGAGCTGAAAGAGCATATTAAATTTTAGTAAGCAGTAAATTTTCAGCCGTATATATCAATGTAGCGATTGCAGTGGCCACTGAAAGTTAGAGCGATTTGTATGAGAAAAATAACTCTTGCAACCCAGTCAAGCTTGAGCGGCTTTCCATACACATCCTTGTAAATTTTGAAATTTTTTAACTGTCGTTAAATACACTACGCACAAAAAATGCATTTGCAATTTATTAGTTTATTGATCTTAAGAATTCTCAACATGTCATTCCTATATCTTTAAATAGGCCATTTTCATGATGTCATTTGACTACAGCGACCAGGAATCATTTTGTTTCCCTATATTATTTGAAATTCTCATCCATGCCAAGGTTTAAGAAACAACACTTATATGCACAAGAACACATCAGACTGAGGGATTCTGGGCATTATTGTCAAATGACTTCATCATGTAACTGCCCTATTGCACAAACATCTACAAAATTTTGTATTCATCAACACCAGGTTCCTTTAATTTTTTAAAGTTGCTGTTCACATTCAATATTTCTGTACCATTTTGAATGTATCTAGTTGTAAAAAGTATTGTTAGTAAGCACACAACTGATCACTTTAGAATTCAACACAATAATCTTCAATAAAATAAATAGTCAAGCCATTGACTGCAATAGATGCATTACAAGATTTCTACTAGAGTTTAACCCCGTAAATCTCAAGTTTGACCACCATCAATTTTCTCCTAGCAATTTACATACATTTTCAAGAGAAATAGTTGTGAGAATTATTAAAGTGATTAACAAAGGGAAATTGCAGAGATCTTTTATTAAATTCTCTAAACACTCTTTAGGAAATGTATTGAGAACAGTTTGGAGAATTTGTACAGGGATACTGGGACTTAAAGGGTCAAAAAAAGAGAACAGCAAGATGCAGCCAATAGCTTATAACTGATCCTTTTTACATGAAGGAAAATTATCAATTTCAACATCTCAACACACCAAGAATTTAAGGCCATCCAATAATTACTAGTTTACATTTTCTAGCAAAAACATTACTGCATGTAGGACCTAAGAGATGATGAGTGTTCAACCTCCATCTCTTCAGTGAGTGATCATAACTGTCACAAGTGTGAACTTGCACCAAATCTTGCTCTTGTTTCCTTCTAGATAATATTCATCACTCACGCACTGTTCACACTATACCACAAGGATTTTTGTGCCAGCACAGAAACTGATATGGTACAATGTGAACAACAACATAAAACAAAAGCCTAAAACTTTCAACATGGTACAAAGTTTTTCAGTTTGATTAACACTGCCGTGCAGCAGCTGAAAAATGGCATTTCATGTGTGAACACAAAAAAGCAAATGAGACAACATGAAAGCTTTCCAGTACAGTGTGAATACGATTGAACCTTACAATCCTGTTCTTCCTGCATACTTACTAATAACAGGTACATTATTGGAGAATTTGACAATCACTAAAGGAGAAAGAAAAGCTTATAGCAGCTTAGGCCTTCCCAACAAGTCAACAGAAGGTCACGAATGGTTATTGACTGATACTAGAATGATTGACGCAATAACTTACATTTTTATAAATCCACTGCCAACAAAACAGAAAATCAGATATCATGCAGCTACCCATTGCTACATGAAAAGTTAGCAAAATAATATACAATACCAATAGAAGCCAATTAAATTCCAGAGCAATATTCAGCACTTTTGATTAGCTACCTTGCTTGGATCAAGCAACTGAAGGATTTGGTCAGGTAACTGGCAAGTTGGGTTACACAGAGGTACCAGTTCAATTTATCATCACCTACTAGTTTTGCCTTGATTCTGAAACACTCTTGTTTGTCACAATAAATACCCATACATGCCTAATGCCACAGCTTTCAATTTATCAAGAGGTTATTATGCTTCTACGAGTGACGATACATATATATCATAATATTAAAACAGCAAAGCAGAATCAAAGAAAGAGAGTTTCAGTTGACAAGCAAGAACCTCTGCTAGTGCCTTAAAAGTCAAAACAAATAAATCATAGTCTTTGGCTCTCACTTTAAACATTCAGACATTTTTTTTTACAACTCTTTCTTTAGATAATGGTACATCTACACAGCTTCTGTTTAGAACACCCATGTATTAATCCACTCCAGTTCTACACAGCATTCGTTGTATAGCTAGGTGTGTGGACAAACAGAATCTTGTCCCAAATCAACATTGTGAGTGTCATTTTCCACATCAATTTACATGTACCAGTCCATTGTTCAAAGCAATGTACATTTCTTTTTCTTCGGTTGCTCTGGAGGTTCGAGTGCTGCTAAGATTGCTTCATCAAAGACATTTTTCAGGCCCTTTTGTGTTAACGCAGAGCATTCTACATATTTGACAGCTCTTAGCTCTCGTGCTTGCTTTTCTGCAGATTCAACAGTGATGGGTTTTTGCTTGTTCTTGGCTAGCTTCTCTATTGTTGAAGCATCATCACGCAAGTCGACTTGGGTACCAACAAGTAAAAACGGTGTCTTCGGACAGTGATGGGTTATTTCTGGAACCCACTGAAATGGAAGAAAACTTGCTACTAGTGTCTGTCAAACGCAAATACATTTAAAGGTTTTGAACAAAAAATTCAAGGACTTTTCTAGGACATTTCTCAATTCAGTGCAAAAATGAACCTTGAGTCTATGCCTTTTTTAGCTCTTCTACAACATGAGGTAATTTCATCCTGAAGGTCTTTCTGTGTCTGCTTCTTTCACTTTGAAGTTCTACTTAAACTACAAAGTTAGCATTGAAATTCAAGGACTTTCAAGAACCGCTGGCAATTTTCAAGGACTTTCAAGGCCTTGAATTAAAAGTTTAAAATTTAACAACTTCCAAGGACTTTCAAGGGATGTGCAAACCCTGCATATAACACACAGAGCCAAAGCAGTGATAGCCTAAGAAAACAGCAGAAATTTGGTGATGCCACTACTGGTGTCCCTGCAAAATGTAACCTGTGTCAGGCTCTCAGTCAGTGCGGACAAGTTGTTAAAGCGAGCAAGCTGTGAAATAACGAACAAGTGAAAAATGGCGGGAAGAGAGAAGTGGAGAGCCCGTAAGCATCTTTTCAAATACCTCAATCTGCCCTCTCCCCCTACGTCTGCGCTGGAGGTTGCCTGACACATGACTCATGGCCAATAAATTGATTTCTAGAATGGCATGGGAGCCCAGCTAGGCAGTCACAACATTAATTTGTTGAAGTGAATGTTGTGACTTTTTGACAATGCATCTTAAACATCGTTGCCTTAAAGATGTTACAAGTTAATCACAGTTTCAAAAGACTAGGGTTGGCAGATCAGGCCCTTACCTTTTCTTTAACATTTTCAAATGAAGCTGGTGAAACTACAGAAAAACACACAAGAAATACGTCTGTCTGAGGGTAAGAAAGGGGTCTCAGCCTGTCATAATCTTCTTGACCTGTTAACGAATAAAAACAATGAACAATTACTAACAGTCAAACCTCAAATTTGCAGCCATCCATTAAGCAATCACCCTCTAGTAAGCAGTTACCAATCGCATTCCCAGAATTTGCTTCCCGCAATAACAATACATTTGACCCCTATGAAACAGCCATCTCTATTGAGCAAATGAAGTTGCCTTCGTGCCAATTTTTTTGTCATGTGCCTCCTCGATTATGGTCATGTTGTTACATTACAATGAAGAAACTGTAAAATAATGAAGACTGTTGAAGGGAAAGATAATTAATAAGGAAAAATAAATTAATGCAAAAAAGTAGCACAAACCCTAAACGGACACAAATAGTTTTAAGAAATAAAAAGATACTCAAGAATGCTCAACCAAACACAGACATTGTGATCTATGCTTATTTATCAGTCAGCTTAAAAAGGGCATCATACAAATACACCAATAATGCTTGCCATTATCAAAGAGAAAAGCTTCATTGCTTTGGGGGAAAAAAAGGCCTCATTTACATATGACAGGTAAGTGTCACAAAGGTTTGGGCTCCACCTGTACCAGGGTTGTCACTGAGATTTCAAGTTGCCGGGTAAATACAACAAATAGGCGGGGAATCAAATGGCCAGGGATTTCTTTTTGTTCTATTTTTTCTATTTTCCAATAAAAGTAGCCAGGGGCCACTCTCTTAGTAGCCGGGGAAAATCCCCAGCCCCCGGTTCTTAATGACAACCCTGTGTACACCTAATTGCAATAAGGTTGTCATAGAAAAAAGCAAAAAGCAAAAAGCAAAAAGTTAAATAGGAATTAATTAGCATGTAATTATCATAGCTTGCAACATTCACAACACACATGCTTATAGCTGAATATTAATCACGTAATATGAGAGAAATCATTTGCATCAGTTTCTTGATGTCATTCTAATGCAATTCGAGGCTGATTCATCTAGCGAATTTCAAACGTGCTCGAATTACAAAGCACATCGGATAACTACCAATAAATCAATAAATATAGCCTGGGGTAAATTCCAGTCTGCGTATGGTTTGCAGTGCACGACACCATCTGATCACAATTTTCAAGCAACAAATCAGGGGTGTAGGCAGGAATTTTCATTGCGGAGAGGGTAAGGTAGCCTCCCATGCAGGCGTTTTTAGGGATGAAAAACGAGCTCCCCTAAAAACGCCTGCCTGGGAGGCTAAGGGTAAGGGGGTCTTCCGCCAGTTCCTCACGTGAGCCACAAACCAAGCTTGGTTTGTCAGGACATAATAGATTGGCGACTGAAAGTGCGAAAACTGAGACTTAATATTGTTCGCGTCAATTTACCTTTTTCTTTTTCGAATTGTGTGACTTCTGTTGATGGAGAATGTTGGCTCTAAAATGACTATGGCGCCTGTCTATCTTACAGCGTGGAATTACAGAATTATCTCTTGTTATTGTGAATGAATTCCTAAATATCTGTTAAATGCTGAATTAATTTACGCAAATGTAAGTCACACGGCTAATTTATTCCTATTTGTCTTTTTGCTTTTTGCTTTTTTCTATGACAACGTTATTGCAATTAGGTGTACTCTAGTATAATGGTTTTTTAAAAGAAAAGAAATACACATGTTACTTCAGTTTAGATTAATGGTAAGGATGAAAAGTAGTTTCAGAAGACTACTTAACCCTGCACTGAGTTACTTGACCAATTTCAACCACAATCATACTACAACATAGTTAACAAACAATGAATTTATTTTAGTATTTACCAAATCAGTGAATAGCAATTTTTGTGCATTTGATTGGCTCCTGTAACTTGCAATATCCTTGGCTATTCACCATTATGCGACTGAAGCCAAGATGGCGTCTTGTTTTGAGGCATTTTCGAAAGACGAAATTTGAGCAATAAAATAAATGAAGCAGTCATACAAACAAATACCAAGAAAGTGACGAACTTTGGTTTGTCATTGTTTATTGGTACATTATAGGTAGAATGCTGAATTTGCGACAAAAAATCAAAAATGCACTTGACAAAATCCCTGAAATGTTTGTACATTGTAAATAAAGTTCCTACTAAGTGACATTTTTATGTTACAAAAAGTTACTTTTTATCATTTTTATCCAACAGATTGGGTGAATACTAAAACAACTACACTTCTCAGGGTTGGTGAACAGCACTAGATACAGTATATCTCGACGCTTCACTTCTCGGTATATTTCCACCACTATACACCTCCCCTTCGGCGGATAGTTGTACATTATACACATCAATATTGCCACCTTTAAGTGGCACTGTGAAGTGATAAAATCAACAGTTAAGGAAGCCATAGTTACCTGCAGTATCAAACAACCCTAGTGTGTATGGCTCGCCACCAATCATGACAGTTACGGCATAGTTATCAAACACCTGAAAGACAAACACAGACTTAATCTTCCATAAGCACCAACAGCCGATGAAATGGGTAGGCTACTTTGCTTAGAGAAGTCAGTTACTTTTTTTGCGAAAGAAGAAGCAACTATAAAGTTTTAATAATGTCGTAAACAGAAAATAATCAAGAAATCTCAATAAAAATGTAAGAACCACTGGAATAATTATTATTGTATACTCTAGTTAGCTGGTTGTGTGAACGCTGTATTTCAGCCATGTTTCTAAATAGATGTAAACAGAATTTGTTCACGCACAGAAGAATGTGTTTACGTGAAGAATGATACCAAAAGGATCAAATGTCATGACTGTAACACAGTCAAACCCCATTAAAATGGACACTAATGGAGGCCATGGAATGTGTGCATGTGTGAAGAGTGGGTTGAATTTAGAGAAAACGTAGGCGCCTTCTTATCCCAGGGTCGAAGCAAACTGTCCTTAATACTGCGGTGTCTGTATTAAGCAGGTGTCTGTAAAGTGGGGTTTTGACTGTACAAAGGTTCAACAGTATTCAAATGTTCAGCTTACTTTCTTATCTAGTGCATTAAAAACCACTATCACTATTGCTATTTTTAACAATACACCTGAACATTAAGTGTTATTTGCAGATGTATGCATTTTGTTTGCCTCTTTATTTGCTTTACTTGTATTTTGTTCTGCTTTACTCAAGCCTGGATTCCACCAGGATATCTATGCCTTCTGAAAGTCCAGTCTGATCCATTATGTGGAAACCAGCCGCAAAATATAACTTAAAAGTCTATAGCAGTTATCATCTAATATTACCATATATGTTTGACAGTTTTTTTCTCATGTAAACTGCTAATGATATGCTGGCAGAAATATGTTTCAGTGATTGTATCATAGCAGTTATAAGGAAATCAGGCTTGACTGTTATGTCCTCAACAAACAAAATGGGATTTATGTGTGGGTCTATGCTTGTAAGAGAACTAAGAAAAACCATAAAAAATTTTATGTCAGGATTTGACATCTCTTTAAAAGGCACATCACATGTTGCCTATACAAATGGCTTTCTAAGAGACAGAGATAAGCTGTATGGTATGTAGAAACACATCCCTGAAGGTTTATGACGTACAACTCTTGCGCTGTTAAAATATTGACTAATGCAAACAAACAAACACTGTGGAATGATTCCTTTACAAAAGACAATGTTTTAGCAACCAAATTGAACAAGCAACACAATCTAATGCCATTTGATCCCTTTGGACACAGGTGCACAAGTGCAAATGCTGAAACAGAATATGCATTAAAAGGAGAAGTTTAAAATGTGACGAGAATATTAATTAGTAGTTTGATGACCAAGACACTGAAACTAAAAATGTTTTACATTCATAGTGCAATTTTACATGAAATGGGATTAAAATTTTGATTCTCATCATAGCAAACGGCCTGAAACTATTAGGGTATTCGTCTCAAAAATACTCAATGATTAATCAGACTAAAAAACCGGCTGCCATGCATCTATGATCAAAATATCCTTTAGTAAACCAAAATACAATGTTCAAAAGTTTCATCTATCGTACTGATCCGGCACATCTTGGGTATTAATCGAGATAAATGGATGAGCTTAAAATAAGATCTTTAAGACATTTTAATGGTTACAGCATATATACCACTTACCGTCGGAACATATTCACTTGGAAATTTATTTGTTGTGTAAGATATGAGTAAACAGGTTTTTCCTACAGCTCCGTCTCCAACCACTACACATTTAATGGTTTGCATATTGTTAGAATATTAGAACTTTTATGGTTTCGTGAACTTTTCTCAAAACCTGCAACGGGAACGAACATGCACAAGATTACTTGAAATAAAGTGCAAATCAACCTTAAGATATTTTAAGAGATATTTTATTACAAAGGGAAAAAATTTCTCGCTGTTTTAAAGGTTCAAGGCTTTTTACCACATATGCCATAAGGAAAGAACAAACATTCTCATTCACAACATTCGTTCTCGCGCTGAAAAATTTATTGACGGACTTCCCGACAAACCATTCAAACAGTGAGGAAAAGACAAGGCTGTATTATCGGTAATGTAAAGCTAACTCTCGTTTCAATTAATAGTTGACCAGAAGACAATAATGCACTGTTATATCATGCCAGTTACAGCGAACTGAAGGCCAACATGGTTTGAATACGGATCAATGAAAGTTTTATAAGTTAACGCCGGATTCTTCGCTGCATAAACACCACGATGGAATGAAGGTTTGTACAAAGCATTACAAAACCGAGAAGCATTGTCAGTCCACCAAAACCCTTCTTGTTACCTACCCGGTCCATGAAAGTCTCTCAAACTCGACCAATCTCTTTTAGCCACGCGCAAAGAGAAGTCAGGTCAATTATAAAATATCGCCTCCGTATCAAGCCAGCCAAAAAGAAATGGCGGCTTGACCACGTTAAAATCAAGCGAACATCATTCTTCGCCTAAAGACATGGACTACAAGGAATATTTTACAGCAGCGCAAAATTACTTACCCGTAATGGAGTGTGAATGTCTTTAATACCCTAGAAACGCGGCCAAGTCTTCAGTAACTCAAGTATTATGACTGCCTACTTTCCATGAAATTCCACCTTTGCAACGAAACGTCCGGCTTTCCAGGGGCGTTGGTTTATGAATTAGCCGGGGGCCCTCGAGGCACACTGCACCATAGAAACGAGGCTCGAGCTATCAATTTCTATCACACAAGGTGATTGGTCTGTTTTTATTTCGTCATTTTAGATGGCTTCAAACTGTCCAATCAAATACTTCGTTGTAAAAGGATGCTGTAGTGTCTAAATTTACCCGAGAATATAAATTAGAAATATCACTTTCAGTGTATTGCACTTCCTCTCCTCTAAAGGACGGGAAAAAGTTTGCTTCAGCAAAATACTTACGGTAAATACCGTAACAGGAGCATATTTCAGTACCCATTGTTTGCAGTTATTTTTCCTTTAAAGATTTTTTTAATTTTCTTTTTCCGTAGTACAGGTGGAATTCGGTTCTGAATTATATGGACACTGAGGGGACATACATAGTGTCCAATATATTATCCAGGTGTTCGTTTTGAGTGGGCTCTCAGAAAAAAGTCACGGATACATGTTCTATTGACATGAAGACTATAAAGCAGGTAAAAAGGAAGAAGGGTAGAAATAATGACTGCACCAAAAAGCCAAGGAAGTGACACTTGTGTATTAGCATACAAAGGTCAACTAGACAGGAAGAAAGATGGAATTATCGGAATGAATTAAAGTATTCATGTCCATTATTTTGCTGCTGTTTTTTACGCAATAAAATCGTATTAACCCATAGAAATCTATCATTTTTCAAACAGGATACTATGTAACCAGTGTCCGTAAAGTTGGGTCCAAGTTGTATGAGTATTGTGACTCCAGACACAGAAGAGTGTCTGTTGTTCGTATTACAGTCAATTATGGACAGTTTCCTTTGTGCCTAGGGAAAGCTCTAGAACCAATGCAAAAATAGCTGCTAGATCAATATTCTTTGTTTACATTAAAATAAGCCTGACTAGACTCGATAGAGATAATGTGCTCTTTTGAACTTTGTACTAAAGAACAAGGCTAAAGTCGGGTTAATTTTAATTCAGACAGAAGAACTTCAATCCAGCAGCCATTTTTTGCATTGGGTCTATGCCACCCAATAACCCGAGTTGTTTTGTACACTTGGATTGGAGCAAAGTTTATTGTCGAGGTAGTTACTGTCATATAAATGGCAGGAGGGGGTGCACTCATCTCTTGCTGTACTTCAACACCAATAAACCACATAGTTTTTTTGCAGAATACCAGTCGTATTAGAAAACGCAGGTCATCTCAGGGGTGGGTGCGCACCCCCCGCACCCTCCCCCGAGATCTGCCCCTGACTGGTGGAATGGCCTTGGTGTAACCCATACTTTCTTGTTATTAGTTACTGTCGAGGGTAACAAGGGATAGCTACTGGCTATCTTTGAGCTTCTATAATAAGAACTATCTGAATTTAAAACAACTTCTTTAATAAATTCTTGCATTTAATTCTCAAACATAACAATGACATTTTTGTAGTCTCCAGGACCTTCATTTCGCAGCATACAAAACTAGTGTAAAATGCCTGTTGTAAAAATTTAATATATATCTTACTGCTCTTACAATAATAATAATAAATTGTTTGTAGATAATATTTGAAATTTTGGAAGCATTTTTGCTTGTATTAATATCTATCAATATACACACAGCTAAATATTCCTTTTCATTTAAGATCCACCAGAGAAAAATCTAAGGTTGATACTGTTTGGCTTTTCACTTCCTTACAAAAAAATCTTCACAAACTCAGAGGAGTAAGCCCCTGGGATGTTTACAATCGCATCACATGCGACATCCACCAATAGCTACTACTAAGAACCAAACAGAATTAGGAAAGCTTTAAGTCTAGAAAAGGAACATGCTTACTTACCAAAGATAAAAGTACATGCTGAATCAAGATAATTTAAATAATCACTGAATTAAAGAACATCTCTCTTGATTTTGTAATTGTTATCTTATTCTACCCTCACCAGCCCAAGTTATCTTCTTTTTTGAGTCATCATATGAATTTTCCTCCTAAAAAACTACCATAATCCTAGGTATACGATAGAGCATTAATTTTACACTCTAATATGTATGTACAGAATAAAATACAAGTGGCAATAACTTGAAAGCTGTTTTATGGTAAAAAATGTATCAATAATTCCATACAAGCAAAGGTTCGATCCAGACAAGTGATACGAGATCCCAAAATTTTCTAAAACAAAACAGAAGCACTTTCCTTCTGCTTATTATCAATGTTGATGGTTGGCTAGTGTGACCAAAACTTGTTTAAGATTAAGTGATTTACTAAGCTGATCAGCACAGACACCACACTCTTTCGAGCTGCAGTTTTGGTTAGTGGGTGAATGGATTCATCGACTAAGAACTTGAAAAAGTGCGATAGTACCAAGCAAAAAGACATGAATAGTGGAACTATGGTTGCTATGGAACAGGGTAAAAATAATGAGAATAAAGGTAATGATATAATAAAATACAATACAGTACTTAATAATAAAATAAAATTATTTTATCTAATTATTAAGTACTATTATTATTAGTATTATTACACTTGAAGTAATAATAACAATAATAATAATAATAATAATAATAATAATAACAAATCTATGTTTTTCATGCAATTTTGAATATTTTCTTTCAGTGAAATAAAAGTATGTTTCAGCATTGACTTGTTTAGAGACATTTCGGCCAATTACTGACCTTAACCCCTACCTCCAAATATATACCAGCCACTAAAGACCTCTTGAGACAGTGTAAGCCCAGGGCTTATACAATACTTATTGACTTAATGGCAACGTCCCTGCAAATAATTTTCACACAAAAAAATTCTGCTGATTTTCTATCATGAAAACATCAGCCCTCAAAGTTGTTCATAGTAGAAAAAAGTTGAATGTGTAAAACTAATCTAGCAAAAAAAAAAAACACTTAATACCAGTAAAAAGTAGCTTGATGTTATTTATAAGATTTCTTTTCATGTAGAGTTGCAAAAAATCTTTTAAGTTCTTAATGTTTCTCTTGGAAAAACCAGTACTTCAGATGTGAATGTACATGTAACAAGTTTACTAGATACTGTTAGCTTCACCAGTACTGCTTAAGGTTAATCCAAGGCCTGTCCTTTTCAGTTTTGGGTCCTGACTGTGAGTACGTCTTTGAACATCTTCCACTCTTTAAAGCAAAGAACAAATTTTCTTCTTCGGTTGCTCTGGAGGTTCAAGTGCTGCTAAGATTGCTTCATCAAAGACATTTTTCAGGCCCTTTTGTGTCAACGCAGAGCATTCTACATATTTGACAGCTCTCAGCTCTCGTGCTTGTTTTTCTGCAGATTCAACAGTGATGGGTTTTTGCTTGTTCTTGATCAACTTCTCTATTGTTCCTGCATCATCCCGTAAGTCGACTTGGGTACCAACAAGTAAAAATGGTGTCTTCGGACAATGGTGGGTAATCTCTGGAACCCACTGAAAACAAAACCAAAAAACTATTAGTAACAGCACTTTTACCAGTCATTTTGTTACAAATTATTGTCATGGTGAGTCCTAGGACTCATCTTGTGAAAAATCATGAATCCCAGTCCAGAACCAATGAGTCCCAATTCAAAAACAATGAGTACCAAATTGAAAATGCTTGGGCCTTTATGTAACCAGACAGTTAATAATAATATTATTGCTTATAGCGCGCAAATTAACATTCGAATATGATCAAATGCGCGTTACATCTAGGATACCTAAAAACTATAAACAAAAGCAATAAGAAAACTATATACATCATACAAAAACTAAAAATACATAATACAGAACTAAATTACACCACATTAAAAATAAGATAATGAGCAATTAAATTAGATAAAATTAACAGAAAGCCATGCGAAACAAAAAAGTCTTAACCTTAGTTTTAAAAGTGTTAAAACATGTCTCGTGTCTGATTTCACGAGGGAGTGAATTAAAAAGCCTGGGGGCTGCCACGGCAAACGCCCTGTCACCTAGCGTTTTCTTGGTTTTACCATTGTATGGTTCCAATAGTATCTCATTGTTTCGACGAAGCAAATATTTGCTAGGGCATAGAATGTTAACTAAATTACTAATATAATTAGGAGCTAGGCGATTAATAGCTTTAAAAATTAAAATTAACATTTTAAATTGAACTCTTTGTTTTATGGGAAGCCAGTGAAGGGAGCGGAGCACCGGAGTTATGTGAGAAAACTTTGCTGTTCCAGTTATAAGCCGGGCTGCTGCATTTTGAACTCGCTGAAGTTTGTTTAAAGAGTTGTCTGGGAGTCCACACAGCAAACTGTTACAGTAATCAATTCTACTTGTAATCATGGCATGTACTAACGTCTTAGAGGTGTCCCTTGTAAGATACTTCCTAATTCTCCTAATGTTATAAAGCTGAGAAAAGGCGGATTTAGTTAATCTGAAGGCAGACTCCAAACCTCTGTATTACAGTATACTGAAATTAAAATATAGTCCTTCTATTTTAAAGCACAACAAAGGCTAGAAGAAATATGCATCGTTAAACAACGGCCATAACAACTGCCACAGAAATTACGTGAACAGGCTGGATATTTCTACAAATACACACGTCCAGATTGATCAATTGATCTTTGCGTCCTACCGGACACATTCCATGAATTATTTTGCACCTTTGGAGATTTTTATGCTGACGTGGACGCGGAGAGCAGAGGTAACAAAATAACTGTTTTACAACAAACAGCTAAAAATAATTGTCGGGGGGGAGGGGGGGCCTTGAGGGCGAGTTCTCAGCTAGGTAAGTCAGACATAAACCACAAGAAGCCTACATAATGAGAGCTTAACAAGTTTCTGTACCAAAATTCAGTGACAAAATTAGTTGAGACACTTTACCCAAAAGGGCATTTCAGGGGTTAGGGGAAAATGAAGCTTTCCTTCCCACCCCCCATCCATGTGATGTTTTGCTGCTCTTCCATTTACCTGTAAGAAACAACAATCACCCCAAATTTGAATGGGGAAGTGGTGTGGACTGTTTTGTTCCCTGAAGTCATTCCATTTGAGAATAGTGTTTCAACTACTTTGTTACTGACTGTAGACTATGTTTCATTGTACTCTTCATATCTTTGAATTTTACAAAAAGGAATTTGGATGCCTTTTTCAATTTTTACTCGTCATTATATGTGACAAAAGAGCTACCGATCATAAATCTCAGCTACCTTTTCTTTAACATTTTCAAATGAAGATGGCGACACCACAGAAAAACACACAAGGAACACATCTGTTTGAGGGTATGAAAGGGGCCTCAGTCTGTCATAGTCTTCTTGACCTGTTGAAGAAAAAAAACACTGTCAATAAAACTAAAAGGTGTGTTTAGAACATTCTCCATTTTTCATAGTTAAACCAAGGCTATCACCAAGGGGCAGCTACGGGCCTGGGGCTTCCCCTGGCTATTGCTAGGAAAACTTCCAAAAATAAAACTTCCTGAGCTATTCAGTCCCCTACCCCACCCCATAGTAACTGAACAAAATTCACTAGCCCGGAAGCAAAATCAACTATCCCCGGACTATCGGACATGACTTTCTTTGCATGCTGCATAGCTGGGAACTTGGAATCTCTACACCCTTTCCCCCACCCCCAAATATCTTTGCTAAGCTTTGCAGACATGGCATCAGTTTATTCAAGCCTTGGATGTGTTTTTAGAACTTCACAAACCTAGTGCTTATTCATATGCAGCCAATGAATGTTGTGTAGGACTTAGAAAACATCAAAAAAATCTTTCAGCTATAGACCTGGCATTCCTTTGAGACTTCATGCTTGTCAGATTAATTAGCCCTTAAATTAATTGGTACGAAGAAAGGCCAGCTACCCTTAGTTTGAAATCGGGTAGAACACAACAGTCACAAGTGAATTCGTTTAACAATTGACCACTATGTAAAATTCTGACGGGCTGCAATTTGAAAACCTTAATGCCAGCCATGATAGATGCATACAGAAAGTTTTATATGCTGTCATATACTCTTACCTGCAGTATCAAACAGTCCTAATGTGAAAGGCTCTCCACCAATCATCACAGTGACTGCATAATTATCAAACACCTGGTAAACAAAAATATTCTACATCTTTAAAAATCCTTTCAGCTATGTAAATGTGATTAAACATTACATTAGTCTTAGTGTGTCAGAAGTGACGAGAACCGAATAGATTTCGAAGCTTCCCAGCAGTTGCTCAATACTCAGGGTGTGCCAAAACCTATGTCTGATTGTCCGGGACAGGTAAAAATTTAGTTTGGACAAGAAAAACTTCAACATGACCTGTCTGTGGGGACAAGCACATTTTTAAGAAGACAAAATTCAGAAACAGTTGAAAATTGACTTCAAATTATAAGAGAATTAATCTTATAGTTATAAAAGCAAACCTCATACTTGACAAACTAACATTAAAATGTTTTTTTTAAACTTTGCAATTCTGCAGCCATTTCATTTGTTTTTATGAGCTCTCCATTTCAGGTTTAAATAAAAAATAATTTACAAGGATAATAGGGTGATTAAAGACATTAAATGATCAATTGTTCTTGAGTTTCAAGCAAAACTTTTTGGACAAAACCTCTTGGATTTAGGAGAACCAAATGTAAAATAGTGCTTGCCAGAAGGACAGGTAGATAAGAAAAATTTTTTCTTACTCTGACAGTGGAGAAAGAACTGAACATGCCACTTTCAAAACAAGGCAAAGTGTCCATGTTAACAGGGTGTCTGTATTAAGTGGGTTGAATTTTTTTTTACTGTAAAGACTGATGCAATGGATACTATCCATAATAATGACATATCCGTATTTAAGCAGGTGTCTGTAGAGAGAGGTTCAAGACTGTATTCAAGTTTAAGGAAGGTCACCATTTTGTATGGTGTTGGGTGGGTTAAACTTATCATTATATAAAAATGCCTCGCTTACCGTTGGAACATATTCACTTGGAAATTTATTTGTTGTGTAGGATATCAGTAAACACGTTTTTCCTACAGCACCATCTCCAACCACTACACACTTTATGGTTTGCATATTTCTTTTAGGATATTATAATGATCTCTATCCTCCTTGTCCAGGTTCGAGGATGTTACAACAACCTTTACACTCCCTGTCACAGTATTGACAAAACCTACAAAGAAGTATAATGACATGTTTACGGACCGTCATCTCTCCACCAAAAGATCTGCTCACCAACACATAATAACTCTTCCCAAATAAAACCTTATCAATTTTAATTGACACCTTATGTCGAGCTTCTCATCTTAAGCTGTTTTTTTTGTTTGAATAATTATTATTCCAACTTTTTAACACCTTAATATGGCTTAATGGCATCGCTTGAGAGGTGCCATTTGTTCAAAACCAAACAACCTTTCTTATAAAAGTTGGTTAGTGTGGTCACTCGAATCTTGCCTCCTTGTATTTCATTGTAAAGTGAAAGAATTCTTTTTATCGACTTGTCCTTTCGATAAGTATTAAGATTATCTATTTCTTGGTGGCAAGATGGTTTGGTGACGAGGTGACCAGATACCATTCATTACTGTTGAACAAGTGGAAAGTTTTACAAGTGAAAGTACTCTGCAATATCTGCCTTTTATTATTTTCAGCATTTGAATTCTGAGTTTAGGTAGGAATAGATCATCCTCAATAATATAGATCAACAATGATATATCAACACCAGTAAAGGTTTCTGGAGCACACCTGTTAAAATGATATTTGCATAGGCAGTGAAATTACAACCATGTTATGTTGGCCCTCTGAAATAGATTTTTAAGGCTGTTTACCATATTCACATTTTCTCCAGCTGGCCACTCAAAATGACCTTAAAAACAAAGAAACTTTTTTTAAAAATTTCCAAAACATACTCTCCTTCTAACCACATCCTCTGGAACAAGGTCCTGGTTATAATAATAGAGAAAATCCGAATTGGTGTTAAACTTGGGCTTTGGACTTTGTAAAACTCTTCACGTTCAAGCCAGATCAGATCCCAGCCAGGCTATACGTGTTGTTGTGGGAAAGTGTTTTAAACTGATGATAATTTAAATACATCCTTCTCTCTAGAAGCGATAAGGAAGTAGGGTTATTTTTCTTTTACAGTCTCGCTGACTTCGAAAATATTCGAATCAAGAGTATATTAAGAACACTATGAAAGGTATCGAAGCGCTATAACTTCGAGAATAAAGCGTGATCGACGCATTCCAAAGAGAGAACAAAAAGCTAAGATCAAGTTCCCTTTAGCTCTAGAATTACATGCAAAATTTGCAACAGGGTTTTGCAGTAGCATATTAATTCTAGATCCTTCCGCGTAAGCTTTTCAATTTACCTGTGTCTTTGAATAGGATCGGTGCCAAATAAATATATAAAAAATACTTAGAACAATAAAAATCCCAGCTCACATAATATATGCTCCAAAATTTAAGTTATATTTAAGTCAGTACCTCATCATCTATGTCGAATCTCTCACAACAAATTATAAGTTAGAATAGGTGAAAATCAAAAAAATTTACCTCCCCAAAGGTAACTTGAAGGTTTCCACAGGGTTACAAGCGGTGGATTAGACTTTGAGGCTAAACTTTCCTCAAATTCCACATTTATTGCCAGCGATATTTCGGTAATGTCCGGCTGTGGTCAGGGGCGTTGGTAGAGGACAAGAAGAGTGAATTGTCAAATTATATCGCCTTCTATGATTGGTTCCTTTCCTAGCGACCAGGCCTCCTGTCTTTGTATTGTCCAATGACGTTCTTTGTTAGAAATTCGCGCCTTCTGCTAAATTTACCCGGGAATATAAAAGTCGCAATTTGAACGTTGAGAGTCACAGACCATTGCAGGAAACATTTGCGGTAAGCTATCGATTGTTCTTATATCGCAATAAAACGTTAAAGTGTATTGATAGTAGCTCATAATAGCCTATTTTATTGGAGGAAGAAGGGATCTAAAAAACTACAAAATATCTTTGTAGTCTCTAGGTCTCACTTTCAACATGCATGCGTTAATTTGAGTATGCACACATACTTGTGTGGCACACTGCAAATTCTAAATACCAGAAGTACTGCAATATCATCATAATAATGAACAGTGCACTCCAACAAACAGTCTAATATTGAGTTTATTTTCAATACAGTAATTGCCTACCTAGTTATAAATGATATGCAAAGATTTCTAGGTGTCATGGATGATTTGTAAGCAATTGTGTACAAGTGAGGCCCTGTAGTGTTAGGGTAAAATTCCAACAAGCGACATGGCCCTGACATAACGACACAGGACAGTAGAAATGGCGACAAACGGCACAAAAATGGGTTGAAACTGTAACAGTGACAGAGAAAAGCGACATGGCTTCCTCCTCAGTATGCTGAAACGACAGCTTTTGAAAATATTGAGTTCAGACTAGGGACATACATAACCCCTCCCCCCAAAGAGGGCCTCACAAGTAGTCATCCCCTCTCAGGGGATGACTAGACAGTCTGCAAGAGCTACAGTACATTAAGGGGATGTGGATTGGTCCCAGTTTGAATTTTCAAACAACATGTTTCCCATTATTATATATTCATCATTTTTACAAATAAGCTCAGTTTTACAGTCAGCTCTCTCTAAGACAGACACCTTTGCGACTGGTACTAAGTGTTCCTCTTAGAGAGATGTCCATCTTATAGGGAGTCTACAGAATGTAAAGAAAGACAAGGACCAAATCTGGGTGTCCATTTTACAGAGGTGTCTGTCTTATAAAGGTGTCTGTTATGAGAGAGTCAACTGTAAACTGATAAACTGTATTGCAAGACAACATGTTGTCATGGTGATGATTCACCACGCTTGAAGTCAATAACATGCTCTGCATGCACCTTAACAGGGTCTGGGAGAGTATTTTTGGGATCTGGCAGGGTGTTCATCAGGCACTGGAGATCAGATAATTTTCTGACACCCACGTTTTTCTGGGAACCATTCTACAGTCCCCTGTTACCGCTTGATAGCCTATGACTAATTCTTATATTCAGATGTGGACACTGGCTCTCTCCACAAGGCCTCTGAATTGTGACATAAAAAAGGACATTATGTTAAAACTGTATGATCTGACTTTCTGACAAGTCATAAAACTTCTTTCTTCAAGAAAGTGAATACTAGATTTTTGTTTTAAACTATTTAAATAGCTATGGATATAAATATAAATATAAATGTACATCTAAAAATAGCTGATATCTTCCCCGGCCCATTTTCGACTTGTAGTCACCTACATTGGATTTCCTTCCCTTCAACTTTTTGGGTCAAAACTTTGCTTATTATCTTGTAAAAGGGTTCAAAACTTTTATACAGGAAGTGTTTCTGCTGATTTTTCCTCCATGAACTTCCTGAAGTTTTCATTCTCCAGTTCTGTCATCACCTTGTTTAAAGCATAGATCTGTCAAAGGAATCCAGTTATAAATGTTAAAAAAGTGTCATGAAGTAAAAAGTGTTCCATTATTACAGGGACTGGAGAATAAAATCAGAGACTTGTAGTCAAGGTTGTAGGTAATTAGTACAGCAAAATTTTTGAGCCTCTGAGATGCATGGGAAAAAGCACACAAAACCACATGAACGATCTGAAAAGCCTGACATGTCTCTCCCAAACATGTTTTTAGCCTTTCTCATTTAGCGACTTTCCTTATTTCTATTACACTGCGCTTTTCACAAACACGCAAACTCTAAAGTTGCCTTTTATGCTGCCGTCAATCATTTTTACAATCACAAGCAACAAACGTTTTCCCTTTGTTTCAAATTCATTAGCATACATTATCATATGCAAAAACAATGGAAAAATAAAAAATAAGCGAGACAAAAAAATAACGACAACATAAATTTGGATGTCCTTCATAGACTTTGCCTTATATAAATCGCGGCTGATATGAAGATTGATATCATGTGACAAATTATTACAGGGGAAAAGACAAAAAATGATCTCCTCATTTAGCTTTTTTGGGGGATTTTTTGTGTTCTGTTTTTAAAGCTATACTGGAGCAAAATGGAAAATGATCACAAAAAATGAAAAAAAATTATCCTTGCAAATTAAATGTATAAATTCAACATAATGTATTAATCCTATGTTCATTTATCAACTTATTAAGAAGAATGCATATAATGGACATTAAGCCGAATCTCCACTGATGGCCACTTCTCCGCCATGGCCACTTTTTTAGTTGCGCTGGGCATGCAAAATTAATAATCCATTCATGTACAACTCTTTTTGTTTAATCCACTTCACAATGGCCACCTCTTTATCATCTCTTCATAAAGGCCACTTTCTTCTGTCCCTAAAATGGCCATTGTGGAAAGGTTTTGAGATCAAGAAAAAACTTCAGTTTTACCTCAGCTCGTTGTCTTTGTTTCAGCTGTAAAATTTCGCCATAAGCTCTTCTTTGTTCTTCCTTCATAGCTTTTTCTTTCTTCTTCTGCTCTTGTGCCCTTAATTTATTTCCTAAAATAGTGAATTGTAGAAATTAGTAGCTTAACTTGGTTTTGGTAACTTTTATTTACGATTTTTATTCTTTTTATTCTGATCATCTCCAGACTATGAAAAACAGCCCCCTAGATTTTTCCATCAAGTAAGAGGTAGTAAAAGGAGTGCAAGAGCTGAAAAACATGCTTTGCTGCAAATTGACCGGTGAGATGGATAACATTTGTCTAAACTCTTATCATTGTGCATGATTTATTTTTCATGCTTAATTGACCTAGAATATCTCAAGATATATACATTTCTGTTTGTTTCTTGTCCCGACTTACCTAAGTTAATTAGTCTTGATTTTACAGCTCTCTGGCTCTGAAAGAAAACATTGAAATGTTGATGTTGTGCACATTTTATATAAAAGTAAAAAATTGTTGTAAATATACAGATTTATTTACCAGTGTGTTGTTTATTTGTTCCATCAGATTATTTTATGCTTTTTTGTAGTTCCATATTATTTACATGGACAGTATATATATGCAATAATTTATTTGCTGACCTTGACATCTGTCAGGGATGGGATGTACTCCACTTTCTTAAGTTCATCTATAAAAATAAAATAATATGAATTAAAGGTTTTAATATTTAGGAAAAATTACCAGTACAGGGTAGTTGAATTGTAACACTCAGGAATAATGTAACAAGTGTACACTGAATATACTTTTTTTTCTTTGTACAGCTGTATAATATGTTATGACTGCAAAATAATAATGCCAACTGTTTCTTATATTTTCTCACACAGATAGACTTTTTACTTGCTGTATTTTATTGGCCCAAGTGTGGAGCAATAGATATATCCTTGATGGTCTAAGGTAGGATTGGAGGTTAGAATTTTAAAATATGTAAGGTTTTTTCTTATTTGTATCATTTTGTATTAGAAGCTTGAAAATATAGTTTGTCGGCTCTCTATTAGACTGATGCCTCTGAAACCTGTCAAGTGCCTGTCTGAGGGAGATGTTCACCAAAATTAAAGATAGGGATGGACCATCTCTGGGTGTCCATATAAGACAGGTGTCCTTAACTGTGTCCATTAAGAGAGAGTCAAACTTCCTTAGTATGGACACCAAAGAGACAAAGTCATTAGTGTCTGTCTTTATAACAGGAGGTGTTTATAGGAAGAGGTTTGGTTGTTAAATACTTGAACATTGGGTATTATTGAAGCTTAAATAAACAAATTCTAACTAACTCACAAACTAGTACCGTTTGTTAACAATAAGGCAGCACTACATACCCACAGTGGGTGTACTGGGCGGGGCACATGGTATCCCTGTGATCATTCCAGAATGGGTCTCAGATAGATAAACTTTCTTCACTCTGTTGTCGTCATGAGAGTTCAGTAGTTTACATGGGGATGATAGATACAGAGCAGTAGAAATGCTTTCTTGTTCTTGTTCCTGTTTCCTTGGAGAACAGGTACAACTCCTTGTGTTGTCATTAGTTAAGCTAGTGTTAGAGACCCATGGTAAAAGAACAGTTGCTTTGTTGTTCTTGATTTCTTGTTTCTTTGGAGCATAAGCTGCTCGGAGTTTTTGTACACTTAGGTACTTATTTGGGGAAGTGTCTCTTGTCTGTTGTAAATGTAGTCCATTTTTCACCTTTTGATCTGAGTTGACTTGATGGCCTAAAAATACACAAAATATTCTTGTTAAAAATGTTATCACTGTACCTGCATGTGTAGGTTGTAGTGGTAAGACTTGAAATAAAAGTTTAACAATGCTGCAACTTTTGGAACCAGTCTTGTATCTTTATACATCCTTGGTTTATATGACATATCTGACAACAATCAATGCTCTGAGGGCTGTAATTTTTGCCTTAGTTAATGAGCTGCTTTACATGTACAGAACATGTAAAATGCAGAAATCATACATGTATGTTGTCTTATGGTTGACAGTTCTCTTTATAGAGAAATCTGGCATTTCCTTCAGGATAAGTTAAATATGACTACTTATTACCCTGAATAAAATGGGTAATTAAAAGTTATTACATTTATATTAAGTTACCTTGTTGTTCATTTGTACGCCCACGTCCAACCAGTCTTGCAAACATACCACTCACTGCAACACCTTTCTTAGGAGAATTTTTTCTTTTTTTATTAGTTTTCTTAGCTTTTAATGATTTCTTTTTATTCCTTTTCTCTGACTTTTCTTGTGCTTTCTTTTCTATAACAAGGGGATTATCTGCTTGTTGGGTTTCTGGTGTCAAGTTTGTTAAATTGTATTGCTGTCTACTATCTTCATCACTGAGGTCTGGTGTTAATTCTAAAATTATTGATAAGAAAGCCGGTCAGTATCTTTTACTTGAAGGAAAATTCATGTCCATAGCAGAAATAGCCTGCGAAAGCATCCGTTTCTCCTTCGCTCTACACCGCTGGGGACGTTTCGCGAGGAGGAAACGTCCCCAGCGGCGTAGAGCGAAGGAGAAATGGATGCTTTCGCAGGCTACAGCAGAAAGAATCGAAGAAAGAAAATCATGACTGAGGTATGACCTTTTAGGAGAAACCATAAAATAATACTCCTCCTTCCATGTCTCCTCCCAATCCTCAAGGTAAAATTTTCTTTTCAAGCTTTCTCACATAGCTGGGAACAAATGCACCAACTTGGGATCTGGGTTGACAAAAATAGTGATTTGCGTGATGATTGCCATGATTTCTGGCAATGGCATCACAACAGTGACACCAGAAAGTTTCATTGTCAAACTCCAAAACCATGGACACTGGTCTGGGTTTTGCCAACCTTCAAATGAAATTCAACTACAAGAATGTTGACTTCCCAGAATAAAAGATTTCATTATTAAATGCATGGAGTAATGGTTTCAGAACACATTGAAAGAGGAAAACTAAAACTTCCGGGTGCGTTTCAGTGCAACTCAAAACAATGACTGGGCAATAGTTTGCTATAAAATATCATGCATTGTATAACCTCAACCATTATTAAATTTAGAATCTCACCTGAAGATTGTTCTTTTATTGAAATAGAACGTTCTTTAACTGATTCCATTGAACTGTTTCGCCGAGAAGTCGGGGATTCCTCTTGACAGTAACTTACTATATTGTCACGCAATGTACTTGTATTTTGGTTTCGATTCTGATGCGAAACGGAGTCAACATTTGAGCGTTGACATGATGAGTCTCTCAATTCAAAAACTTGAACTCTTTCCGTCACGAATTCCGTGGATTCAATCGTGTTATTAAGAGTACTTTGCACGGAAGATGCCGAACTGCTTCTTCGTCGATTTCTACTTTGTAGCAGTCGATAGATTGGGCTGGAAACCGCTGGGGAATTTGACCTGCATTTTGTATCCAGTAGCGGAGGCTTGATAATTGTCAGTTGAAACTCCGCGGCTAAAGCCCTTCCCGTCGGCATTCTAGGCAATATGGCTGTTGCGCTGTCTAAAGGAATCATTATTTTATAAGGTGGTACAGATAACCAGCTTCATGGAGTTGTGGAATACGGAAATCTTTTGCCTTTCCCACATGTAACACCATTATGTTTTGGAATTTGAAGCCCTTTAACAACGTTGCTATGGGCAACCAAGTGGAACCTGTGTCAGGTAACCTGGCTTTTGGTTGAAGCCGCTGACAGATTGCAGTCTCGTGTAGAGACGAACGAAGCAAGCACGTGAAAATCCTCCACAAATATAAACAGACTTTTTGTTAAAATGAGGCCTTTAACTGAAGAAGAAACACGCAGCGTATTTGAAAAACTAGCAAAATAGTAAGTGGCGTGATTGATAGTCCATGTTGTTTATCTTGATCGTTTCAAACGCATGTAAACTTTCTTTAATTTTCTTGAAGCTGCAGAAACAAATCTGCATTTTCCAAGCTTAAAAGTTTTTTTCTTCCACGATGATTTTTTAGTATTGGAGACAACATCAAACTTCTCATAGATAGACCAGATGGAAATTATTGTTTCAGACTTCACGAAGAACGAGTTTTCTATGTCAGGTAGGTTGAAATTTTTATCTTTTAGATAAATAGAACTATGTAATTTAAAAAACTGTGGAGCTCTGACATTTACACGTTTTAATTAAACTTCCCTAAGGCCCGTTTCAAACGTCGTGCTACTGCCGTGCCGAACTCAGTTGCTCGAATTAAATTCGACTTTAGCACGGCAGTAGCGCGACGTTTGAAACCAAGTCGTGCTACTGCTGTGTAGTACGGCAAGCCTTGCTGTGCTACACGGCAGTAGCACGACTTGGTTCCGAACTCAATTCATAAATTATAAATACATTAGAATACATTTAAAGTTTGCTAAACCATTTCAATATTTTTTTGTTATGTTTTCGGCAACAACCGTTCTATTCGACTGAATTAAATTCGACGTCTGAAACCAAGTCGTGCTAGTGTCGTGCTGCAGTCGAGCTACAGTCGAGCCAGCTTAGCACGGCAGTAGCACGAGGTTTGACACAGGCCTAAGGTTTAATAACCATCAAAAATGTTTAACTTAAGTTGGCACCTATGACATGGTTTCTTAAAAGAGTTCTCCTTAAAAGACATCAAAATAATGTTGGCAGTAGCTGTGCATTTTTTTAAGGCATTTGGCATGATGATGAGTTTATGCGACAACATGACAAATGTATATATGTTACAGGTCAAAATAAAGTTCAGGGTCGGGTTGTTCAAAGCAGGGTTAAGTTAACCCAGGGCTAGTGTGAAACTTGATTTCAGACATGAAAGCTTGAGAAGCAAACTCAGGTTTACTCTTTTTGGCTACAATCTGATGATCGGATGCTCTATAAGACAGAAACTTATCCAGGAAAATGCTTTTGAACAAAAGAAAAAGAACCCAGGTTAAAATTTAACCCTGGGGTAGCACTAATCGGCCTTTGAACAACTGGGCCTAGGTTAAAATTTTCTTCAAAACTAACTGACAACCCTGCTTTATGGCTTGTGCCAGCACCCAAGCTCTGTGTTTTTAATACCTCTTTTATTATCTTGCAGCGAGCAAATCATGAGAAAGGCGACAAATATTGCAAGGGAGAACCTCATAAGCGTGGGAACCTGCATTGGCAAGTTTACAAAGACAAAACGATTCAGACTTCATGTGACTGCTCTTGACTTCATGGCACCATATGCTAAGGTAAGCCTGTTTTTTTTTCTTTTTGTTTCATGATTGTTTCTGGTGTTATTATTATGATCTATAATGAAACTTAGTTCTGCTAGTCAACCAGAAAACTTCCTTGGAGCAGGTTATAGCTGGTAACCAAGAGTCTCGAGGGTCTGGCCACCTCTCAAGTCTCAAGAACTCTCTGTAGTATTGTTTCAGTTTCTAGTAACGCGGCCTTCTGTATGTTCCCAGGTCTTACCCTTATTCCAATATTCTGAAGCACTTATCCAGATGATGATGATGATGATTGTTATTATTATTATTGTTTTTATAATATTGTGCCACAGACCTAAAACTTAAATCCAAAGTGAATGCCACAGTTTCAATAATTACCATAAATAATTATTAAGCCCCCCTCTCTATTAAGCCCCCCGCTCCCCTCCATCCTTATTCTTCACAAAAAATTAATGTGGACTGATGGTTATGATCTATTCAGGCTGGAAATTCATATTGGTCTTCGGCTGCATGACCTCTTTTATGCTTTAGTTCTCTGTGGAGAATTGTTACCGTTTTCTTATTGTTAGAAAAAGCAGTATAGCATCTGGTAACCACAAGTCTGTCCTCGAGAAACCTTGCTCCCATCGATGCATTTCGCTAAATTAAATAAGCCCCCCCTCAAAGTGCTTGAAAAAATAAGCTCCTCGGGGGGCTTAATAGAAGATTTACAGTATTAATTAGCAATTATTTGATGAGGCTGAGTATCATTTGAAGAATTATGGAGATCGGGGAGGGTGTTAAACCAGCCTTGGCAGATAACAGCCTCCAAGATCTCCATAATTCTTCAGATGATGCGTAAGCCGAATTCAATAATAATCATTGAATTCAGCTTACAATAAATGTATTAAAAAATTATTATTGTTTTACTATTCATTCAAAATAATTCCTAGTTGGTCTTCGATAGTATGTGTTTATCAGCAAGTCTAGGAGATAAACTGTTTTTCGGTTTTGCTATAAATAGTCTCCAAATAGCAGATGTCGTCTAATCGAGTTGTCTTCTTGCTACTCGTGCTACGTTTTTAGCCAATAGTTGCCTATTTCTTCCTTGTGAATCTGCCATATTGTACTCACTACCAAAACAACTCAACGTTGTCCCCTGGTCTTCTTGGTTAACCGTTCAGTTTTCTGGGCATTATAATCCACAATTGACATCATTTTTCACATATTGCAAAATCCTTCCAAATTTGGTCAATAGTAGCTGGTTATGATAAATTATGTGTAGGATTTTAGCCAACCAGAAACTGAACAATATTTTGAATGTACAATAATGATAATTATGATAATTATACTCACAATGGAATTTTTCTAATGAGTTGGGAACAAAAACCCAATCTGTAATTCTAGGCTTATCCAGCAAAATAACAGTAAAGTGTAATGTTGTTTTGTTACCTCTCAGTATAAAATATGGGTCAAACCATCTGGGGAGCAGTCATTTCTATATGGAAATCACATTTTGAAGTCTGGATTAGGAAGAATAACAGAAAATACTCCACAATATCAAGGTGTTATTGTTTACTCCATGAATGATCTTCCACTGGTAAGTGAATTGAACTCAAGAATAAGTGTTTCTCACCCTTGCTTCAAAATGCAGCTTACACTTCTCTTCACTAACATGCAATCACTTTATAAGTAAAATGTAGTCCTATGGCTGTACTATAATCCGGGTTCACACAAATATTCAGTATTAAAAAAGGCCCCCCTTTCAAGAGAATTAACACAGTCTAATGCCAATCTCATTCCCAGAGGCCACGATCCTTTGTACAGCGATGAGGAACACTAACCTCTGGAAGAATTAAAAAAAAACATCTCTGATTGGCCGATAAAATCTTGTTAATCACATGCAAATTTCTTTGCTAATCAAAAACCTGTGAGCATGTTGATTTGATTTTGACAGGTCATTTGTGTACACACAAATCTCATACGACTTGAAATCGTTAAGAAAAACGTTTACCTCGATAAGTTCCGAAATCACGCTACAATGACATTGTGTTCAAAAAGTTTCTTTTTCTGATTTTTGAACGTCATTTCAATGTTTTTTTTTTAGGAGATGTTATTCATTTATGCTACTGAACCTTTCAAATTTACACACAGCTGTGCTCATTCTGAGCACGAGAGAATGTGTGTCGTCATCACTAACCAATGTTCATTTGCCGCATTTAAAGAAATGTTCATTTTCCGTCTCCTTACACAGTCCTTTCATGTTACTTGTCTTTCTCCACTAAATACATCGATATAGTTCACAGAAAGAAAAACTGCTTTGGAAAGAGTAAATTGTAACTATGTGCGGGCAAGGAAATTTCCCTTGAAAACTTCTCTTGGTCAAATGGGTAAACAATTTTACACAACACAATTAGACTGGAACCAGGATTTTGTGGTTCTGGTTTAGATTCCTCAAGAGCATCTGTTGCCCCATCTGTTGGACAAAAATTACAGAGGCTCTGTGGGCAATACTGGTCTAATGCATTCAGTGGAGAATACTGCCATTTTTGTTATAGTTCTGGCTCCACATATGCCTGGAGTTTTACATATGACCTTTAGTTTGCACTTTCTAAAGAACTTATTCACTTTGTATAGCTTCTGCAGGTACTGTTAGAACAGCAGAAACAAACAAAGAAACCAGACAATAAAATTTCCTTGGGAGGTTTACTAGTATTGTTTGGTTCTATAGTTTCTTCTGTTTAATGTAATCTGTCTTTGGTACCTGCAGTCAATAGTAGCCACGCAGACCAGTTCAGTCATAAAGTAATATAAATCAGGACCATTAATAATGATGATTAATAAATACTTAATTATCCTCTCTGGGGATAATGGAACAAATAATTCAAAAGAAACATAACTGGTAGGAGGCGAACCAGCTGGCTATTTTACAAGCTTGGCAGAGGATTTGAACTCAGGGCTAACGAGAACAAATCCAGCTAGCGGTCAGGGCCGGGTTGTTCGAAGCTGGGTTGAGATAACCCAGGGCTAATGCGAAATTTGAACTCAACTGTGGGAGCTTGAAAAGCAAATTCAGTTTAATTTTCTTTACCTACAATTTGATGATTGGATATTCTAAAAAGAATAGAGAAAAGTATCCCAGAAAGTGCTTTTGATAACAAGAAAAAGAAACCTGGGTTAAAATTTAACCCCAGGTTAGCCCCAACTGGCGTTTGAACAACTGGGCCCAGGGCAGTACTTTAACTCGGGCTCATCTGCTCAGCCACGCTGCCATCGAGTCAGATCAGTCTGTATTTATAGTGTGCACAGCACTGGTAGGGTGTAAAATGCAAAAACTGTTGATAAAACCTATTTTTGATGGGCACCCTGGATTTCATAGCTACAGGGTTTATTAGTGCAGCCTTTATCTTCCACAACTATGGATTATGTCGTGGCTTATGGGGCTTACTTTCTTTGACAGGGATTTGGTGCCACAGCTCGTTCAACACAGGATTGTCGACGGGCCAACCCCACTGATATAATCTGCTTCCATCAAGCTGATGTAGGCGAATATTTGAGATCAGAGGACACTTTAACATAACAAAAAAAAAATGTTACAAGCCCAGTGGTTTAACTTTTAATGCTTACATTTAATTACAGATTTCATCAATGGACCTAAACGTTCGATTTACTATTTGCTGTATAATAAAAAGCACTACAGGAAGGTACTGTTCACCGCCTTTAGGATTTCAAGTTAAAAACCACCTTGTACAGCATAATAAACAATGCTACGGGGAATTAAGACAATAGAAATGTGGAGGAGGAGGAGAAGGAGAAGGAATGAAAACGATAAAAATGATGAGGAGAATGAGGTGGGAAACATTAGAAATGGGGTGGTGTAAAAATGTCACTTTTCACGATTGATATCATTACAAATAAATTGTGTTAATACAAAAGGTCGATGCAGGGTCAATGTGGAATCGATGTAGGGTCGATGCGGTCGAGGGAAAATAAAAATAAAAAGGAAAATTGGAACAGGAAAATAAATTAATTGTGGAAGAGTAGGACGGGTGTGAGATAAGTAAAACATTGTCCTTCGTACTAAAAAGAACTAGTTTGCCTTTGCCATCATTAATATGCACGATTTGCTCCCCCCCCCCCACAATAAGTGAATCGGAACTAGGTCAATGACAGCGGTAGAAAATAGAACGTGCAGAATTACGTTACGGCTCAGTGATTGTAAGTCACATGCGAGTTTGACTTTATTCCTCAGACACCATGAATAAACTAACGAAAACTTTCCATATTTTCTAATCAAACAATAGAAAACCAAGAAATTTACCGAAAACCTGTCAGACCAGTGAAACCACTTTAAAATAGCACATGACCTTATCTTAATGAATCTTAATGAGAATCCGCCACAATTTGTTCATGAGATAAAGACAAAAGGTTATGACGTCATCGGCGTTGATGTATTCAACACAGAAATTAAATAAATCCATGAAAAAAACCGGTTAATTCGGTCCCTACTATACTACTAAAGGTTGCTTTTCACTGAGGCGTTTTTGGCTACGCATATTAATGCACGTAAATTTTAATCACAAATGAAATAGAGGCAAGATATAAAGTGTTGAGATTAAACTTGAGGTTGAGCGAGGTTCTACTTTTACGCTTACGTGCGACCTTTCATACATTGCCTCTATTTTTTTTTTTGCGAACGTAAATTTTTCGCGCGTAATTCCCTTAAAAGTACGTGACAGTGGACATCAACCCTAACGTTCTTTCTTTGGTTCTTCATCTCTACTGTGAGTCTTGGCTAAACAAAGGATGACGGCATATCGGACAGTTTCGTCTGAAACACAGAGAGAAGCAAACAAAATTACATTAAGAATAAATTACCTGAATCACTTCTGTCTCAGGCTTGAAGTGGCATAGGTTGCGGAGATTGAAAGGGGAAATGGGGGGTGGGAGGGGGGCTAAATTCCTTACTCGAGGCGGCGCAGTGGTGAAAGCAGGCGCGGCCCGCTATAGGAGGTTGAGTTTTGGTGCACGCCTTTTTTTTTCTTGGTACTCCGGTTATTTCCATCTTCCCGAAAACAACATTTCCAAACTCCAAGTCAATAAGAAATGGCCTGGCAGAGGAAAAACTACTATTTAGACGTGCAACCTAGAAATCATTATTGCTTATTATTTATTTATATATATCTACTGCTGTTGGTCACTTACACTCCGTTCTGAATCATAGCAATGGCGCACTCCTTATGGACCTTGTGAGAGCATGGCAGGATCTGACAGCCACTGAACGCCTCCTGTATAAAGTACAGAAAGTTGGTTTAATTACAACGGAAACATGTCGAATCCTCTCTCGACAAGCTTGCTGTCGGTGAACAGCACGCATGCGCTACCTTCTCTTTGCCTGGGTTATTGCTGTCGGGCAGTCGCATAAAGGTTTTACCTTTAATTGATATTAAGCAGTCAATGTTTATGCACCACCTGTCATTGGCAATACCGATACCATGGATACTGATAACGGGGAATTTAACACCTACAAACACCCATTAACCATCGCTCATTTCACATCACTGTCGTTCCACCAAATCAAACAAAACACAGCTCAGTCTCCGTACGTCACTTATTTCCGACTTCGTTGCAAACTTCATGGAAGTTTAGCAACGAGACAATGTTCGTCTATTCGACAAATGCATTACTGTCGCAGGTGTACCTCAAGTCTTCGTGCCACCTTACCAGTCTACCTCGTTCCAAGGGACGGGTAGGAGAGGACCCTGGGAACGAGGTTGCTTATCAGTCCACTTTTAATAGTGGCTCTTCACTTACCTCTAAACATACACAACACTCGTCGCGTGCGAAATTGAGCCTGCACTTATGTTTCTCTTCAAGTCGTTTGTCCAGACACGCGTTGCAAACATCACAGTGAAACGATTTGTCCTTTTGGGTACTGTTAAAGACAAAAAACGTAAAATATTGATAGATTTTCTTCAGTTTTACGTAAATGAAACCCTTACAGAGCCAATAATCGTTATGCTCTTTCTCTAGTGCAGAAAAAAATTCCAATGCTATCAACGTGATCACATGAATTTGCAGTCGCAAACACGTCCTCATTACGCACATGAGTGAAGTCGTGTCTAGGTTTAGCTAGAAAGTTTATTTCAAAATGCAATCACCTCCTTTGGTTTTCAGGCCATCAACTAACGACTCTACAAAACTAACGGAACAACGAGAAAGAAGGACTGATTTTTCTTAAGCTGTCCCTTGAGTCCTTTGAATATTGCCGGTGTTATTTTAGAAGAGGTGACAAATTTTTGTGTTCTTAGGCCTACGCAAAACGTCGAACTTTTCATGAGACGAACCAAACTTAGTGAGTTAAGTTTATGAGAAGTTCGACGTTTGGCCTGGGCCTTAATAAATCAACTTCTAAAGAAAGCTAAAGGAACAGTTGAAAATGGTTGTAACTGAGTATCAGAACTCCTATCCGCAATAACGTACCTGCAAATACCACATTTATCGGAATGAAATGGGTTCTTTTCCACCCCGGTAAAATGTTTGCATATGAAACAGAAATACGCTGCCATTTGTTCGCCGCAGCTACTGCAATACTGGCTTCCTTCATTGATCTAAATTTCACAAAAAAGAGAGATATAGACGGAAACGGAACAGATAGTTACGACAAGTGCAAAAATAACTTGAAGTAGAGTAGGAAACCTTGTCAGCTGTATACTCAGCTCCGGGTGATACGATTTCTTTAGCCTGCGAGCAAGCTCTCCTATTTGGGCAAGCGAAGTGAGCCTCGCGAGAACGCGCGAGCGAGGGGCCCCTCGCGCCTTCGCCGCTAGCTCGCGCGTTCTCGCGGGACTTGCTTCACTCGCCAAATAGTAGAGCTTGCTCGCAGACTACGATTTCTTACAAATTTTCATATCCTGATCTCTCTAAGAGCATATCTGTTCAGTGTTCATCATTGTTGGGATTTAACGGTGACAGACTAAGTCGAAAAAGAATTTTGTCAAACTTTACCGATTGATTGTTTTTGTAGCCTGTGTACAGCCATGCGGTTGTACACAGGCTATTGCGCAGGTACATGTTTATGTTTTTGTTTTTTTGTTTCGGCCATCCTCTTTTTTTTCTCCCTTTAGCGTCGTCCGACCGACCCAAATTTTGGGCATTTTCAAAGAAAAAAGTATCGACTTAGTTAAACCATTTTTCACTTGAAATAATTCTTTTTATCTGAAAAATGAGCATAATAACAGAATAGCATATTGTGTATTTTGTTAATCCAAATATGTGAATGTTAACTTTTAACGTCGTCATGGGGTACCAGGGCGTCCTATTCTGAGACTTCTTGTGATTTTTTTTGTAGGTTTTTTTTTCAATCGGACCGACCGACCCAATATCAGGAAACGATTTCGGCGTTAAATGAAAAAAAAAAGGGGGATGGCCTTATGTAAATGGAAATTTGAAAGCACCGTGTTAAAAGGCAATGATTCCTTACAATATCAGTATAACTCTATTTACGATTACATGAAAATTGACCACTTTTCCCTTCAATTTGTCTTTTTCTGTACTGAGAACTTGTCTACTTTCTGCGGAAAAATTGCCCCTCAATTTAGTGAAAGAAAGAAAAATGATAGGTCGCTATACTGGTTTAAGAGATAAATGAAGATTTACCTCTGGCGATCTCCACCCCCAAAGCAAAAGTCGCCATTTTTAATGTGCGCGCGCTAATCAACCGTGCAATTATGCGCAGTAAGAATGTGCGAAGCAATTGTTAGGAATAACCGTTAGAACAAAGGCACTGACCTCTTCTTCGTGTCCACAGATGCCACACTTGACATGCGTCGCATTATTTGCCTTCCTGTCATCGGTATCACACGCCCCCGATGTATTGTGACAGCAGTGACAAGGGTAGAAGATTCCACAACAAGGAAACTTCACGAGGCAACGCCGCTGATAATGCACGCACTGCCATCGCGGGCTCTCTTGAACCGGTGCCCGTTCTCCCCCAAACCACCTTGTATCCCTGTCTTCATTTTCTACTGGTTCCCTCCTTTTTCTTTCCTTCTTTTCTTTTTCTCTCCTTTCTCTTTCCCTTATTTCTCTCTCTTGTCTTTCTCTCATTTTTCTCTCTTCCCTTTCTCTTTCTTCTCTTTCTCTCCATTCTCTTTCTTCTCTTTCTCTCATTTCTCTTGCCTCTCTTTCTCTTTGTTCTCTCATCTCTCTTTTCTTTCGCGCTGCCTCACGCTGCGCTTTTGTTCTTTCTTCGCGTTCTTTCATAACCCTTTCAACTACTGCGCATGCCTCCGCCACCTTGCGTTCTAGTGCGGCAAGTGAGGAATCATCCGGGAACTCAGGTGATAATGCCACAGCACCATTTCTCTGATCCTCTCCCCTTAAAGAAGATATTTCAGGTGAAGTCACAGGATGAACATGTTCTTGGTTTTCTTTAAAGGAATTGGGTATGGAAGGCTCCAGGAAACGTTCTTGCCTGTTTTCAGGCAACACACTGGATTGATAGCTGTATGAAGGTACACTCTGAGATGTTACACTCGCACTAGGCTGCAATTCCGTGACTGTTGCAGTGGCCTTGCGACATACCACGGGCGTATGCGATTTTACTGTAGGTAGCCTTAATGCAGGTGGCTCGTCATTCCAGTTACTTTGTCCCCCAGTTTGATAACCGACGACGGAAGGGTGCACTACACTTGACTGAGGCCATCGATGTCTCAAATCATTTGTTTCAGTCATTGCAGGAGGTGGTAGACTCCATACGGGCCAATTCGTAGGTGGAGTCAATTCTCTCGTTTGTTTAAAATCACTAGGCTGTGAGGTATGTTGTAGACTTTGATCTGTCGTATGTCGCGCAAGGAAATTTTGATTGATACCTGTCGCATCTAGGGATGGTATTCTGCTGTTGTAAAAGTAATTTAATTCCGCCCCATTTACTCGAGGTAACCTCAATGACGAAGCCTTCGATCCTAGGCTTGGTGGATAACTCGTCGTAGGTACCTTTGCAGTGTACTCATTACTCGTAAGCAACGTTTTCGCTTTAGCACCCGGCGGCTTTTTGTTACCATTGTTGTCCCCCACTGTAGTTCCGATTGTCCAAGATTTGACTTGGTCATCGAAGACAGTGTTAACTGGTAAGCTAAGTTTGGTGTCCTTAGTAGCTAATTTAAAATCTTTGAAACTGCTCCCTGGTACAAGGCTTTCAACAGGTAACGAGCTTGATTTGGCCACAACTTCTTCGGATTCAGCATCATTTTTATTTTCATAATCAAACTCCCCACGGTTACCACGGTCTTTATCACGGTCTTTAAAGAAAGTTTTCGCTCTAGTCCCCGATGGCCTTTCTTTACCATTGTTAACCGCTGTAGTCTCGATAGTCTGAGATTTGACTTCCTTATCGAAGCCAGTGATATCTGCCAAGCTAAAGGTGGTGTCCTTGGTAGCTAATTTAACATCTTTCATTCTTTTGTCTGATACAATGTTGTCTTCGGTTAACGAGCGGGATTGTGTCACAAGGTCGTTGTCGTCATCAGCATCGTCATTTTCATCATCATCATCACCATCGTCATGGTCAACCTCATCATTGGCCATCATTTCTCCGTGGCTAGCACCAAGTTCATTGGCATCACATTCAGCAACCCTACGGGTGTTGCGTTTCGGGCCGTGATTTTCAACCTCGCTTTCATGTTCATTATCATCGTCAGCGGACCTCTGTGAGTGGTACTGTTCTTCTTTGCTCATGTTGTCTTCTTTGGTTGAGTTACCCGTAGCCCCTGCAAGGAAGAGGATTGGCGAGGTCGGCAGGCAATAACAGTATCAAAATTAGCAAACAAAATGGACCAACGAATAACGAACACCAAACAGCAAGCTAACATATGGCATATTTTTTGCAATCCTGTTAAAAAGTTAAAAAATGAAATGAAACTGCTTCACACTTTGCACTCCAGAACATGCAACTGCTGCATGGGCTACCAAAAGCACATCGCTTCTTAGATGCTGTCCACTTAAAATGGGATTGGTTCCAGACCCGTTCCGAAATTTCAAAAAGATAGAACAACGTGAATTATAAACGCATAAATTTCTTCTGTATATGAAATCCCCTCGACAAAGAAACTACATCGTTTTTGATTGTAATACTTTAAAAATCGTTTTAAAAAAGTATAAAAAGGCGATGGCTCATGCAACATTATGCCTTTAGAAAACGATTACAGAATGATCGACGGGTGAAATACTACTTTTGCTCAAGCGACCTGACCTTACCCAAAAACGTTTTGCAGCTAGCCCTCCCATGACACACTGCTCCACTCATTATGATAGCGTTTCTTGAGTAAAAGGCAGTACACCTTCTGGTAAGGGACGAACACTGTCAAATCTTATTACTAGGAATTCACCTGAAAACTGCCAAAACACCACCATATGGTGATTGTAGGTCCTCCAACTATGTTCAAACGCCAATCAACGCTATATTGCAGTTTACTGGAGTTATGGGGCGACACTGCCTTCAATAAATTAAATAAGGGAGTGAAAAGAAGAGAATGCCGAAAATATACATACACCTACTAACGCCAATAACATTGTCACAGATGCAAAAATACTGAAAAAACAACGAAAAACGTAAAAAGCCAAATAGGAATTATTTAGACTTACAAATACATAAACCACAATAAAGTACATCTATGTGTAACATACGCGAACAGTCGTAACATCAGGGGCACCCAACGAATGGTTTCTGTAAAATATCTTTTCGGAGAAGCAAATGTTGCCTAGAATTTTCTATTGCTTGAATGCGGCTAAAAATTTCTAGATGAGCGTTCCATTCAGATATAATTTTCGAAACTTATCTAAAAAATTTCCTACGATTTTCTGAAGTTTTCAAACTTCAGAAAATTAAACTTTTTCACATTTTACTCCTTATGTTATGCTTACTTTCGCAGAAAAAGGAAATCTAAAATTTTCGGATTCAAAAATGTGATGGAGAGAGGCATAAGTAAAATTCTCACTTTCGTAAAACGTTCAATTGCTTCTAAAATTTGGGGGAAAATAACACTGAAGCCCTTGTAATTTTGAAAAGCCTCAAGTTCTCCTAGGATGACTGAACAGGTACAAATTTTATAGCTCCGCTTATAGAATGCATTTCTAGAGATCTAAAACAAGACTCTGGATAGCCTAAAAAGACTCTTCAAAGCATTTCTTTTTACCCCCTAAAAACGCCTATGCTGCAAGTGAATGCACCCTGTTTAGGTTTAACAGAGAGCGTAATTAATTCCTGCGTGCCTTTTTTCATTTTTTCGTTTTTCCTTTTAGCATTTTTTGGAGACAATGTTATTACAGTTAGGTGTACATTTATACAGAATTTTTGACTTAGCGCGTATTTTCAGGCAAGTTACCACGAAGTACGTCTGCTTCCCAACTAATGTGTCGTACATTTTATAGGATTTTCTGTTCCTTGAAATTGGTACTAGAGGCTATTTTTCACAATTTTTTGTGAAAGTTTAGGCTTTGTTTTAAGAAATATATTTACCCTATCTCTGTCAAATTACCATCAGTGAAAAGCCATGTTGTGTACTTTCTGACAATATTTTTTTTCGTCGAAAAGAATTTAAAGTATTCCTGAAATTTGACGTTAAGGGCGTGGCCAACATCGTGTCACATCACATTTCTTAAAAAAAAACGATTGTTTTCAACATTTTCCTTCACATAGTCTGTGCGTCAAATTTTACAGAAACGGGAACATTTTACATTGCAAAATGTAATTTGACTTGTCAGTGATTTTCATGATGTCAAGAGTCGTATATTAAAGAAAGATTGGCATGATGCCAAAGAACGGTTCGTACATATGTGTATGTCATATCCTCCAAGTTTCATGTCTTTCCAATAAATCAGCGCAAAGAAGTTGAATTTAGTATAAACCCTCTAGTAGTTAATTAAGTGGATTATAAATTTATTTAAGGACACTGCATGTCTGGTATGTTTAAACAGGGTGCATCCTCTTTTGAGCTCTTCTCATGAAAATCTTCATTTTGTTTTAGGGTATTTTTTAACATAACTCAGGTCAACACTCACAACCACTGCATGCTGCCCGCCAAAATATGTGCCATTCATGGAGATAATTTGACTTTTTTCATTTTGTCCTTGCTTTGACATTTGCAGTGAACAATAGTTTTCCATGGCTTTCCAGGTTGTTTTTTTGTTATTTTTATTCAATTATGCGATTCAAGGAAAATCCATTACCTAAGTCTTCAATTCCGCGTTAAATTGCACTTGAAAACCGATATCGCACTAATCGCGAAGATATTGGTCTTCGCGTGCAATTTAATTCCCTCGTCAGGTAATGAATTTTCCTATAGAATTTCAATGACATACAAAATGTTAAGTGTCCGATTTCAATGATTAAAAGTACACATGAACAGTGGCAAACAAGTTTTCAACATTCCCTTATGAATTCTGGTCACCAGCTGTCAAATAACTTTTGATATTAAATCATAATTTCAGGTTAACCTATTTTAAATTATTACATCATAGCTACATGAGATTCACAATATTTTGCAGTTAGTAATTCAAATTCTAAATTTTGAATTTCAATTTTTGCCTTAATTTTACCCATGGGTTATCTGTAAACTAGATTCGCCAAACGGCGAATTCACTGCGCTGCTTCTGTTACCACTGTATGAAAACGAGGAGTTTACTAAAACAGACAGCTAACTGCCCATTGATCCCGATCCACGGGCCTCATTGATTCCACTGAGACGATCCTATTTTGCGGTCTACATGAAAACCGTTTTCATGTTAAACGCGTTATTTTTTTTCCGCAAGATAACAGATATTCAGTTTTAAGATTTTTCTCTTGGTATTTTTCTCTAAGGGCCTGTTTACATGTAGGTGGGGGACCCCAGGTAGGTGAGGTAATATGTGGAGGGTTACCCCACCTATCATGTAAACGTGATCAAATTAAAATGAGAGATTTTATGGACAGGCGGATTACCCCACCAAAGCGGGTTACGTCACCTACAATCTTGGACAAAATGAAATGGAACAGCAAACCCCCACCCCCCCAAATCAAGGATGAAGCCGCGCGAAGGGCAAAAACGCGCCATTTTCCCATCCTTGATTTGGGGGGAGGGGGGTTCTAGGTTTTCCATTTATTTTGTCCAAGATCGTAGCTGGGGTCCTCCATCACCATGTAAAGAGGCCCTAACAAAATAAATAGATCAAACGATCGATAACATATTTTTTACCCCGCGTACCGTGTTAAAAATTCGATCGCTCCAGTTCGTTGTTTGTCGCACCTGTGACTAACTTTTCTTCATGGAAGAAATTTATGCCGCTTTATAACTCCTCCGAAGTTTTTGAGCCAGGTAAACAAATATCGAAACACTTTTTACAGTTCTTGGATATTAAAAAGACTGAACGAAACGCACTATGTGCCCTTGTTTACTTCTGATCACATGTGCACGAACTCTCTCTTTTATTTCAAGCGATTCATCTCAATGCACGATCAGATTGACCCTTATATTAATTAAAACCCTATGGTTCATTCATATTAATACTGTTTTTGCCCCTCACATTTACAATATTCGTTCGTATTCAAAACACCTTTAGGAAAGTAAAGGGCATGTAAGACATGTGTATTATGTTTCGAGATAAATCGATTTTAGGCTTTTCTAAGTTCCCATTTTGCTGTGGCTTCAGTTAGCATCTCCATGAAATGGTAACCATGCAAAAAACATCACTCGAGCTGTAAATTTTTGAAACTTGCTAATGCTGACATCAATACATCGTTCTTGCTGAAAGCGGGCGAACACACAGAATTCCGAAGGGAAGCATAACAAATGATAACAAGATCTTGTACAAATTTAATGATAAAAGATTAGCAAGATACAGATCACTGGCAAACAAAAACAAAACCTCTGGGCTACACTTGTATGCCCTACTCAGTCAACAAACCTTGTAAGAAATAGCCCAGTAAGTAGCCGTATGGCTCAGTGTGGAAAATAAATCGTCAATTTTTATGAAAAAAGAAGTAGACTGTTTAATGCATTCACTGTTCTATGAGAGGATTACTGAAGCAAGACATAAAAAGATTATGCACATAGAATTTGTCAAAGAAAACATCAATATCCTTTTAGAACATTCTGGAGGGTCATATAACAACAGGTTTTATAACATAGCTACAAAACTCTCCTAATCAAATTCAATAGCGCGAGCGTGCTTCATATTCCTATTGAGCACGCTGATGACGTCAATAAATTATTCGTAATTCCTCGAGTTGTTGTGAGCTTAGCAATCCTGAGTCTCTTGAGTGCATCCATAACTCGGCAGTACACGATAAAGCGTTTACCATGTGTTTTATAAGGAAATATACCAGGAAACGTTTGAATTTGTTAACCGATAGTAAGGAAAAGAGGTGAGTGTTGTTGTTGTTGTTGTTGTCATCTCCGCGATCTGTGCGGGCTATGGCGTGAGTTCATTCTTTGCAAAGTTGTTTTCTCTCAATAACAATTTTTCGGTGAATTAATAGTTTTCCGGCACCTAAATATGGATTTTACAATCATTTTAGAGTACACTTTCTCTCAGTTTCAGGATGAAAACATAAGCTTAACTGTGAGGAAAAAAAATATAGTCACTTAAACATTGACGCGTAATGCTTTGAGCGCGCCCTACAATAATAAAATTTTAAGTTAACTGATGCATTGATCGCTTTGATAATGTTATAAAACAATTAGTTCATGCTGCAGCTGTGCGTATGTCGAGATAATGAGCACTTGGGAAGTTTGGAGAGCACTCAAGAGGCTAGAGTTGCACTCGGCTGCGCCTCGTGCAACTCTTACGCCTCTTTCGTGCTCTCCAAACTTCCCGCGTGCTCAATATCTCGACATACGCACGCTGACGCATGAACTAATTGTTAAATTGTTCATGGTTTTGAAAAATGATTACCAAGCACATTCCATATCAGCCCCCAACATTTTAATTTCTCCTTTCAAGTCACGACAAAGCACAGGGGAGATTAACTCTTTTTTTAAGCATTTTTTATCCTCATTATGTAATGGAAGTGTGACAGTTGCAATAATTGTCAAAAGTAGGAAAAAATGACTAATTTTTACTTCTACAACGCATACATTATGGTCACTAAAGTCTCTTTTTAATGTTTCTTAATTGTGTTTTTTGGAGTGACTGCACTGTTCAACAGCAGCTTTTAACCAATAAACATTCTACAGCTTTATCCGTTCACTTCGTGACCACCACGTGGGCATGCGACTGATTTCAATGACACAGTGTCCTTACACTGAATCTGTACTGATCCGTGTAGTGAAATAAAACAAGAAATGCCCAGTGCGCGAGGCATTAAATATGTCTGACTTAAGTATAGTCTTATAGAAGCCAACTAATGTCCATGGCGTTTGCACAGATACGTTTTCTCAAAGAAAAACTGCGATGAAATGGTTGATGTACGGCCATCAATGCAATGTACATCTTGAGGGTGAACTCAGGTGTCCTACATGCAGGCATCTAAATCTTTTCATTGCTTGACAAATTGTTTGAAATGTATAGAGTTGACCACAGGACCATGGAAAGGCAGTTGACCTTAAAATTGTCAGGATAAAGAGGTGAGTTCACACTTTTATGGTGCTAAATTCTTGAGGGTTTTGATGAACAACTGAGACTGGGTTTTCTTACTGCAAGTTAATTTTTACAAAGTTTTATACAACCTGTTTGAAAATAAATGATGTGAAACACATGTCCAACATCAAAATGTAGAAAAACTATACTGGTTACATCTTGAATTTGTGTCCCTGTCCCAAAATCATAATTTCCACCGAGTGCCACTCTTGCATTTCTATTATTTTGACGTGAACTTTGAAAATTGCGAAAATTAAAACCTGCAAGTTATGTTATTACAGAGTGGGAATTAGTATTTTTGTCTGAGACGCAGTCATGTGAATGTATAGATCTACATAATCTGAACAACACAAATGCACTTTATTTGTGTCAATGTATTTAGCACAAAAGTACTAACTGAGGACATTATTTTTACGTATCCAACTGGAGACAGGACTGCCATTTCATGTGGTCATTCGAGTCAAGCGAGGGTCTAGCTGAATGCAGTGCTTGGGAAGTACTTTCATTTCTCAGTTATTTCAAGATCCTGAGTATTGATCCAGCCCCAGGAATCGAACCTGCGACCTCACAATCTGCACTCAAGCGCTCTACCGACTGTTCTTATCCTGCCGCGGTCGCAACTCCAATATCGTCTTGAAACATCAGTCTTATTTTAAAAACACAAAAGTAATATTCGTTTTGATCATCAAAATAGTCTTTGTTCCTAGGCTACTAGATACTAGAGAATAATAAAAATTTACAGGGAACATCATGCCCAACAACTCATTTTAAAATGCAAGCCTCAAACCTTGAAAAGGACAATTTTTACCGGACTTCTATACCAATTTTAAGTCCATAAATTTCAAATACAGCAGCAAGTTTGAAGTGTATTAAGTAAAAGAATAGAGCCCTCCATACGCTTTTTCAACTGTTGACTCTATATGAACTACTCTACGAAAGTCCGTTACATCACATCGGACAAAACGCCTTTAATTCAGTTTCCAAGTTTGAGAGTTTTTTGTTGAAAACTATTGAAGGTGTAGCTTCGTTAAGTCGCAAATGTGTTCACCACGAAGCAAACTCGTGGGGTTTACTTAGAGCCCTTTTCAAAAGGCAGAACTAACAGGCCGGACCATAGCGGGGCTATTCATTTTGACAATGAAAAATGCTTTTTTCCAAGAGTTTTTGATGAAAACCCATCTCCGTCGTGCATACTATTTAAGATTTGATTGATCTGGCTGGATAGTTTTGATTAAAAAGTGAAATTCTCATTATGACTGGAATGGTCAGGCCGGTCAGTTCTGACAAATGGAAAAGCGTTCGGCAATCTGAAAATGGCTTAGAACTCGGCTTTGTTCAACACTGATTAAACCCCATCTACATAACTGGCCCTTAAAGTCAGAAAACTTTCGTGTCTTTGCGAAATATACCTTTGCTCGCTCCTGACGTTTTTAGGCCCTCACTATGGACATTTCGAGACGGCCAAAGTTTCCCGTAGGTATTGAGAAAGGTGGTATTCCAAATTTACGAAACAGACTTCCAAATCACATAGAGAGATCTATTTTAGACAATAGACCTTGTCACGGTTTTCGACGCCATCTTGACGAGTAGGCAAAAGCGTGAGAAATTACAGTGTTTGTATGAGAATCTAATGTCGAATAATTTCCGTAGAATGGCGGTTCTGAAAAAAAAAGGAATTGTAAACTACAGCTTCACTCCCAAGGAATCTACTGAAACAAATTGAGGGCGTTAGATGCGCTAGAAGACCTAGAACCACTTTTTAAAATTTTCCGTATACACCTAATTGCAATAAGGTTGTCATAGAAAAAAGCAAAAAGCAAAAAGTTAAATAGGAATTAATTAGCATGTAATTATCATAGCTTGCAACATTCACAACACACACGCTTATAGCTGAATATTAATCACGTAATATGAGAGAAATCATTTGCATCAGTTTCTTGATGTCATTCTAATGCAATTCGAGGCTGATTCATCTAGCGAATTTCAAACGTGCTCGAATTACAAAGCACATCGGATGACTACCAATAAATCAATAAATATAGCCTGGGGTAAATTCCAGGAACTCAACGCGTGTTTTAGATTAGTGCTAAATAGAAAGGCCAGTCTGCTTATGGTTTGCAGTGCACAACACCATCTGAGGCAGGACTTTTCATCGCGGAGAGGGTAAGGTAGCCTCCCACGCAGGCGTTTTCAGGGAAGCTCGTTTTTCATCCCTCCCCACAAACGCCTGCTCAACTGAAGATAACATTCCTTTCCCATGCTTAGCTAATCACCCTGTACTTTCCAAATTCTGGAAAGTTGACCTTGACCGCAAGGTAATCTGATAATTACTCGATCTGCATGAATCACTGGAAAAACTTTCTGACCTCTAATAAATGTTAGATTCAGAGCGGCAAAAATAAGATTTAGTCAATTTCAGAATACTCCATGCACTTCACAACCTTAGCGAAGGAAAGAAAAGAAGGAAAACGGTAACTCTAGGGTCACGTTTAGTCGCGTTTAGCCTGTCAACACTTTATAACACAAATGTTTATTTGTCACTTACCACGCAAATAAAACAATGGAAAAGGAATGTTGTTTTCGGCTGAGCAGGCGTTTGTGGGGAGGGATGAAAAACGAGCTCCCCTAAAAATGCCTGCGTAGGAGGCTAAGGGTAAGGGGGTCCTTCGCCAGTTCCTCACGTGAGCCACAAACCAAGCTTGGTTTGTCAGGACGTAATAGATTGGCGACTGAAAGTGCGACAACTGAGACTTAATATTGTTCGCGTCAATTTACCTTTTTCTTTTTCGAATTGTGCGACTTCTGTTGATGGAGAATGTTGGCTCTGAAATGACTATGGCGCCTGTCTATCTTACAGCGTGGAATTACAGAATTATCTCTTGTTATTGTGAATGAATTCCTAAATATCTGTTAAATACTGAATTAATTTACGCAAATGTAAATCGCATGGCTAATTTATTCCTATTCGTCTTTTTGCTTTTTTCTATGACAAAGTTATTGCAATTAGGTGTAGATTTGTCCGTAAGAAAGTCCCGGGAAAAATCAGAGACAAATATATGGAAAATTTAAAGCAAGCCTCTGGAGAAATTCATTAAGCACAGGTACGCCCAAAAAAAGTTTTAAGTACAATCCTTTGTTTTGTAGCTTTAGTTTACAAGTCATATTTTTTTCAGAACAGCCGTTTTACGGAAATCATTCGACATTAGATTCTCATACAAGCACTGCAATTTCTCACACGTTTGCCTACTCGTCAAGATGGCGTCGAAAACCGCGACAAGGTCTATTTGACTTGTTTGGAAAGATGCTGACTACAAGGAAGCTAAAGATTTTCGCCATCTTTTCCTAGCCTACCTAGCACTCTTTCCCACTTCTTTACATACCCACTAGCAACTACCTTATTAAATACCTTTTACATCCCCACTTCTACTAGCTTGAACGTTTCCAATCCAAAAACGTGACGTTGTACGTTCTCCCCAGCCTTGGGTGTACATCGATGCGCCCGCGGTACTCCCCAACTGGGTAGGACTTTAATTAGGGTTATTTAAGTGTATCAAAAATGATATATGATTACATCATATATTTAGGATATGTTGAACAGTGGATTTCCATGTATTAGCATGTATTGACATGTACTGCCATGTATAACCACGGCAGTTCATTTTATTTGCCGGAAAGTAAGCCTTAGAAATTAAAAGGTTCAAGAGATTGATTCCCACTCGAGCGTTCTATAGCCATTTTTAGAACTTTATCCCCTGAAGGACATCTGTGAGCCGGGAATAATAAGTCAGCACAGAATTTGATTGTTGGCGAACTTCTGTGATCGTCCATCGTTCTGCTAGTGATAATCTAGCCACTGATTCATTCGTCTTGCCTTGTTTGGGACTGAGTCTCATTGAGGGTCTCCCAGGGGTTTGGGGGAACAAGGGAACTGATTGGCAAAATATCTCAGGGAACAAGGGAACAATCAGCCTACTTTTAGGGAACGGGAACAAAACTGTACAAGTTAGAGGACAAAAACATTTCGATATAAGAAATAAAGAGCGTTATTTCTGAGATTTTATTTATGGTCATTTATGCACCACTGTCATTGGTTTTGTCTACTTTACTCATGCCGGTCGCTTATTTTTAACCAGTTAAAGTTAATTCTAATACTCATCCCACTATGATGGATTGTGAATTTCGCTCAAATGCTTAAGATGATGTGTCACACAAATTGAACGTCGCATACACAGTGCATACAATCTATTCTCTTCTTTTGTAACTTTTGTTTTTAATGTCTTTTTTTTTTGCGGGAGGGAATTGATGGCGGTGATAAGTAGTAAGCAAATTTATTAAAAGGGGAACAAATAATGAAAACGTGTGGGAACATGGGAACATAGGGCAATTTTGGAAGGGAACAAGGACCCCCCCCCCCCTGGGAAGCCCTCCTTATTACCCCAAAGAGATCGAGAAAGAGTGTGTGGCAAACTCTCCAAGTGTTTATATACCCAGTTATACAAACCTTATAACTTCATCTGCGCTTAACGAGTGTCCTTATTTTTGGTCCATCACTTTCAAAACAGCTGCTCCACAGAATGTCACTGATAACACGTAACACTTTAAGAGTATCTTAGTATGACCGTACAATAAATGTGACAAAATCTACCTATGGGGTCCCTTCGGGATTTTCTGTTTTTACATCATCCTAACCATCTCGTACTCATTACCTACCGATTCCTCGCGGCCCCTGTTCAAGCAAATCGAGATTTTTCTGACATCCTGACTGTATATTTCAACTGTAAGTACTTTCCTTAATATACGTGCGAGGTTTATAAATTCGTTGCGTGATGGCGCGTCTTTCAGGGGCCTGCAAACTCGGATGCCCCACTAGGCATATCATAGGAAATAAACGCTCCATGAAATTAAGGTATTGGAAATTAACGCGACTTAAATTTACACGAATTCAGCGGGAAAAGACTTTCAAATACAGGAAATTAACTCCAACGAGAGGGTAAAATTTTAACGCGACGCTAACAAAGAGAAAACTTATTGAGACAACGAAAACAGAGTTAAGCCTTGCTATAATCTGAAATAGAAACTTTGTTCGTGGTACTTTCCCTAAACGTACGATCGAAGGGGGCCAAGCGAAGAAATCTGGCGACCTCGAGGGTTCTTCACAGTTTCACTGTTTGACGAATCTCCACCCTGATAAAATACTCCTCTTTCTTAGGTGTAAAGAATGTCAGATGTGTATCCAAAGTAATGGAAATTAAGGTCGCGGAAACCAACGCTCCATGCGGCACGTTTCAAAAAATTAACGCGACTGAAATTAACTTTTATTTTTGAAATTCGCGAGGTATATATTTCCAGGGCTTGATATTTATATATATATTTTAACAATTACTGAATAAGGCTGAATATTATACGAAGAGTTATGCAGATGGAGGAGGGTGTCTTTCGTGTACAAAGGCTCAAATGCATGTAAATTCGAGGACTTGGAAGACGTCGAGGAGCTACATGGAAATTCCGGCCGCAACGGCAACCATCGACCATTATACTGAAATCAGCCTAAGCTATCACAAAATCTCCAAACGATGCCTTAAAAAGCAACTAGTCAGGGTATTGTGTAAAAGCTCTTGCTAATTCATATAACTGTGATCGAAAATATCAAAATTCCGTCTGTGGAATTCCACCCCCCGGGATTCCACCACGCGTCCTTTGCGTGGGAGAGGGAGTCTGTGATGGATCGGCGGAATAAAACCCACACTTTGGATGGGACCTTTTGTCCATTAGTTGTGAGTTAACACTTACTAGACAAAAGGAAGGCTAGAAAAGGTAATCTAGCGCTTCTTTCAGCTAAAATTTGTGGTGACTGGAGGTTCGCGCTGCTAGAAGATTCGATGCAAATGATTGATCACAACTGCGTTCAATTCGATAATTCGTACCGTCGTCTTGCTATAAAAGTATAGACTGCTTAAGCACAAATCGATTGCGTAAGACCAGTCTGGAGTCATATGTAATTTGCATAGCTCAAGAGGTTATTTAGTGACCTGCGATGCCACATTTTAAAACACTTCACCAACAGCTTTTAGCAGTGGAACTTTTACCCACTGTAAATTGATTTAAAAGAATCATACGTATACATAATGAACGTTGATACTGATAACATTTGTTGCTTTGTGATACCAGATGTACTCAACCGGGAAAGTCGCATGCTATGATAATGTTAAGGACGTCTGTGTGCAGGAATGTATTTATATAAATATGCAATTTTAAAGTTCTTTCTGCCAAACTTTAAATATGGCGTAAAAATCACTCTCATTCTTCTGCTTGCACAGTTTGCAACGGGAAGTACATGTATTCGAGTTTCAAACACCTTAAAGAACCAAAAGGGATGGCGGAAAAAGTCCAAACTCCAACTAAGGAATCAAAAGTCACGTGAAGTTACACGTGAACTTTGCTTACCCAAGCAATTTTTGAAATTTCGGTTGACCGGCTGAATTATGTATTAAATGCTTTGTAAGCCAACTGATGAAGGAGGTGGCAATAGCTGTAGAACATATTGAACAAGTAATAAAGTGCGTGAAAAAGCTTTTTTTATATTCCGTGACAGAATCATTCGTTTCCCAACAATTCTTGTGGTCTCCTGAGAGTTAAATGAAACAACCGCTTGCTTATATACACAACTACGTAATATCTGTCACAGAAGGCATGTGGTACTGTAGTAAGCGTATGAAGAAAACTCGTTCGCCTTAAAGGGTTTTGCGTCTCAGTGCGCTAAAATAGACTGTGCGATTAGGCAGCATTTTCCTGTTTTTCTTGGCTAAACGAACGCTACGTACGCGTTGCTAAAATTTGTTAAGATCGCACCCCTTCTCGTAATTACTTAAAGAAGCTTACATTTGGGAAGTACTCTCTAGTTCATCAATACTCTTCTTAAAGCGAAGATCATTCACATGATTGAAGCTGACATCGAAGATCGTCGTCAGGCATTGGCCTCCATGTGTTTTTAGACTTATGGCGTGTTTCGGCGATGCAAGCGCAAGACGTACATGTGACCGTCGCCTATTGTTTTAAAACCAATCAGAAGCGAGTAAGATTGCCTGCAAAGAAATTTACGGAAATTCAAGGTTTGCAGGCGTTTGACATAGTTGACAGATGTGCTGTTTTGTTATTCTTTTGTTACTAAATGAGATGCAAATAAGCATGAGGTGTTTTTCTTCAATCAATCACGTACGCAGGGCCTGTTTAAAAGGAGAGAGGGAAACCCTTCTGCTACGGTTACCCTAGCAAGCAAGAGATAGCTCTGGTTTACAAACAAAATTTCTCAGGTCACTCGGCTCAACTTTCAAGTTTGACTGAGGTGTTTCGTCACGCCTGTACCGCGTGATCACATAAAACTATTAACAAATTAGGCTCATCTCCGGTGTAATATAATTTATTACTCACAGCTGACGCAAAACAAAGACAACAAAACATCCTTAACAATGAACCTAATCCTGGCAATAGTCCATAAAACAAAGAAAGCGAAGAAATTATATTACACGGGTGATGACCCAAAAATAAATATTCTTTGTAACGTCCAAGATTTGAAATCTTGAAGATCTCAATAGAAAACATGTTAAATTCACAAAAACAATTTTGACCGAGAAAATGTCTGCGCTCGCAGGCTAATCGCGGGGTATCCCAATTTTCGAAGCTTATCACAGTAATAAATTCCCTACAATTTTCTGAAGTTTAATTTTTCACATTTCATTCCCTAAGTTAGGCTATTTTTCGTAGCAAACAGGAAACCTAAAATTTTCGGATTCAAAATATGATGGAGAGAGAAATCAAAACAAATCTCACTTTCGTAATACGTTATAAATTGCTCTAAAAATTTCGGGAATATAATACTGAAGCCCTTGTAATTTCGAAAAGACTCAAGTTCCCTCAGAATGACCGAACAGATACAAATTTCATAGCGCCGCTTAGAATGCATTTCTAGAGATCTAAAAGTACTCTGGATAGCCTAAAAAGTGTTTTTAATATATTTGGCAGGAAACTGTCGTTGGGTGCCCCTGACTGCACGTCACACTTTAGGATTCCAAGTTAGAACAATAAACACTGTCACGGGAAAGTAAGACTGACAGCTATTTTCAAGGATAAGCCGTCTTTTTTTTCTCTACTAGTTACATGTAATACAGATAAATTAATTGTAGCTTATTTGGACTGAATAACGTTTACGTTCAAACTGCTCTGAAGGA